>JARFIW010001778.1:2330000-2764575 GCA_036346225.1 Platerodrilus igneus | reverse complement strand
AACGAAAAAAAAACCAAAGGAACATATTCAGTGGGGTCAGGCGACCCCCATTTACCCCCTTTGAGGGCGGCCTAGATAGGGTGTAACAAATATAAATTCTATGTTGCAAACTTTTGAAGCCACTTCTATTTGTTACAGCTCTGTGGTATCTGGTCCTTTTTATTTCGCATAATAATATCAGAAAAACAATTTCATATTAGAAATAAAAGATATTACTATTTAATTCGCTTTGGATTTATCATAAGCAAATATTCAATAGTAACAAATAATTTGAGATTGTTCCAAGGACAGAACATCATAAAAATACATAATAGAGAGTTACTTGTGTTGCCTAATTCGTAGGCGGTCTGCACCCACTTTTAAGAATTACTAAGTTATCATAGCGCTTGTGCAGAGTGTCACGAGGTGACGCTTTAGACAAATCACCTTGCTACGTCCATCGACGTAACCTAAAAAAAAGAACCAAAGAAAGAGAATGACCGCGTTCAATCGGTGAGTAGGCGGGGTATTTCACATACAACAACAAAGGAAGGCCTGAAATAAAAATATACTCACTCATTCACAACTCTCAACTAAACATACACAAAAAAACCTCTAATTAAAAAAAATATGTACAAAAGCACAGTAGTACCAAAAGAATAAATAGTCAATAATTACAAGCTACACATACCAACAAAATCAAAATAAACCATTTTTAAAATGGCGAACTGCCGTTTTTAGGTACCTACCCCTTACATTCATTAGCAACAAAAAATCATTGAAAATGAACGTAACAAGCTGTTCTTTAGATCGAGAGTATCAAAGGAAAACTAGGCCATTTTGCTCTAGTACAGCTGTAGCAAGACGAGAAGGTGAAGATGTTGGCACTTTTACGTGCCAGCTGGTGCCTAAGAATTGTCTTCTAGGTCAGTAGAAGGGTCACGGTCATTTTAGAGGGGGCCGGGATGTACACGTTTCTCCGGATTCCGTCAAAGCGACCTAAATATTGTGTGAAGTGAGAACGTGGTTACCTGCCCACGGTATCCATTAACGGTGAGCTTATACATTTAAAGTAATTCTTATACTAAAAGGATCTTCGTAATGGAAAGCATTTGAGCTTGCTCATAAAGCTTTTTATTTGTGGAAAAATATGACGTAATGATGTCAATCGTTTATTTCGGGATTCTCATCAGCGAAATTTTGTTACCCAGATAGAGCCCTAAAATTGTGGATTGAAAATTGTTATTGAAGCTGTAGTACCTTTACATGTGTGAAAACCAGGTATTTAAAACCCTCGTCGATATAGAAGTTGATTCCTGGTGAGTGTTTGAATTTTTTTGTGCTAGTTATGGGTGAAACTTCATAACCACGTTTATAAACCTTTGAAATGCCCGTAGAGTTGTTAATGATATTAAATTTTACGAGAGACTTAATTTTGCATTTAAGATTTAGCATAAAAAGTCGTAGAAATAACAATGCTCTAATAATCGTATATCAAGTTCTTTTTTTATTTAGTGTTGAAATTTAAAAGAAAGGAAAACCTTGCCCTTTTGAAGTAACTCAAAGCTATTTTGTAAAACATGTGAGATATGCATGTGGCCACATGAAAGGTTTGTAAAGTTCACTTTCACTTAAAGAAGTCCATTCATAATGTGCTTGATGATTAGTGGATTAACTGTGTTATTCCTGAACCATGTCAATTAAAAAAAACTTTTGATTTATATAATTCATATGCTATTTAAATTTTTTTAACAAATATTACGTGTGAGGTTTATGTGAAGCTTATGTGAACCAATCTAACAGATCTGTCAATTGGTAATTTTAAAATTTTGTTTTTGAAAATAGTATCAAATGCTAACATCTGATTATGTAAAGAGAAAATTTATGAATCCTTAAAGGTCAATTTTACTTTTGAATACTATACCTGTGATTTTATATATATATATATATATATATATATATATATATATATATATTGGAAAGAAAAAAAAGAATTACTTCAATTTATATTTTTGGTTCAAAACTCTAAGTCTTTTATTTATGAATAGTTATATTTAATGGCATTACAATTTGAGAAAATAAATTTTGAGTAATGAAATTATAAGAATACTGAAGCAGAATAAGGTTATAGAAGTGACGTACGTGACTTCCCTTTGATATCCATTTTTAGGTATAACACTTTTATGGTGATAGTTTCTTGATGATTGATTTATAAGTATTGTAGTACCCTTTTATTGTGAAACACAAACTGTGTCTTTTAATTAAAATTTAATGTGTGACATTTTATTTCAGGGTCATCGTAGCAGGAATTGAAGTAGATACATTCGTGAGGTTTCCGAAGGTGTTGTTTTGTATAACTGGTGTATTTTTTGATAATCAAGTGTGGGTTTCTGCATTTTCTCACAGGATACTTTTGTTTTTTATTGCCCATATAGATGCAGTGGCGCTCACCCCACCCCCTCCATTCTTTTTTATAGTTGAGTTTACTTTGCATCCACGCCCATTCTCATTGCTCACCCTTGTGGTAATTCGCAGACTAAGTCGCGAATATCGGGAAGTTCGCGAGTCTATTGGAAGTGATAATTTCAAGAATAAATCCTTGTCAGATAATAACAATAAAAATCGCTTGACTGGCGCCAAACATCAAAATAGTTGCATTGGTGTGCCCGACTCACCACAAAAAAGAAAGAGAAAAATGTATCATGGGATTAGATTATTATAAAATAAAGGACAAACTTCAAAGGTGCATATAATTTTAAAAAATTAAGTTACTAACAAAAAATAAATGGGAGCCTAGTTGCTAGAATAATTGGATTTTACTGCATCTAAGTAAATGGCAGGACTCGCAACAACAATCAAGAAAATAGGTTTCGAAGAAAACCACTACAATTAAGTGAATTGTGCTCAAACTTGTAACTTTCTTTTAATAACTTTTATTTATTTTCTCATATAACGGTGTTGTTAACTTAGCCAGGCCAAATTGAGTTGGAACTTTCGTATTATAGTTGGCAATTATTTTAGTGAGAACTGAACTACGGGGGTAGGCTAGAAAGTGATGCACACATGCTTGTCGATCACGAACATAAACAAATTGCAGAATCGGGCAAAAATTAAATCGTATACAATCCTTAAAATTCAAAATCATACATTTATTTCTCAACACAGACGTCGTTAAGCCTAACACATCTATCCCAACGTGTAACAAGTTTTTTCATCTCGTTACTGAAGAATTCTTCAGTACGTCTATATCTTCAGTGACTTCAGTTTGAATTCAGTGTTTTTCGAATGCGGTGTACTTTTAATTTGTGACTTAGGAAACTTTATCTGACTGTTGAATTAGTAGAAGACGTGTATGTTGATAGATATTGATTGGTCATTTTCCTTGTAGTTATTGCTATCAGTGTTGATAAGTAGTGTAGTTACTGGTTTTTGTTTTTAAAGAAGGCCGAAGATTGCAGTTACAGTTTAGTTACGGATAGGATAGCAGTAAGTACTAATGTACCTAATGCGTGAGAATACATATTTAAAAATAATATTTATTTGCAATTGGGAGATTCTTATTATTTTTTCTTTAAAGTCTATTTGATTAACAAATCAGAAAAGTAAAGCGTGTTATTTTTTTTTCAGAAATTCAGATGTAAGAGCAGTAACAATACTAACAATGGATATTAGAAAATTTTTCAAACGAAATGAACTAAAACAATCATCTAGCATAGGCTGTAATAGTAGCGGTGCAGGTGCTAATGCTATTTTGAGTGTAATAGTATAGTACATAATAGTGTCAATGATCTAAATAAAGCTGGTAGTTCGTCACCTAATACTTTAAAATCTCTCACATGTGAATATGACACCAATCTTTCAACTGATAAGAATGAGTACATGCTCGATTTGGGCAATTTTGTTAACTCGAATGAAACACTTTCCGACGATGTTCGCTTTTCATTATTAACAAATCCTTACAAACCAGATCCTAAATATAATTTCAAGAACGATTCCGAAGAAAGAAGACGTGCTTTTAGATATGACTGGCTTCAACAATACGATTGGCTTGCGTATTCTCCAAAACTCAAAGGCGCACTTTGCAAATATTGCGTAGTTTCTCGGCCAACTGTTAAAAGAGGGGTTCTTGGTTCTTTCATTGTGAAGCCCTTCACAAAATATCATGACTTTGTCGCTTCTGCAAAAGCACATGCTACAACCGAATGGCATCGTGATTCAACTATAAAAGCTTCTAGTTTTACAAAAATTATTGAAGGAAAACGTCTATCAATTACCTCTCATATAAATGAAGCTGAGCGGGATTTGATTAAATCGAATCGCAAAAAACTTATACCAATAATATCCACCGTCATTTTTGTGGTATGCATGATTTGCCATTACGAAGTGATAAAAAAGGTAATTTTGAGGATCTTTTACAATTCAGAATAGAAAGTGGGGATCACATTCTATACAAGCACTTAAAGTTTTGCAAGAAGAACTCAAAATACACCTCTCACAGAACTCAAAATCAAATAATTTCAATTTGTGGAACATTAATTAGGGAAAAATTGTGAAAGATGTGAATTTGAGTGAAGCATTTTCAATTCTGGCTGACGAAAGTGCAGATATTGCTGGGGTAGAACAGTTATCACTTGGAGTAAGGTTTGTTAGTAATGACAATTCGGTCAGAGAAGAATTTTTAGGCTTTGTAGTCCTTACATCGATGAACGCAGAAGGTATAACTGCTGCAATTTTAAACGCTTGTAATGAATATGGTCTTTGTATGGATAAATTAGTTGGATTAGGGTTTGATGGTTGTTCGACGATGGCAGGTCATGAGCAGGGAGTCCAAAACTTATTAAAATAAATATCCAAAAGCGATATATTTTCACTGCGCGTCCCATAGATTAAATTTAGTGATAAATGATTTGAACAAGATTCCGGATATTCAAAATTCAGTAGGTACCATTAAAGAAGTAATTACTTTCTTTCGAGATAGTCCATTAAGACGTAGTTATGTTTCTAATATTCCACTATTATGTGAAACACGCTGGTCCTCCAAATATAAATCAATGAGGTTGTTTGCGGAACATTTTGCAGATACTATGAACGCTCTGGAAAATTTAGCTCATAACCGTGAAATAAATGCTCAGACAAGAAATAGTGCCAGTCAACTTTTAAATTGCGTTTCTTCGTCGAAATTTATTCTTTGTCTGCATATTATGGCCAAATATTCTAGCAAATTGGAACCTGTTTGTAATGCACTGCAGTCTAAAAGTATAAACTTATTTTCCGTTAAACAGCACATAGATGAACTACTCAGACTTTTTAAGACACCCCGTAGTGATCCTGAACAATATTTTAAAGAGGTTTATAAAAAAAGTGTTGAACATGCCCATGGTTTTGGATTGGAAATTACATTACCACGTATTGCACCAAGACAAACTCATAGGTCTAATTATCATTTCGAGTAAGCCTTTTTATTCCTTATTTGGATTCTGTTATACAGTCTATTTCCACAAGGTTTTCTGAAGATGCTACGACTTCTTTTTTACTCTCTGGATTACATCCAAATAACTTAAAAGACAACAATATAAAAAGAGCATTGTTAAATAAAAAAGAAGAAATAGCCAGAAGTTACAACATTGATAACTTTTCAGAACAGTTGCAAACGTGGGTTGAACTTTGGCAAAATAGAGAGATTCAACAAGATACAGACTTTGTACATTTGCTTGATAAAGAAGTTTCTTTTTTTCCGGCCATCAAAACTGCGCTGAATATTTTTTTGGCATTACCTCCAACTACTGCAACAATAGAAAGGTCATTTAGTACGCTAAAGTGGGTAAAATCGTGGCTTAGATCAAGCATGTCAGGGGATAGATTATCAGGTTTATGCATGCTTAGTGTACATAAGGACATGGTAGGTAGGGAGAAACAAGCATTTATAAATGAAGTCCTAAATAGATTTGGTCAAGACCGAAGAAGATTGATATTTTTATTTAAAAATGATGATGATTAATAAAACGCGAAAACGGTCCTATTCAGCAGTGCCAGTTATAATAGTTTGTTGTACCTTTCTTAGTTCTTAGTCATGTTTGTTTGTGCAACAAATATTAAAAACACTATTTAAAGTGCCGGTCGGATATTTATTTACTATTAATTAATATCTGTGGTTTGTGGCCATTTGATTGACAATGTGGCTTTTCTGTTTCCGCTAAATATGGTTGTGTCGTGTCTGTATTTTTACATTTTCTTACGGGCGGCTTATTACGTGTATTGGAATAAGTCCATTCAATTTTCAATTAGTGGGTGTTAATGTAAAATCCAATCTTTTCCATTTGCTACCCTGTGCATCATCAAGCCAAAAGAATTAATAGCCTACTGCACCAGCAATTTACCAGATTGGTAAGTAAGTTTACACTTTATGAAAATTCGATTAACTACAGAATGCTGCATTTATTAAGAAACTATCAATCCTACGTTTTTCTTTCAATTTCAAATACTATAGCCGAAATCTCGAAAGAATGCATTCGCGTCATAGGTTTCTGAATTAAACACCGACATACTTTTAATGTATATCGCTTTTAAATTCAGTAACCTATGGCGTGAATGCATTCTTTCGTGATTTCAACTATAATATTAAAAAACGCTGCATTATCGATGGTCCTAACTGCTTTTGAGCTACTCTAAGGAAATAAGATTTTATGCCTTACATTACTTTCCAATACGTCCGGTAACGGGGTTGCATTAACAGTGTTCATCCTTTGTGTAACACAACTAATATTTTTGAAAGTAGTCTTGACCCTCTCGACAAATTATTCTGTGGGCGGCCTTGCACCCTATACAGACATGTACGCGCGCGTGCACGCACACAGACAAGCATGCGCACGAGTGCATGAAATCATACATTCATAAATTCACATTGACACACACGCATGCAGACACGTGTGGGCGACAAGAAATTAGGTCTACAATAAAATCTTAATAAACCTAGAAAGTTCTGTGTTAAAGAAGTCAGACGACATTGTTCCATTCATAACGAAGATTTGGGCTTCCAGGTAATTTCAACTAAAGAACCACAAAGTTACCCGTCTAAGAGAGATCTTTTCGATTTAGACCACAAGTTCAGATAAAGATTTGGCAACAGTAAAATTGTACAGCAGGATGTACATTTAGTAAGAAACAGTTTGTAGATCCACTAATTTTTATTAGATGAAAGGAATGACCTCAGATGCAGCAGTAGAAACGAAGTGCAGTTATTCATTCCCTTTTACTGTGCTAACTGCGTTAAAGTAATTTATTACAGCAATTATTTATTATTGTAAATTACTCTAAATGCCCCTTTAAATCCCTATTTCTTACTCTTACCATTAAATCCCTTATACGGAAAAATTGTGTTGTGTAAATGTAGCACAAAAACGTTAATTCGATTCAGTGAACTAAAAACCAATTCCAACTTCAAAAGCGATTACAAACATCTAAAACTTGTTAGTTAGTATACAGTTAAGCTTCGTAAAAGTTCAGATTTCCAAGGAACTTCTTCGAATAAAGTGTAATGCAGTCTGGTTCAGTTTTGTTTATCGATTTCGTGTTGCTAACATCTCCGATACAGTAGAAAGGGGTATAGAAAATTTAGTCCCTGGGCTTCACTGCTGTGTGTGTATTCAGCAATGAAATGTGTTTCTTTCTTTATTGTCAGATTTACTGTCTTCGATTTCGTCTTTAGGGACTCGACTGGACGAGTCTTGGTAAATATAAACTCAACTATACAATATCAACCCTGGAGCTTATGGGATCATGCATTTGATGTATTGTTATTAACAGGCGTTTTTATCGCTAGGAGTGGATACTCGTATAGTTTTTTGTATACGCCTTATAATAAAACGAAATTGTATTATATTCTCACTGCTGCATCGTAAATGTTGAAATTGTATTGAGCAATTCGTGATTGATAAAGCAAAGGAATCTTCGAGACATTTTCCTATTTGTCTAGTTATTGTCAGAGCCTTAGTACTTTTATACACTTTTTAAATGCCTGCAATTAGAATGAAATTTTCGGATGAGAATTTCATTAAATAAAACAGTGCTCGAGGATAAATAAAAGGACTGGCTGTCTAAAGAACTACTTGTACCATAATTCGGTACGGTTAGTAATCACAGTAATTAGCCACTTTAGAGTACTTGCTTCTAGAGGTGAGCAATTTACCAACTTGAATCTAAAACGGCCACAGAAATTAATCGTACGAAGACAAGTCAGGTGCTTTCGTACGCAATAGAAATGCCAAAAAAGTTAATGCACCAGCTTGCAAAATTTATTTTGACAGTATAAGATTTGATTTATATTAAGTAAGAAAAGTCGTGACATGATTTTGAACCTTCGACGTCCATAAACAATAAATTTTTACACACTTGAGCTTGTTGCTTAAATCTTGTAGTTACTTGTAGAAGCGCACTGCCGAGCGGCGTATATGAATTTGTACAAAACATTAACTATTGAAGTGTCAATCTTTGCGAATTCTATTGCGCCATGAATAAATCAGATTTTAGAAATTTTAACCGAAGCCTTCAGTAACAAAACTACAAATGGTATAATTCGAAGGTTTGTAACGTAACACTCGTAAATTCTAGTTAATGCAATTAGAGTAAATTCTACTTCACTTGTAACGATATTTTTCTACTAATATTGTTACTCGATCCCCTTAAGGAAAGTGGCATCGACAGTCTTCCGACTAATCTAGGGGTCTATTCCTCGGGTAGAGCTTGTGAGGAGTGGTCGTGGGCTTTACAACAAAAATATTGTATTGTGTACTGACTCGCAAATAAAAAAATAAGGGGTGCAAAAAGGGCTCCACCAAGTCCTAGAATTGATAAACCACGGGATACCCCAAGGGAAAACTTGGAAATACTCAGGGGAAAATCGGTTTAACTGCGAAAACACAGGACCTGAAAGAAATCATTGTTATTAGAATAACGAACAATGCAAGAGATGCACTCTTGCTTCCTTATACATTAAAGAGAAAAAGAGTCGTTATTAATGCCTATAATTTAATCTAAATAGCAAACGAAAATTTAAATATCAAGCTTCTTGAAATCGCTGTTTAGTACTTCTTTATTGAATCACAACCAATAACCTTATTCTTCATAAAAAGGGATATATTCTCTTTTAACTTATTTTTCTTGACCATTGGACGCACTTGCCTAAAATAAAACAGTTGTTCAATTAAAGCAAGTGATGGTTCCTTAATTAAATTTGCCTTTTTTCTGTTGTAAAATTCATATACAAAATGTACAATAAGGACGTGGTCTATTCTTTTAGACTCCGATATGTAAATATAATAATTTTGATAATTTCAACAAAGAATTAAACATAACCGTAAAGTTTTTATACCCAAAATACACAGATCTGCTTACCTTGGTTTATAGATATTTATCATAAACTCAATGCTAATAAAATTAATTTTTGTGATTAATTTCTATATTACTGAACTTGAATTAATATGCCTTTTCTATGTTAAATAAGTAAATTAATAATTTTAAATAATTTTGTAATAAGTTCTAACGTAAACAATAATTTATATGTTATAATGAAATCCAAACAGAAAATTCTCTCAATTTCCTCGTAATCTAATTTTAGTCCAACGCTACCATTTTAAATATCAATTATTAGTTCCGTTGTCAGGTTATTTAGAAACAGCTGTTGACAGGTTGTGTCCTTAGGCTAAACGTTTACCTTTGTATCTGGTTGTACGCCACAACGTCATTACAAAAAAGATACCTTGCTGCTACCACATGTTTTAGCTTGCGGTTCTTGAACAAACAACTGACGTCACAAAACGTTTCACATTCGCATCTTGCGAAAACGTATATTTGAGTTTCTTCTTTTGAGCTGATAACGAATTAAAAACTTAACAGAGCATTAAACTGGACTATTATATGGAATCATCTTTGGTAGAGTAATTCATCCAAATAAATCGATGAAAAAGAGCACCCTTTTTGTTTCTCCTTTTATTTATACTAAAACGAGATTATATCGTGACAAAGTAAAAAAATAAGTACATCATAAAGTGGAGATATGATGATGTGATAAGTGAGCGCTACAACAAAATCATATAATTTACCTTGTTACGTTCATTTACCGCCGATGAATTAAAAACCACATCGATTCCATTTCTACTCTTTCATCCGTCGATAACATCCTATATATTTAACCTGTTTATAATAAATACGCTTGCGAATAATTTTCAATTTCAATCTTTAAAACGACGAGTTTACACTATAAATTCTATAGTTGGCACCTTGTTTTGAGCTTCCTTTAACTGGCTACACATTATTATAGCGTAACATTAATACCGGTACTGCTACGACCGAAAGACTCGTTGAAGTAGTGTATTGTACTATCTGATAAAGCTTGGGTCAAGATTTCTAATCTCTTTTTTGGTATGTTGATAACGAGAGGATTGAAGCTCAAATTCTTGTTCTTTGGAACAATTTTCAATTTGATTCTGCAGTTCGTCCTCATATGTAATTCTTTAAACTACTCGTTCTATTACTCCAAAAGCGATGTACATTTTTTATTTATGAGAAGTGTAGATTTTGGGTGTATCGGTAAGTGCTCCTGAGTTATTAATACTAGTAAGACTCTTTTTGTAGCTCTTAACTGGAGGCCAAATTGTTGTACGTAGGTCGATTTTTCTTCTTATATAGAACTAACTGCGCTGATACGTGTTCTGCCGTTGCAGGGAGTGTCGCAGTGCTCAACACCTGTCGACTGTGGTGACGCTTCATCTGGACCCCAGCACCCGGACGCTTCGCTGGCTCACCTCCGTGGATGCAATGGGCACACGATAATAGTTGTCACTTGGAGGCATGTTGCATCAGTATTCCCATATATGGCGAGCACCTCTTTTCTCCCTACCTTTGTTGGTCGTGCGTCGCTGGTGCTCCATAGTACTTCACTACATGATTATTAGAATTGGTTCGACCGTAAATAATATTTTTTCTTTCCTTTAACACGCGTGTCTCTGGTATTATGAACAAGCATAAGCAGTAATTTTTCTTTTACTTTCTTTTAATAATGAATACTAAATGTCAAACGAAATGCGCACTTCGTACATAAATTTCTAAAATTTGTTCTTTATAATACAACTATTTATTTATTTTTTTGTTGATGCAAACCGAATTCTTTTTTTATTAGTGTCTACTGTAAATAGAAAATCGATTACGATGTATTTTTGTTGTGTTTCTAAAAATCCCCCCGCCTCACCGCATTGGTCGTTAGCCCGGTATTTCTACGTTTCTTGTGTTCTGTTTCGTCATCGTGTATCGTGCGAGTCCACACTTTAAATATTCTTTCATTTTCTTTCTTTGGTTCTTTTTTTAGGCTACGTTGATGTACGTAGCAATCTTAATTATTAATTTGGCTTGGTTACCTTTATCAGAAACAAAACAAAATCAAGTGCATTTAGTACTTTAAGGCACTGACATGTTTAGGCGATGCGTAATTCGCTGGCTCGGACCTTTCTGAGCTTCATGGTGCTTCTTATCGTAGTTAAGGTCGAGCGCGACTGATTCTGCTGTCGGCAGAATGGGCACGATGCATAAATTTTGTCTGACTTCAGAAGTACAGTTCAAACAACCATCGTTTAACAAACTGAATCTGTATTATTATTTTTAATAATATACAACTCACCATTGGGCAATACGGTACAAATTGGAATATTTATTAATATTGTGAAATTAATCATTTTTTTGAATAAACATTGCAGTGAATAAAATAATTAAAATTATATGCTTTTATAAGCGTCAAAAAAAATTGTTACACTCTTTCTACAATATTTTATTTTATACTGCTTTAACATTTATTTAAATTTGAAATCATTTCACTCTTATATTTACACTGACAATTATTAGTCCAGGAAGTATTTATTATAAAATTGTACACGCAAATATTTCCCGAAATTGAATTAAAATTTAAAAAAATTAACACAACCACATAGTGTGAATCTTTAATTCATAGGGGTGTATACTTCCTTAATGTTGATACGTGATAGTTAATCTCTGCATCTTGAGCTGTTTAACCTCCAACTAAACACATGAAATTGTTTTTAATGGTATACTTCGCCTTGCAGGCATGGCACATAGTTGCACTAAAATACGCAACCGATGGAGAAAGTAGGAAGAGTATATGAATGCCCCATTCATTCATCGTTGTCAGAACTATATTGGGCAACAATAAGGCTCGGCCTGCGACTGAATGGTCGGAAGAGTAGACAATTACGGAAAGTACTATCCAATACCATCTACATCGGTTTTTAAGACAAGGGAAACCACGGAAAGAAAAAGAGATAAGAAATGTGCTATATACGTTTGACTGAACAACATGCTACGTTTATTTTCGGCACAAATTTTAATTAAACTAGACCTTTTTCCTTTTAATTCAAATACTCCCTGTATGTTTGTTGTGGTTTGTTTAGCATTCTTCTTAATCTTCTTTGGGAATTAAATCACTCATGGTTTTTAAAATTATCTTTATTTACGTTTCGATCCATGACCTAGGATCGTTGTCAAAATAATAAAAACTCCTAAAAGTCAAACTTGAAGTTTTTATTATTTTGACAACGATCCAAGGTCATGGATCGAAACGTAAATAAAGATAATTTTAAAAACTATGAGTGGTTTAATTCCCAGAGAAGATTAAGAAGAACTTTTAATTCAATATCCATTCACATAGATTCTGTTTCTACTTTTCAATACTCCAACACCATCCTGTATATTTCACCTTCTTACAATAAATCCGTTTATTATATTTTCAATGAAACTCATTTGCTGGGCATTTGGAAAGTTTCTGTTCTAAATGAAATAGTCTGTACCTTCTTTTAGATCTCCGTTGGTTCGCTACATATTCTAATAACGTAAAATTATTTTCTAAATGCTACGACCTAGAAAGTCGTCGAAATAAGGTATCGTATTATTTAATAAGTGTTTCGAGTTTCTAATCACCTCTTCCCATGTTGTGATAACGCGAGGTTTGAATGTTGAATTCTGCTTTCAAGAGAGAATTGAATCTGATGCTGCAGCTCGTGCTTAGTAGTTTTTTCGATTTACTCGTTCTGGTACTTCAAGAGCTATGCGCGTTTTTTTTTCTTGGTGACAAGTGGCGGATATCTTGAGTGAATCGGTAAGTTCCCCCGCGCTTGCTCTTACTAATAAGATTATCTTTTAGCTCTTAACTGTAGGCCAGATTGTTTTTGGGGTTCTGTACCTTATAAGGTACAACGGAACCTTTATAAGATCATTCTCGTGTGCGTCCGTCTGTCTGTCACAGACGTTTTTTCCGAAAACTATGTAACGTAGGAATTTGAAATTTGACACAATGCTAGGTCGTTATAGCGCGCACATAGCCAGAACATAGAAAAAAAATAGATTAAAATTGCGGGGTTAATTCGGTCAAAAGAAAAAAGTGTTAATAATTATATTGTGTGAGGCATCATTTGAAAGAGGATTCTAAAAGGTTTCTTAAAATATTTTTTTTATAATTTTCGGTCCAGTAGTCTTCATGATATAGCTCAAAATGTGCCAAAAATGACCGTCCTTCCAACCGTGTTTTCCTACATTTCTAAAGCTAAAATTTTGATTTTAATAGAAATAGTAGCTATTGAGTCATAGATTATCGGAAAACTGCAAGGTTTTTTGACAGTGTAATAGTTGCTGGGAAAAAATTGTTTAAGCACAGTAATAGACAACGTATTTACTCATGTACCAGTACAATGTGGGACAATATATTCATTTTTCAGTTATCACAATCAAATTTGGATAAGATTTAAGTATACATAAAAAATAAAAACCGCTTAATTTGGTTTATTGATTGCTCACTGTAATATTGATACGGAACCCTAATAGTGCGAG
Source organism: Platerodrilus igneus (assembly GCA_036346225.1). Classification (NCBI taxonomy): domain Eukaryota; kingdom Metazoa; phylum Arthropoda; class Insecta; order Coleoptera; family Lycidae; genus Platerodrilus; species Platerodrilus igneus. The sequence goes on along the minus strand of JARFIW010001778.1, from coordinate 2,750,712 downwards.
CTCGACTCGCTCTTGGCTAACTTTTTATGTAGGCCCGACTGTTCGTTGCCACAGGCCAACTGGTAATTTTTAGTCGTAGTTTGCTGTTGCCGTTACGGAGTATAAGATAAGGAGCCAGCACGTACAGGTATGTGACTTGTTTTCTTTGTATATACATCAAGATATTACCCTTTATCAGCGTTTGGTGTAGTATGTGTCAATAAATTTTGAAACGTAGGACTATTGTTGGTTGCTATACATAAATATTACAATCGTCCTACAGCTATGATGTGCAATTTTGAAACAAAAACGTAAACATTTGTGAAAAGAAACTCACAAGTTTTATGATTAGTTTGATTAGTTTTACTGATTAGTTTTTTTGGTTTTTTTTTGTCAAATACGAGATGCGCACTTCGTATCCAAGCTAATAATTTGTCCTTATAGTATACTTGTGGGTGGTTAAATAGCAACTCTCACTTTATCGATATATTTTTTTCTTATATATCATACTTAGTTTTGGGTGGAAATTTTTATGGATTCATAGACATGAGAGACGTTTCCACCTAAATTAGTAGTGAGGAATTTAGGAGGGTATTAAATAATGTTGTCGTCATACCCTTTATTTTGTACTATTGAAATTCTTTTGAAGAGTGTGACAAAGGAAAGGGGTAAAGTTTTGTTTTAAGTGGGTTTTCCTTTTCTTTATGTAACATGTTGCCTAATTAGACGTTTTTCTGTTACATGGTTCTTTTGTTCTAAATTAATGTGTGCATCTATTTCAGGCCTATCCTTTACTTGCATATTAGTAATGCCCCGCCTACTCGCCGATTGAGTCCGTCGATATACGTAGCAAACATTGCCTAAGGGTAATCTATTTTTGCAAAAGGTACTTTATTTTTCAAATTTTTCTTTAACGACTAATTTATGGACAAAATTATGGAGAAATGTAGGAAGTAGCGCATTAAAAAAATCCAGCAATATGATTCAATTTTATAAAACCAAAACTTATGAAAAATATTCGTATCTGTACTATATTGTCAGGTGTAGATATGCTGAATGTGAAAAGATATTGAATAAAACTAATGGGAATTGTCATTGTTTGAAATGCTGTAGGTGAAAAAGCTTTGAAACGTCCTTTATAGTTTACATTTTAATAATAATTTTGTATTTACAATATACCTTATAAAATAGATTTCGGTCATACATTTCCTTAAATTTTGTCAGCTTCCTTGGAACTGTCTCAACTGTCAATGAACAAATTTGTTCAACCAAAGCTCGGCATAATTAAAACGTATACCATCCAAGCCAAATAAACGAAACATCAACTATTTATGTTATCTGGAGTTACAGAGTTTATGCAAGCGTAGAACAGAATCGCCAATTGAAACCACATGTAGGTGTTAGTTCCAATAGGGTTGTACGTTTAGTGGGCAATGTTTTTGCTAAATACTGCTACAGATTGCACTTAGACAGCTATTATAGGTACATTCCGTTGATAAATTACCTAACATAAAAAAGAACGTTTATTGAAAGTTGAGAAAGAATCGAACCCCAAGATACCAACAAGTCTCTAAAAAAATGGAATGAAGAGATTCCAAAAACTTTCCAATAGATTTTGTTCAATCTTCACTTTAGTAAATGTTCTTTAGCAGAAACATATAACAGTATTGTGTTTGGTACCGGATGGTCAGGGTAACGGACTAAAGTTTGCTGCACTGTGTATGAGTTCTCGATAATTAACACTAAAATCACTAATAATTGTTAATTGTTCCACACTGATAGCAATTATTTGTTCAGAACAAACACTGAGTGCTAGTTAATTATTGATTAAACTACTAATATTTACAAAAATACATATAAGTTTACATATTCAAACTATTATACGGTTATTATATACAAGCTTGGACTTCTTCACTATACTCCATGGGGAGGCTATCTCCGACGTAGCGCAGACAAACACAATTGTTGATCTCGAAAGGTGTCGTCAGGTGGAGGCATCTGGAGACGGCTCGAACGGACTCTGTCCGTTGGCCTTGATTCCCCGGTATCGCTCTCGCCCAAGATCTAACGATTGTAGCGCCGAACGCACTCGCGATGGTCGTAGGGATAATAGCGCTTTCGGAAGTGACGGAGATTGCCGGAGAAGCCTCCGGAGTATGTTTCGCAGGTGCCTTCGGTTGGCCTGGTTGCTGGATTTCGGACGGTGTGCTCCTTACCTATTCGTCGTGCCGAACAGTGTCGCTTATTCAAGTTGTCGAGCGTAGGTGTCTGCGTAGGGGTGCAGCGCACCGCTCGTTGAGGCGTCAACGTCAGCAGACTATGGGTAAGCACCACTGGTTAAAGTGTCGATATTAACAGGTTATATGTCAGCGCTGCTAGTGTCAACGACGGCAGGCTATGGGTCAGCGCTGCCTATTGATTCCTTTGACTATAAGAAACTCCAAGTGAATGTCTGACTTTGAATGGGAAGCTTCTTTTTTCCATTATTCCTCCATTGGTTTAGCGTAGTGGTAGTGCCATCGATCAGTGAGAACGTTGGATTCGAAGTTTCCGGTTTTGCTAGGTTTTCCCAGTTGTGGATTTGTTCTGTTTTCAACACCTGTAGTTTGATATACGGTAACATTCCACCCTCGCTGAAGGGTGATGTGCAACTAGATTGATGCGTGGTGGATGTGCCTTAGTAGGTACAGGTCGTATATCATTGACGTGCATCTTTATATCTTTTCGTTCAAGTCGAACTCAATAGATGTTTTCCGGCTCTTTTTTGAATCGGATAGGGTCCGGATCATTTGGTCCCATACTGACCCTTTGATGTCAGATGATTTTGAATCATAACAATATCACCGGGTGAGAATAGGGCAGATCCTCGTTTTCGGTATACTTGGTCCTGTAGCGACGTTCGTGTTCTTGCATTTGTTAAATGCGGCGAAGTCGGGCCCCTCTGTTGTTGTCTACTTCTGGGCGGTGGAGGTCTCCCGACCTTGTAATTCGTATCCCAACAAGGCCTAACTAGTCGTGGTTTCTAGGGTCGCATTTCTCCTGGTTTGTACATGATTACCGGTAGTTTCTGGCCCAGACTTGCGTATTGTATCGGGTAGCGAAAGCCCGTAGTGCTTTCTATATCGCTTGGTTCCGGCATTAGACTGAGTTGGCTTGCGGGTGGAATATCGGTGTGGTTCAGTTATGATAGCCCCATTGGTCCAGTGTCCAGTTCTATCGTCGAGATACGAATTGTGACCTAGTGTCTGGGTACCCTTATCAGAAGATAACTTCGTTTTTGAGCAAATTGATGACAATCCTTGATTTGGAGTCGGACGTAGGGAAGGTTGCTTAGGCGCTAAGTGACATATAGTCTCATAGTGGTAGCGGATATAACTTTTCATGGTCTGGTGAGTGGATGTTGTTGAAGGGGTGCCATTTTTATATGGCTCCCTCTTGGTGATGGCACAGATCCAACATTGGCTGATGAACTGTCTTCCGCACTACGGATCTTCGGCTAAAGATATTGTTCGCTGGGAACGCGATAAGTTTTGCCGATGCCTAGATGTACAGCTAGTTCGTCTTCAACTAGAAAGTTTTGGAGGATTTCCTTCTCGCTTCGGTTTTGCGTGCCCCTTAGCTCTATAAAAAGCAATTCCTAGGTCATCCGTCCAATGACTTATTTTCTTGTTGTGCAGCTCGCGCGCGTTTGGTTAGATCGACGAGGGCTAAGTGATTGACCTGTGGGTTGCATGGGTTGGTGTTTAGTGGTAGCAGGTGGTTTTGCTGGTGGCTGGTTATGTTGACCTATTACTGACTGGTTGGAATTCTTTTCGAGGCCTGTTGAATTCGGGCAAGAATTCGGTTGGTAACTGTTGAGTTGCAGTTGGCGTGGATGGCTTGTTAGTAGTGACGGGTTTCGCCCTTTGGTTCTAAAAAAGTGTTTGACGGTTGTGTGCTCCGATGTGTATAAAGCCTCACCCGTGATCCATTACCACTTTTTGGCGTCGAAACCAGGATTGTCCCAGATTGATATGTTCTGCTGAATTAGCTACTACTAGGAAGGTTTCGTGTTCTGTTACGCGTCCGACGATGAACGACGTGCAGAATCTTCCTTCGATGGCCATTTCTGTCCCTTCTTCGGCTAAATGGGCGAAGTCCCGGTAGAGTACTATCCGTGAGTCGGTGGGTATTTTATCTTTCGTGATCATATATGACAATGTTCCTGTATCTAAGTTTTTGTTGCCTGGTGACGGGTTGATTTCAGTCGCGCCAGTTTTATTCGTCAGGCCGGGCGGTGTTCTGGCGTTGCTCATCCGCTACGTCATTTCCCGACATTCTAGTTGGGCAGTTCCCGGACCAACGGCGTTGTGGGCAAAAGCAGCACATTGATAGTTGCTCCAGTGGGGGTGGTAATTTTGTTGCTGGTATTACTCCGGTTGTCCCTTTTGTGTGTCTCTGATATTGTCCTTTATCTTGGCGAAGTTACCATTTCCCATAGAGTTGTTGGCACGTGACAGTGAATTAGATTGCTAAATGTTGGAAGGAGATGGTCGTTGTAGCTTTCTATTTTTAGGCGCAGACTTGATGTGCATTAAGGCTGCGAAGGTAGCTACTGGTTGGAGTGCCATCTGTCTCTGTCCATATTAATCCGCTGTTATTTTTGCTTTAATAGCTGGTCTGTCGTATTTTTCTAGAAGCACCACTGGATTGTTGCAGTCCCAGAACTGTTGGTGATTGTGTGTGTCCTTCTGGGTTGGAGGCGGTTGATTGGTGTTTGTCTGGCTGTTTATGGCTGTTTGACTTCTTGTCTCGGGCATGTTGTTGCTCCATGCAAGCTCCTGCTTACAGAGTCGTGAATGAAGGAGGCGCAGTCACGTTGTTATCAGATGGTCAGGGGCGGCGGACTAAAGTATGCTGAACTGCATATGAGTTCACGACACTTAAAACTAAAACTACTAATAATTGTTACACTGATAGCAATTGTTTATTCAGGACAAAGGCTGGTTTATTATTTATTAAAGTACCATTATATCGTTACTATATTCAAGCTTAGACGTCTTCTTTATATTTCATAGGGAGGCAGTCTCGGAGGTGGCCCTGGCAAACACATTGTGGGTCAACCCAATTGTCAATCTCGAATGGCGTCGTCAGGTAGATGTATCTGAAGGCGACTCGGACGGATTCTCTCCGGGTGTTACGAGTGAAAGGTCGAGGGTCGATTTTTTGTCTAGCGGTCGTAATGGCGAACTCACTGGTGACGGTGGTAGAGGCGACAGCGTCTTCGGAGGTGTTTCTGATTGTCTGGTTGATGAACTTTGAACGGGTGGATTTCTTAAGCATTCGACGTGGCGGACGGTGTCGCTTGCCGCAGGAGGCGCATGCGTAGGGGTACAGCGCTCTACTCGTCGATGTTAGGAGGCTATGGGACAGCGCTGCTAGTTTCGGCGGCGGCCAGCGCTAGTAGTTGATTCCTTAAGCTATGAGGAGCTCCAGGTGAATATCTAGCTGTTGAATATTGTGCTTTTTTATACCCTTTTTCCTCCATTGATGTGGCGTAGGGGTGCTATCATCGAACAATGGGAGTGCTGGATTCGAAGTCAACGGTTTTGATGGGTTTTCTCGGTGTTTTTGTGAATTTGTTCTGTTTTTAGCTCGTGTAGTTTGATATGCGGTAATAGTTGCTGTTATTCATATTCGTTGGAACCACCTTAAACAGTTCAAAGATATGATTAAGAGAAAGTTGAGGATCCAAGTGGCGTATCAAGCAGATGTTAAGAGGAAGCTGAGAATCCAAGTGACCTGTCAAGCAGTTGTAAAAGATACATCAAACATATAAGAAATGTTAATTTGCTGTACAGTTATATTAGAAAATACAGTCTAAGAACGAGATCACGCAAATAGTAAATAGGTTTATTTTATTATCTTCTGTACTTGCAAAAATTAATATGTAATTACTGCACCAGAGATTGTAACATTATTTTGTAATGTTAACGAATAAACAGATCAATTAATTAAAAATTCAGTAACTTGCATAAAGTATAGACAAAAATTCCCACAATAAATTACCTCATTTTAGTTAAGCTCCTTTATAATAAAAGACCAGCTTTACAAATAACTTCAGACTACTAAATTCCAGCGGCAAGTCATCATTTAAAGCTCTAGACCCTCGTAAATAAATACAATAAACCTCTTAAAAGTTTAGGTCGGTTACAGACTGACAAATCCGATAAAATTAAAATGTAATAGTACCTTTTAGCGTAAATAAAGGAAACTAATTTCAGTTTGAAAAGCTTAACCTTCTTAATACTTTCGTTGATTGGCAGCGGGTTATACAAAACGAAATATTATAAATAGCGCAAAACTATTTCCAATTTGATTTGTTCAAATATTACAAGTAATTTTAAGTAGTCTGGAGACATCCATTGTATTTAAAATCCATTTCGGCTCAAGTAGGTTAGCCAGTCTTTGTTAATGGCAGACGACTGTCTCTATAGGTATGGTCCACATTCCCAATAATTAAGAAATTCGTAGAAAATACAATATAATTTAAACCCTTGGGAAAGTGATTGCATCCGTGACCATCATCTAAAAAGGGGTTGGATTTGGTTTCTAAAATCTTGTTTTGTGGGAGGTTCTGTTCAGTCATTGAATAACAAAAAATGACGTACATAATAATTAGGGTAGGAATAAGTCTATATAATTGAAGGCTTTAGCCAAAGACGGCAAGTACTTTCAATGGGGCCGTCCGTGGTCAAGAAGTAGAGAGAAACGTAGTTCGCGGATAGCGTTCTCCGGTATCACAGATATAATATTTCACTTCGTATCACGATATTTAAAAATTGGAAAGAGGTGATTACTTTTCCAGTTTCGCGAGGGTTATGCCCATATGTTCGCGGATTTATAGTGATGCAAGATAAATATTAAAAAAGCTTGTAGGCGTGTGACGCACAAGTAAGTGATATTGTCAAGATTCTGCCGGGTTCGTGTGCCAGTCAATTCTTTAAAAATTATAAACAGAAGCAGCAAGCGAGATTCTCTTCCCAAATTTTAGAACTGTTCTACGTTGGAAAACAAACCCTCAAACAATGGACAATTTTTAGTAAGTAAGTTTTTTTAGTTAAGTAGCATGGCCAATTTTAGTTAGTTTGTTTGTTAGGACGTTTTGGCCATAAACCGTAGGATTAATTTAGTGTACGATTTATAATATAAGTTTCTTTCATATACAAGTGTTTGATAACTACTTATGTACTCAAAATTTTCATAAATTTCATAGTCACCTATTCACTTAAATTTCTAAAGCAATAAATGTAAGAGGTTCACGTTTATTCCTCTGTGAATTAAATAGTTTTGTTTGCCGTTGATTAAGTCAATAGTTTTTTTTTTATTTTTTTTATCATGGAAGTTTTATAAGTAGTAAAAAAGTGAGGAATTGATTAAAAGGAACAATTGTCTTCCTTGGGATGACAAGTCTCTCAAGGTTTTGTACGAACATTTGGACATTCTCGACTTGTCTGGCGCCCTTGGCAATTGTCATTAAGCCACAATATTTTATGAAAGGTAAGTGCCACATTTTTGTAGTATATTATAAATTAATTTAACCCTTTTTTTAAAATATTAACCCTCTATATGATCCACGACCTTCCGCTAGCTAGTGCCGGTGACCCCCTTTAATTTTTGTTTTACAGGCCGCCCCCATTTTATAATTTTGCATACGCAGTAGCTTTTCCGCCTGTAACAAGATGCAACAAAGGCGGCTCTATTTTGCAACCGTAAATTTTCGACTTGAGTTGGCGTCTACCTTATGCAGAATAAGTAAACCTTCAAACTTTCAAGTAGAAATTCATGCAAAAAAAAATTAGTACCGCTACACTTCTTTACCAAGTTATGCGACTGGGCAAAGAAAGCTAATTACAAAAAAGGAATAAAATTAGAACGTTTTTGATATAAACACTTTCAAGAAGTAAAGAAAACAAAATTTTGATCTGCATAAGGTCAGTACAACTAAATTTTTCGTTTCTATTCTCGTTGCATTACAGCGGGTCCTTTGTCTATGTTTTCAGTTTACATCTATTGTCTTTCATATCTTGTCTATCAAACAAAAGAATACATGCAAAGCATTGATTGGTCCTATAACTCGCCAGATGTAAAAAGCTCTATGGAAATATTTCACAACTGCTTTCCAATTTCCATTAGTTATCATAAATTACACCTAACTTTCATTAATTAATTCGGATACACAAACATTTCTCCTTATCAATTCTAAGTCCAAACTTGTATGAGTTGCAATAAACCATAAGATTCGTGATAATACCTCATAACAATCATTCACCATAAAATAACACACATTAATCTATCATATACCGTACTGTTAAAATTCATGGGAGTGTTTCTAAACAGCGTTATACGTTATAAAAATTTCGTATCTGTCTTTGTACGCGATAAACGAACATAACTTATTTCCTTTGTTGCAGCCGCTTTGCCAGGCGTTTATATGATGCTACCGTTCTTACTACAACCAGTTCTAGCAGCAGTTAATTAATTTAATGTATAGTTTCTGAAAATTCGAAATTTAATAAAAGAATCCCATTGGAGCCATTAATATAAACAATTTATTTGAAAATGACAGCCAAGAGCGCTAATATGCGAAGTTAAATTTGTTAAATTTGTCGTTTAACCGAAACTGATGACCTTTCAATATCTTTGGACAACGATGTATCTCTTATACGTTTTTTATAATAAAATGCAAATTCATCGACGAAATATAAACACAGGTTACAAATGGGCATTTATCTGAGTTAGTCCAACCTGTTACATGTATTTTAGGCCTCAGAAAATCTAGCCAGTAATCCACAGAAAAATCAGTGAAGTACTTTAAAAATCGTGTTTCGGTAAAATACCGAGTTTCTCGACTGTACTAACTAAAATTATTGCGAACTATGTGGAACGGGTGATGTAAGTGTTTGAAGGTGGTTCCAGAACGCTATCGGGTATGAAATGCGTCTTATTTGGGAGTTTCTTGGACGCAGCTAACCTCGTAGGATTTCTAAGGAAAAGCCCTAAAAGAATAGCATGTAAATACCAAAACTTGAGATATGGAGAATGATTCTGGCTTAAAATATAGCTGAGACATCGTTACGTGCACTATTGCTTAAACATAAAACAATCCTTAGCCATAAGGACATTAAAAAACCTCTTTAAAATTGCTATCTGAGAGGAAGGTATCTAAAATCAAATGTTAAATAGCCCAAAGTTTCAATCACGTCTCTAGGTAATTGCAAAACAAATTATTACAACGTAACTATACCCTCACATTAGAAAAACAAATATAAACATGTCTTTGCACTATTTTACACAATTGTGTTTTTAACGGTATTACACAACTAAATGCTTAAACCTAACAACACAGGCGTACTGTAGGTACGCTTCATCAGTTCATGTAATGAATTCAAAATATTCCGTTATTTATAAATTTTCTCTGGTATATTTCAGATGATTTTCATAAATATCTGATGAATGATTGTAACATTATTTTGAAATGTTAACTTATAAACAGATTAATTGATTAATTAAATTTCAATAACTTGCATAACTTATAGGAAAAATTCCATAATAAATGACTTTTATATTTTAGTTAGCATCCCGTATAATAAAGATCAGGTTTAGAAATAGCTTTAAGCTTAAATATTATAAAGTCCAGCGGCAGTCATCATAATTTAATGGTCCTACCTTGCAAATCCGAACACAACAACCCTTTTAAAACTAATGTCGATTATAGATTGACAAATCTGATAAAATTAAATGGCATAGTACCTTTTAACGTAAACAAAGAAAAGCAATTTTCAGTTGCAAAACTTAATCTTCTTAATATTTTCGTTGATTGACAAGGGTTACAGAAAACGGAACATTACAAATAGCCAAACTACTTTCCAATTTGATTTGTTCAAAGATTGCAAGTAATTTTAAGTAGTCTGGAGACATCCATTGTATTTAAATTCATTTCGGCTCAAGTGGGTTAACCGGTCTTTTGTTAATGGCAAACAACTGTCGCCAATGGGTATGGTCCACAATTCAATAATTAAAATTCCAAGAAGATACAATATATTTAAACCCTTACAAAAATAATTGCTTTCCGTGACCCTCATCTTAAAAAGGGTTGTATTTGGTTTCTGAAACCTTGTTTTGGGAAATTCTGTTGTTATTGTATAACAGAAATATGACGTAAATAATGGTTGGAGTAGGGATTAATATATAACTTAAGGCTTTAGCCAGAAGACGGAGATTCCAATGGGGTTGTCTGTTGTCGAAAGGTAGGAAGAAACGTAGTTCGCGGATAGCGTTCTTCTGCGTCACCGATATGATATTGCACTTAGCATCACGATAGTGAAATTGGAAAGGAGTAACTAACTCTTCCAGTTCGCGAGGGTTACGCCCGTGTGTTCGCAGATTTATCAGTGATATAAAGTATAGAATAAAAAGCTTGTATGCGTGTGACGCACAAGTTAAATTATATTATCGACAAGATCCTGCTGGGTTTGTGTGCAATTTGAATTATTTAATAGTTGCAAAGATCCAGAGCAACAAGCGAGATTCTCTCCCCCAATTTAAGAACTGTTCTGCGTTGGAAGGCAAGCTATCAAACAACTGATGATTTTTAGTAAGTTTTTATAGTTAAGTTAGCATGACCAATTTTTAGTTAATTTATTTGTTAGGACGTTTTGGTCATAAACCGTAGGATTAATTTAGTGTAAAATTCATAGTATAAGTTTTCTTCCATATAAAATGTTTGGGAATTACTTATGTACGTAAAATTATCATAATTCCATATCAACCATTTAATCTAAATTTCTAAATTAAAATCAATGAATTTCAGAATGCAAGAGGTTCACGTTTATTGTTCTGTTAATTAAATAGTTTTTGTTTGCCGTTGATTAAGTTAATAGTTTTTCTATGTTTTTTTCATGAAAGTTGCTTAAGTAGTCAAGAAGGTAAGAGTTGCTTAAAAGAAACAATTGTCCTCCTTGGGATGACAAATCTCTCAAGGTTTACATGAACATTTCGACATTCTCGACTTGTCTGGTGCCCTTGGCAAATGTCATTAAGCCACCATATTTTATGAAAGGTAAGTGCCAAATCTTTTTGTAGTATATTATAAATTAATTTAACCCTTTTTGCAAAATTTTAACCCTCTATATGATCCACGACCTTCCGCTAGCTAGTGCCGGTGACCCCCCCCCCTTTTAATTTTTGTTTTACAGGCGGCCCCCATTTTATAATTTTAATGAAAAATATATACTTAGTAGCTTTTCCGCCTGTAACATGATTGATGACTGTCGCTAAAGCGAACACTATTAAATGTCTCTATCTTGACCTTTAAATTCTCAGCACGCTTATCTCCAACATAAAGTCGTCGATCTAGTAACAAATATACCCCTAAAATTAAAAATTACCAACTTCGTAGAGTATTATCCGAACATGGTTGACTACTTTCAGTCTGTTCGATAACCTTTCTCAAAGGGAATTAACCTACTCATGTGTGTGTGTGTGTGTTTGTGTGAGTGTGTATGTGTGCACGCATGCGTGCGTGCGTGCGTGTGTGCATGCGTTTGTGTGTGTAAGCGCGCGCGGGTATGTGACTGTGTGTATGCGTGCGCGCGTGTGTGTGTGCGTGCGCGTTCGCGCCCGTTAAACAGGATGAATTTGGTGAAATTCAAAATTTACGTGTAAGCAAAAATCACTTCCTGGCCAATCTACTACCTTCAGGTGGTGGATTGGAAAATCAAATATAGGAATAGTGGCGTAAAAACTTAGTCAAAGATTAATTTAAATTTACAAGTTCAAGCCTTATCCCTGCCATTTAACAATATGTGTCTGCGCGTGTGCGCGCGCGTGTGCATAAGTGAGAATATTCCAGATGGCCTTGAGAAAGAGAGTAATCATTTTTTTTATCAAATAGTCGTGGCATATCGTTAAATAAGAAATTTTAACTAAAATTCAAATAAAAAATTTAAAGGAGTAGGTAAAAAGTCAAAATAAAAAGGGGCGTAGCACTTCCCTACACTCCTTTACAGGTAACCTTGAGAATGTCAGACCAGGGTGTGCTACTAATTTTGGTCGTCTCGGGCCAGAAGTTTCCTAGCATGGAACTTCAAAGTCTGGTGAATGTTGCACAGGAATACAAAATGTATGTCGCCATCTCGTCATCTTGTTGATACCCATGGCAGGTAGGGTCACCAGACAAACCCATTTTGTGTAGGTGCTTCTTGAAATTACCACGCCCAGTCAGGATCCCCACGAGCAACTGTAGTTTCTGTCTCGGCAGGTTAATGCAATATTTTCAGTTTATGATCACAGAGGACGTGATACACAATTGTGCCAGTCGACAGCTTGTCAAGCTAGCTCACCTGTCTGTATGACAGCGAAGGGTTGCCAGTTTGAGCATGGAAACCACTGAAGAAGGCGATATGAAACCGACGGCTCAGGGCCGGCTGTTAAAGTTAACTAACACTACGAGACGTACACTTAACGTCAAAAATATTTACTATTCGGATCGTCCATGACATTAGTAATGCCATCAGACTAGTCATCGACAAGTCGTACAGCCAGCTGCTATAACTAGGATGACCAGATTAACGAACATTTTTTTGCGCATGAACGCAAATGAAACTGAATCATAAAGATACAAACTGTGAGAACTATAGCATTTAAAATGCACGCAGCACATGCGACTTAGGTGTGTAGAAAATGTTGCACAAACAAAATCACATTCTTAAATACTTGAATTACGAAAACCGCATGATGCTTATTTAAGAAAACAACCAACTTTTTGAGATTATTTTGGGAATTTTCAACACATCTCAGCTTTATAGATATTCTCATAATAAAAACTTACTATTTATGTTTGAAGTTAGTATGGTTTGCAGTATAATAGCCCATTAATGTTTCGTACCAAATTGCTTCCCCTTCACTCTTACCTTCATTGCTTACAACTGATAAAAGACTGAGTTTGTAGTGGACACACTTATGCGTATTCCGTTTCTATGCATTAAGCACCAACTTCGCCGCTAACTATTGGCCAGGAAGCGAGTTTTCTTTTACCTGAAAAATTTGGAATTTTGCCGAACCCTTGCTGTTGCAAGCAAGGTAGGAATCTTCAACATGCGTGACAACACTCACATACGAGACCTCCATTTTACCTCTCATCCGAACAAGGTCGTATTTTTGTGAAAATTGCTCGCCTAACATTTTTCAAGCGGACCGTGTCGGGATTCGAATCCGGGACCTTGGGCTTAGTAGTCACACGCATACCAACTACGCCACGGAGCCGCCTGATCAACTAACTACCACAATAATACGGCCCACATGAACAACAAACTGTAGTGCCTTCAGCAATCGTTTTGATTACGTACTTCACACTGCAAATGGTAGGTGTTACAGTTTCCTTCATAATAACAATATCTGCTATTGTTCTTTTGTATTACTATTTTCAAATAACGGAAGAAAAACTGATTTATTTAAAATTAGTTTTCAATTTGTTACGAAATAAGCTTGTATGTCACGAATTTAACAAAAGAAAAGCTGTCATGAACAGGTTTTCCTGGTTTGTAAACTGCAGTTATGTTACTGCAAACTAAACCCACTTAAAAGTATAGAGAATTTTAATGGACTATTTACAACCGAGACATCTATCTATTACTTAAATATGTAAAGTGGTTTTTTCCTGGCCTAACGAAATGAAACACGATATTTGTTTATGGAGACACTTAATTCTACAGCTCATATTGTATCATATAAACTAAGGTTTTCCAATATAAATTTACCACATGGGAAAATAAATTTATTACACAGAAAGGAAAATAATATTCTCCATCAAATTCGCGATTATGTTCACGAGAGCTGACGGCAATTGTAATCGACGCTACTTGAAAAAGTCTTCGCATAAAGCATTATTCAAAAAGCGAGCAAAAAGTTATTCAACGGTTTAACGAAGGAGAAGAAGCAAATAATTCGCCAGCTTGGAAAAAACACCCTCCAGCAGGTAAAACCAATATTGAAACTCTAATATTCCGATATTGAAATTCGAACAACACCTATTATATTACAAACGAGACACAAGCAGCCCAATATTGTACGTAACTGGCTTTCCTATGCAACAATTACCGTTTTTAGTTAAACGCCGTAAGCACTTTCTTCATCCTTAACGAGCTCTTGATTGAAAATGAAAAAGACAAAAGAGAACATGACGTTGATGTATAAAAAGCCACAAATAAGCTTTCGCCTGTAAGCCACCAAATGCATTATTGAAAACATATTTTGTCGTGTTTTCGCATGGCGGGTTCAATCTTATAGCAATCTGGCGTTGATTGCTCTTCATCCCCTTTCTAGCCACCCTAGACCCTGGATTTCCCTGACCCATAACCTCTACGCGGTTTGACCTCCATCTTATTATATGATATGCTATGGCTTAGATCATTACTAAATGGTGAACTTCCGGTGGTATTTTAATGGGATGAACTTAATGCATCATGTGGGTTTCTGAAACGAGTAGAAGGGCTTTATAATAGGTTACGGTGTGGATCGTTGCTAACATCATCGCATGCTTAGATTTAGTCAAAAGCTAATTTTGAACGTTTCGAGAAGTATATTAGTTAGCATGCAATTATATAGTTGCTTGAGCTGTTTAGAAATTACGGGAACTAGGTAATGTTCAAGATTAGAATGCACTACATCAAAGCACAAGCAAGCGGTTGTCAAATGAAGCAGTATTCATTCTATCTTGCAGAGTTGTATGCAGCACGTATATTAATGAGTGAGGTAAAGGTAATGGGTACACTTAATTAAAGATTTTAGCATTTAGGTTTTATTATATATATATATATATATATATATATATATATATAATTAGACAAATACTATAATTCACCCAAGTTGTTTATATCTTCGTTTTCCAAATGAGCAAGCATACCAAACATAAAGAACAGTTCTTACTCACTCCAAACTTTTTTCTTTCAGCATTAAACTTTTCGCTGCTTTTCTAACTCGCTCCAAACTGTCATTTTTGATTTGCTTACAGAACGCTCACAACTACAACTTAACAAAAAAAGATCGAACGATTATCACACATCTTGACATAAAGAACTTTGCCAACACTTCATTTGCATTGACTCAAAGTTGTCAATAATTTTAACCCTACCACTATTATTATTCTTTCCTGATAAGGACAATTTGTAAAAAGTTTTTTTTTTTATTTATTAACAGAACACGAGCACAATTTGACAAAAAGATCCAACGATTATCACACACACACATCTTGGGTATATAAAGTTATTAAACAACAAGAACAGCAGAAATTTCAACCCATGTTAGCAAAAATTTCAATACTAAGGTATTGTCTAGATAACAATTATAGGAATATGAAATCTGTAGAAAAATTTAATAAAACCAGTCATGAAGAAATGTAATGCTGACGTCCGCAGAAAAATAAATAAACCTAGGCAGCAAGAAATTTAATGCTGATATATCCAAAGAAAAATGAATAAACCAAATCAGCAAGAAATTTTATGCTGACATTCGCAGAAACAGTAATTAACCCAGTCATCAAGAAATTAAATACAAACGTCTGCAGAAAAATAAATAAACTTAATCAGCAAGAAATTTAATGCTGACATCCGCAGAATAATAAATAAACCCCCTTAGCAATAAATTGAATGCTGATGTCTGCAAAAAATGAATAAATTCAGTCATCAAGAAATTGAATGCTGACGTCCGTAGAAAAATTAATAAACGTAGTTAGCAAGAAATTTAATGCTGTCTGCAAAATACGATTGAACCCAGCCAGCACCAATGGTACTCTCAACCCTGAAAGCAATTATAATTGATCAACACAATCTAAATTAGCTAGGGACTGGTCTCCCATAGATTTTAAACACATTAATTTCAGAAAAATAAATATTGCATGAGTTTGTACCTCAGTTATAAATTATACCCTTGTTATTACTATACCATATTTAAAATTTTTTAAAAGTGCTATTCATTAAGAAATGTCAAATTAATGTTGTCAATTGCAAAACCACAAGTTTTTTATATATGAACAACTCGTTTGTAAGCCATATTGCAGCATCTTGACAATGAAAAAATTCCGCCGATGCGTGACTCATGTAATGAACTCGGTTGTTATCAAAAAATAAGATACAAACTGCTTTCGATGTAAACGCAATTACCTACCTACCTGTGTATATGTTAATTTGAATTTTTATTATTTTGTTGGGAATTAAATGTATAAAAGCCAATTTTTTTCATTTTTACTGAAAAGTAAATTGAAATATTTTGGAGTGATAATATTTCAAATGATTTCTCGGTAAATTTAATTGATGCATTGTAGATTTTATTCGCTTAGACAACGCAGAAAAAAATTTCAATTCACTGCAATTTAAAATTTCCCCAATAATCTAAAATTCGTTCAATACTAATGTATTAGTTATTAAGGGTCACTTGCACAGTATTTATTTTAAACAACGTTTAACTAATCTAGGTTTTTTTACCCTACGATTAAGGTGTGGTTGATTTGTAAGGTACTAGATTTATCTCCAGTTAACTAAACGAAGTTTAAGACACTAGTTACATTTAACAACATTGTAAAAGTCACCTGGTCGTTAGGTAATTGCATTAAATAATCAAAATCTGGTGCATTTCTAGTAAACTTGTAAGCTTTAGGATTTGGTTCTGCTGCTCTAATCGGATCTACAGTTGTTGTTGCTTCTGTTAATGTTTCCGTAGGCTTATAGGTACCCCTTATAAGTATGAAACTTTCATGGGGGTATGTGATGTTATCACTGCTCTAGATTTCAATTGAAATCCGATCGTTGTTTTCTGCATTCAATGTAAAGGGAAGATATGTATAATAATCTCCTTTTATTATAGTTATGTCTAATTTATAACTTCCAAACACATCCAATTTGGGTACGTCCTCATATTTAAGCCTTCCAAGTTTAACGTTTTCATCACCGTGGAGATCTAAGCTGCGTTTACTTCTGCCACCCATCATTTATAACTTTAATCCCAAGGAATTTAAGAAACGCATTTCTTCGGCTGTAAGTCTCTTAACGACTTCAAACTTTAACGTCGTATTCACTTCTGTTCGTCGAGGTGAGTGGTACCGTGTTTTATATACAAAGTCAATGGGCATTTTCGGTTGCTTTTTATTTCCAGCCTCACGCAGGTGTATGTTTCCGGTGAAAAGTTTACCAATTCCCCCAAATGATCAACAAAGCGTATGGTTATGTGACCAATTTTGGATACGCTCAGTGGATAATATATATCGTGATTTGGTTCCTTTTCCAGTTTATACCCAGGCGGTACAGACAGACTGAATTCAAATATGCTGTGAGTAAAGCTTAATTTTGAATCAAATATTACGCCTAATTTACGGATAGATAGGTTCTTATCTAATAGTTTGCTAAAGAAGTCGTACATATCTAATCGTCCAAAAATTTCTAGTAAATGATATTGCGCAAAATTTTTTGAAATTGACAAATAACTAATTAATGATGCAATATTGTTCCAGACGAATTTTATCTCCTTTTAAGGCAATATAATTGTCTGATACATTCATAATTTTCCTAAAGACTTTCAGGTCATCAGCAAATAGGAAATCTTGAGTTCTTATAACTGGTTTATAGATAATTAATATATGTTGCAAATAATAAAGGATCTAAAATTAACTCATCTGATGCACCGAAAGAAATCTACATAAAGTCTGACAGAAAACCAACAATTTTACCTCGCTGTGATCTATTTTCTATTTCTGACGAGAACCAATACCGCAAGCTGTTATGTACGAGGGCGGTTTGAAAACTTCGCGAAATGGGGCACAGATGGCAGCATCAGTTCGAATAAAATATATGCAACCAATGGATCCAACTATCTAGTACGCAGATGTTAAATTTGACATTATTCTGTCAAGTAGTATTAATTTGGTGCTATATGAAGTAAAGTTAATTTTGTGAGTTTTTTAAAATGGATAAAACTGAAACGCGCGCTGTTATCAATTATTGGCTCCGGTTTACCGTTACAGACCACAAGCAGAAACTTCTACATTACTTTAAACAGAGGACTGTTGTGTATAAATCATCAATCAAAACAAATTTTGCGGGTTTTCAATGATTTTAGCAGAAAATTGCAATTTTATACATGCCTAAATATCAATATAGTTGTAAAACCAAATATGGTTGGTAATAGTAGGTGCCTATGCAAAACTATGTTGAAATCCATTTATCAGGAGCACCAATGTGGAATAATTAGAAACCAACACTTTTAATGATAACAAATTTGACAGTACTACATAACCTCATACAATGATTTGAAATGTTCAGTTTTGAAAGAAATAACCACACCTGATGATTTCCCGGATATTTTAGTTTGGTGCAAGAAAAAGACAAATATTGAGTTTTTTGGAAAAGAAAATATACTCTAGAAATAAGCATACTGTGCACTTACAATAACAGAATCTTTATTTGGATTTTCGGCGGTTTCACCAGGTTAGGTTGCTGTTAATAACAGTTTTACTATTTAAAATCATGTCTATTAAAGAGCATCTACTACAGATTTTGATCGGTTTAGATCTCCAGGTTAGGTTAGTAGTTAGTAGCAGGTTATTTATTTAAAGTAATGTCTATTAAAAGCACCTCTACAGATCCTCATCGACTTTGATCTCCAGGTTAGGTTAGTAGTTAGTAGCAGGTTATTTATTTAAAGTAACGTTTTTAAAGAGCACCCGCTACAGATCCTCATCGGCTTAGATCTCCAGGTTAGGTTAGTAGTTAGTAGCAGGCTATTTATTTAAAGTAATGTCTATTAAAGAGCACCTGCTACAAATCCTCATCGGCTTAGATCTCCAGGTTAGGTTAGTAGTTAGTAGCAGGTTATTTATTTAAAGTAATGTCTATTAAAGAGCACCCGCTACAGATCCTCATCGGCTTAGATCTCCAGGTTAGGTTAGTAGTTAGTAGCAGGGTATTTATTTAAAGTAATGTCTATTAAAGAGCACCTGCTACAGATCCTCATCGGCTTACATCTCCAGGTTAGGTTAGTAGTTAGTAGCAGGTTATTTATTTAAAGTAATGTCTATTAAAGAGCACCCGCTACAGATCCTCATCGGCTTAGATCTCCAGGTTAGGTTAGTAGTTAGTAGCAGGGTATTTATTTAAAGTAATGTCTATTAAAGAGCACCTGCTACAGATCCTCATCGGCTTACATCTCCAGGTTAGGTTAGTAGTTAGTAGCAGGTTATTTATTTAAAATAATGTCTATTAAAGAGCACCCGCTACAGATACTCATCGGCTTAGATCTCCAGGTTAGGTTAGTAGTTAGTAGCAGGCTATTTATTTAAAGTAATGTCTATTAAGGAGCACCTGCTACAAATCCTCATCGGCTTAGATCTCCAGGTTAGGTTAGTAGTTAGTAGCAGGTTATTTATTTAAAGTAATGTCTATTAAAGAGCACCCGCTACAGATCCTCATCGGCTTAGATCTCCAGGTTAGGTTAGTAGTTAGTAGCAGGGTATTTATTTAAAGTAATGTCTATTAAAGAGCACCTGCTACAGATCCTCATCGGCTTACATCTCCAGGTTAGGTTAGTAGTTAGTAGCAGGTTATTTATTTAAAGTAATGTCTATTAAAGAGCACCCGCTACAGATCCTCATCGGCTTAGATCTCCAGGTTAGGTTAGTAGTTAGTAGCAGGTTATTTATTTAAAATAATGTCTATTAAAGAGCACCCGCTACAGATACTCATCGACTTAGATCACCAGGTTAGGTTGCAGTTGAAAGCTTAGTACTAACAAGTTTATGTAAGTGCACCCACGCAGATTCACATGAGCTTACATCTCCTTGTTAGGTTAATACTACTTGCACTAATCATGACCACACCAATACTTAAATTTTTTGAGGATGCTTACGAAATTTTAATCACTGTACCTATATAAATAACTATAGAAACAGCATTTATTTGCAGGCATTGTTATTTAAGATATAACAAAATAAGTGCAATATGTTTTACTACAGTATGAAATATTAAGTGCAATATATTTTAATTGTAAAATATTAAGTACAATACTAAGTTTTAAGTGCAATATAAATCCTCTATGCATTTAGGACTTGTGGTTGAGCAATTTAGGTATTTATATAAAGTTATTAAACAACAAGAACAGCAGAAATTTCAACCCATGTTAGCAAAATTTCAATACTAAGGTATTGTCTAGATAACAATTATAGGAATATGAAATCTGTAGAAAAATTTAATAAAACCAGTCATGAAGAAATGTAATGCTGACGTCCGCAGAAAAATAAATAAACTTAGGCAGCAAGAAATTTAATGCTGATATATCCAAAGAAAAATGAATAAACCAAATCAGCAAGAAATTTTATGCTGACATTCGCAGAAACAGTAATTAACCCAGTCATCAAGAAATTAAATACAAACGTCTGCAGAAAAATAAATAAACTTAATCAGCAAGAAATTTAATGCTGACATCCGCAGAATAATAAATAAACCCCCTTAGCAATAAATTGAATGCTGATGTCTGCAAAAAATGAATAAATTCAGTCATCAAGAAATTGAATGCTGACGTCCGTAGAAAAAATTAATAAACGTAGTTAGCAAGAAATTTAATGCTGTCTGCAAAAATACGATTGAACCCAGCCAGCACCAATGGTACTCTCAACCCTGAAAGCAATTATAATTGATCAACACAATCTATATTAGCTAGGGACTGGTCTCCCATAGATTTTAAACACATTAATTTCAGAAAAATAAATATTGCATGAGTTTGTACCTCAGTTATAAATTATACCCTTGTTATTACTATACCATATTTAAAATTTTTTAAAAGTGCTATTCAGTAAGAAATGTCAAATTAATGTTGTCAATTGCAAAACCACAAGTTTTTTATATATGAACAACTCGTTTGTAAGCCATATTGCAGCATCTTGACAATGAAAAAATTCCGCCGATGCGTGACTCATGTAATGAACTCGGTTGTTATCAAAAAATAAGATACAAACTGCTTTCGATGTAAACGCAATTACCTACCTACCTGTGTATATGTTAATTTGAATTTTATTATTTTGTTGGGAATTAAATGTATAAAAGCCAATTTTTCATTTTACTGAAAAGTAAATTGAAATATTTTGGAGTGATAATATTTCAAATGATTTCTCGGTAAATTTAATTGATGCATTGTAGATTTTATTCGCTTAGACAACGCAGAAAAAAATTTCAATTCACTGCAATTTAAAATTTCCCCAATAATCTAAAATTCGTTCAATACTAATGTATTAGTTATTAAGGGTCACTTGCACAGTATTTATTTTAAACAACGTTTAACTAATCTAGGTTTTTTTACCCTACGATTAAGGAGTGGTTGATTTGTAAGGTACTAGATTTATCTCCAGTTAACTAAACGAAGTTTAAGACACTAGTTACATTTAACAACATTGCAAAAGTCACCTGGTCGTTAGGTAATTGCATTAAATAATCAAAATCTGGTGCATTTCTAGTAAACTTGTAAGCTTTAGGATTTGGTTCTGCTGCTCTAATCGGATCTACAGTTGTTGTTGCTTCTGTTAATGTTTCCGTAGGCTTATAGGTACCCCTTATAAGTATGAAACTTTCATGGGGGTATGTGATGTTATCACTGCTCTAGATTTCAATTGAAATCCGATCGTTGTTTTCTGCATTCAATGTAAAGGGAAGATATGTATAATAATCTCCTTTTATTATAGTTATGTCTAATTTATAACTTCCAAACACATCCAATTTGGGTACGTCCTCATATTTAAGCCTTCCAAGTTTAACGTTTTCATCACCGTGGAGATCTAAGCTGCGTTTACTTCTGCCACCCATCATTTATAACTTTAATCCCAAGGAATTTAAGAAACGCATTTCTTCGGCTGTAAGTCTCTTAACGACTTCAAACTTTAACGTCGTATTCACTTCTGTTCGTCGAGGTGAGTGGTACCGTGTTTTATATACAAAGTCAATGGGCATTTTCGGTTGCTTTTTATTTCCAGCCTCACGCAGGTGTATGTTTCCGGTGAAAAGTTTACCAATTCCCCCAAATGATCAACAAAGCGTATGGTTATGTGACCAATTTTGGATACGCTCAGTGGATAATATATATCGTGATTTGGTTCCTTTTCCAGTTTATACCCAGGCGGTACAGACAGACTGAATTCAAATATGCTGTGAGTAAAGCTTAATTTTGAATCAAATATTACGCCTAATTTACGGATAGATAGGTTCTTATCTAATAGTTTGCTAAAGAAGTCGTACATATCTAATCGTCCAAAAATTTCTAGTAAATGATATTGCGCAAAATTTTTTGAAATTGACAAATAACTAATTAATGATGCAATATTGTTCCAGACGAATTTTATCTCCTTTTAAGGCAATATAATTGTCTGATACATTCATAATTTTCCTAAAGACTTTCAGGTCATCAGCAAATAGGAAATCTTGAGTTCTTATAACTGGTTTATAGATAATTAATATATGTTGCAAATAATAAAGGATCTAAAATTAACTCATCTGATGCACCGAAAGAAATCTACATAAAGTCTGACAGAAAACCAACAATTTTACCTCGCTGTGATCTATTTTCTATTTCTGACGAGAACCAATACCGCAAGCTGTTATGTACGAGGGCGGTTTGAAAACTTCGCGAAATGGGGCACAGATGGCAGCATCAGTTCGAATAAAATATATGCAACCAATGGATCCAACTATCTAGTACGCAGATGTTAAATTTGACATTATTCTGTCAAGTAGTATTAATTTGGTGCTATATGAAGTAAAGTTAATTTTGTGAGTTTTTTAAAATGGATAAAACTGAAACGCGCGCTGTTATCAATTATTTTGTAAAAAAGGGTTAGAAAGCAACAGAAATACATAAATGTATGCAGGATACATTAGGAGATTCCGCTCCATCATTTACATCTGTGCACAAATGGGTGACGGAATTTAAACATGGTCGTGAGAGCCTAGAAGATGATCCGCGCAGCGGACGACCCAAAACTGCCGCCACGCCTGAAATCGTCCAAAAAGTTAATGGAATGGTTACGCAGGATCGTCGATTAAAGGTCTTCGAAATTGCTAAAGATGCAGATATCTCAAATGAAAGAGCATTTCATATCTTAACTGCGGAATTAGGTATGAAAGAGCTTTCGGCAAGATGTTTGCCGCGCATATTCACAATTGATCAAAATCTTCAGAGGAATAGAATTTGCCAACAGAGTTTAGACCGCCTTAACTCCAATCAAACCGATTTCGTCCGACGGTTTGTTACGACAGATGAAACTTGGGTTCACTATTATACTTCTGAAACCAAGCAACAATCTACCACCAAAGAAAACAATGTCCGTGAAGTCGGCTGGAAAAGCTATGGCATCAGCTTTTTGGGTTGCAAAAGGTGTCCTGCTAATTGACTATCTTTCCAAGGGCCAAATAATCAACGGTGAATATTACGCTAAACTACTAGGCCAACTGGATAAAATTCGTGAAAAAGGACATGCATTGCGTGAGAATATGATCATTTTCCATCAGGATAATGCACGTTCACACACAAGTGCAGTAGCAATGCAAAAATTGAACGATCTGAAGTACAATCTGTTGCAACATCCACTTTATTCGCCTGATTTGACTCCTTCTGACTTCCACCTATTTCTACGACTAAAAGTTTTCCTTGGGGAAAAACGATTTTCCACGTACAAAGAAGTAAAAGCAGCTGTCGACTACTATTTTGAAGGCTTTAAAGAATCGCACTTTTGTGATGACATAATGGGTTTGGAACATCGCTGGATAAAGTGCATTCAACTTGACGGAGATTATGTTGAAAAATAAATTATATTTTAAAAACAAATTTTTTCATTTTCCCCTTCGTTTCGCGAACTTTTCAAACCACCCTTGTACATCAACTGCAGGATAGATTTGTGAAAAATAACATTAGGTAGAGATAATATTCGTATTGCTTATTGTAACTCTTAAAACGAGTAGCTGGTATTTTTTTGGAAAGTAAGAAATACAAATAATGGCGACATATAAAAATGTTCTTTTGAGTTTCTTTTGAAATGCCATTTTTTCTTGTTTGTAATATAGACAACATAAAAAAACTACATTATTTCTTCAATACACCGAATCGTATTTCATATACAAGGCACTCAAGCAAGCAGTTTACCGAAACGGAATGTTTGTTTTTCAGTTAAAACCTAAATAAAAGCTCACAGGGTAGAATGTATCTTTTCAACAATTTTATCTTTTCTAGGTTTCTTTTAAAGTGCATTTAGTAGCGAGCGTAGTTGTATTGAGGACACAATAATAAAGAGCGGGAGAGCTATTTTAATTAAAACTGAAATATAATACGTACACAACAGCAATGCAATGCACTTTAGCATGGTTATTTCTGGTGTAATCAAGACAAAGCAACGATTACAGGCTTTTTAGTTAATTGAGATGCATTGTAATAGTTAGAAATAAATTTTTAAGAACTGCCAGCGGTCTTTACATTTCTCATTCTCGTTGTACAAGTGCGTAAGATTTATATGATGCATTTTAGTATCAGTATGATAAAGCTTACAAAATCCTTAAACTATTATCGTTTAACATTCGCTGCTAAATTATTTCCTCCAGTTTTGAGGTATTTTTAAACTCAGTTTGAGTTTTATTGATACGAAAAAATCTTAAAGAAAGTCTTGTTTTTTTACAGGAAAGAAACGAAAACAGCATATTGTTACTATTGCAGTTCGGTTTCTTTGTCTACTAAAGCAAAAAAAAAAATGAACCTGAAACTAAACTCTTATTTATGACTTATTTTTTACAAAGAACGTTTTAGGTATATGATATGAATTTTATAATTTGTATATAATCTTTTACCGACAGTTTATGAGAAAATGTAAAACATTCAAGGCGATGTACATTTATTCTGCAAATACCGCTACCAACCGTTGTATTTTTTAGATACTTTATATCGATTTAGTTTCGGATTGGTTTGTGTAACGAAAAACAGAGGTATTTTGAGAAACTGATTGTGGTATATTCCAAAATAGTATACTTGAACTGTGTCTGTTTGTGTTTAGAATTCGAAGTAAATATGCTGAGCAAATATTTGTAATAAATCGTAGTAAATCAATAGGAGGTCCATTTTTTACAAACTCCTTAGCATTGATTTGGTTGCCCTTTTTTTCTTTTTGAGATCGATATAAAATACATGCATTAGACACTGAAACACTTAGTATGTGTACGAAAATTTGCCACCACCATTTTGTTGTGTAATTTTTGTCGATGGTTTGTACGTTCAATTTCTGTACGACTAAATTTTTATGCAGATTTGTAAATAAGTACATGAATTTCTATTTATGAGTGTTCTAAATTCGTAATACTTCTAAACTAGGTAACACACTTTACTTCGTCTTCTTTTACTATTTGAACTCCGCCTTTAATTCATTAAACCACATTTGGTTCCGCATTGATAGTACAAGTATTCTATCTAACACCTGTATTGTGTTCAAGTTGAAAGAAGACTGTTACCTAAAATTGATTAAAGCTCGTTATTGACATTGTTTCAATTTCCTTTGTGTTTTGGAAATGAATACACAACTATTCCTTAGTAACATTTTCTGAAAAAATTCAAAAAAGCAAGTTACATAAATACTTTTCTATAACATTGCTCCTGATGTAACTATGGTATGTATTCATGTACGGGAAGACTCACTAGCTCTTTTATCCTGGTACTTGATTTTATCCTATACACCCATACCTCGCTTTACGGCCTAGATGCGTTCCACAAAACTTAACCGCAAAGCGAAAAACCGTATAAGGAATCAATCATTCTAATACAAATTTATACAAATTCAATGGGATCAGTTCCAAATTTGTTAAATATGTAACATGGTTTATGATTGAAGATGCATTTTATCTTTTTATTTCATTTAAATCAAAAATACATACATAACAAGTACATACATTGGTACATAAAATAATAACCGACTCCAAAAACCAACAATAATCTGTAAACAAAAATGAAACAACTTCATGTTACATAAAATATGTGTATGTATACATACATAATTTTTGTCCAAATGGCTTTAATCTTAAGACGATGAAGAAATGGTAACCTGCAGATCATTGTCTTCATCAATCTTCGCTGGTAAGGATGGGCCTGGCTTAAAAAAATTATCCAGCGTTGTTTGTCTTGCCTTCTTGTCTATTTCGTTGTTTAGTGATTTATAACAACTAATGGCTGAGTTAATTCCTCGAGAAACTTTAGCGTTACGTTCGACGTCAGGATCGTTTTCAAGGAGGATCTTTATTCCTTGTTCGAAATAGGGAAAAGCTTTCGACAATTTTTTTGATGTTAGCTATTTGGATACAACAGGCTCTGTCTCTTCATCAAATGCCGGTTCTGCTTCCAACTGAATGAGTTCCTCATATGAAAGGGGGTTCCCTTCAGTTTCAAATAGATCAAGCACATCACGTTCGTTCAAACCTTCAAAGCCGAGATCATGTGCTAGATGCAAAATGTTTTGCCTAATTTCAGGAAAGAAATTATCTTCTACGTCAGTACTTTTTACACATTCTAGTCATATCTTTTTCCAAACAGGGTTCATTGTTGTTAATTTTAATTCCTTCCATGATTCACTGATGCTGTTAACAGCATCCTTGATGTTATAGTTTTTCCAAAATGTTTTAATTGAAAATTTACCATCGGTTTCCTTTATAAGTTGTCGGAAAGTTCGGCGTAGGTAATATGCCTTAAAAGTAGCTATTGCACCCTGATCCAAGAGTTAGATCAGAGCTGTTATATTTTCCGAAAAATACTTAATCATGACATCTTCAGATAGTTCGGATAAATTAGTAGGATGCCCTAGTGCATTATCCCAAATTAGCAAAGCCTTGTTGTTTAAGCTATTGTCTCGCAAATATTTTTTAACTTCTGTACAAAAGTGATTTTTGAACCATTCTTCAAAAGTAGCTTTAGTCATCCAAGCTTTCTTGTTGAATCTCCATATGACGGGTAATTGATTCTTATTTAATCCTTTAAGAGGCCTTGGATTTTCGGCCAAATATATTAAAAGTGGTTTTAGCGTAAAATCACTTGCGGCATTTGCACCAAGTAGCAGGGTTAATCCTTCTTTAGACACCCGGCGCAGATTATTTTGTTTTTGAAATGTACGTGCGATCAGGCATTCGTTTCCAATAAAGCCCTGTATCGTCTACGTTAAACACTTGTTCAGGTTTATAACCACCTCTTTCAATAATTCCCTTTAAAATGTTGGGATATTCCTTAGATGCGGCCTCGACGCTAGCTGCTTCACCGTTCATTTTCAAATTATGCAAATTAAATCCATTTTTAAATTTTTCAAACCATCCTCGGCTTGCTTGGAATGAGATATCTTCAGCAGATTCATCGGTATCTTCATTCTTCAAATTTTCGAAAATACTTAAAGCTTTTTCCTGGATAGTCATTTGACTCATTGGCATTCTCCGTTTGTTATTGTCCTCAATCCATATAATCAATAGTGTTTCCATTTTTTCCATAATCCAGTTTCTTTGGCGTGTTAATCTCGAGACATTTA
The DNA here is from genome assembly GCA_036346225.1 of Platerodrilus igneus. Classification (NCBI taxonomy): domain Eukaryota; kingdom Metazoa; phylum Arthropoda; class Insecta; order Coleoptera; family Lycidae; genus Platerodrilus; species Platerodrilus igneus. The sequence continues at coordinate 2,723,129 of JARFIW010001778.1, read as the reverse complement.
AAGGTGCAACAGATTGCGAATATGTTTTAATGTCTTCTTTTTTATCGCGAATAGTTTGAATGGTAGATTTCACAAGTCCCATTGCCTTGCAAATTTCAACAATTTTTTCCCCCGCTTCTATACGACGTAATACTTCTAGTTTAATTCCTAGCGTGACTGATTTTCGGCATCTCTTTTTATCAGCCTCCGAAGTCTATAATCGTTTCTGTAGCATTTTGTCTAAAAAATAATGAAATTATAAAATAAGTTTAATTAAAAGATACTTATTAAAAAAATTTAATTTGTACATACATACGTATGTACTTATGTACCAAAAATGTCCCTAAATGTTTCCAATTTTTCTAGTTAATGTGTAACAATCAGTAATAACTATGTACACAAAACACTCACAGACAAGTCTAAATCAGCCGCTTTATGATCAGACACCGAATAACGCTCGTAAACAAGGGGAGATGGAAAAGAGTGTGCATTCCAATAAAGAAGTTGAATTCTTTAATAGAAAAATGCATTTTTACTATTTCAGTAAATGTTGCCACTACGGATGCCCTCAGACCAAGGTCACTGTTGCCCAATATGGTTTTGCTTTCTTGATAGGGTTTAGTATGTACTAAATATCCAATTAACACATTTTGAGGCCAAAACCTGAACCCATACCTAATAGGTTTCCCTTTGTAGCTGGAATTGCTTTACTATGGCACCATTGATGCATCAAAGGATATTGCTTGTTTTCTCAAACATGCTTATATCTTTTATACACGGCATTAGATGATATGTGAAAAGCCTTATTATACTAAACCAATCATTTGGCGGTGAGACAGCGTTGTTCACAAAATATAAATTTTTTAGTATTTCTCTAAACCTATTCTTAACCATCGCATTAGTAAGCGCTTCATTTCGAAGATAACAATCCAACCTTCAATACATATCTTTCTGAGCATCTGGGAATAGCCAGAAATCAAGAGAATTGCGAAGAAAAGTTTTAGTTTCTCCATTAAAACTTCAAATCGTTTGTTTGCAAATTACTGTGCTGCACACAATATAGTTGTAATTAACTGTAATTGAGAAAAACATCGGTCCAAAACAATTCAGAAAATTCGACTGCATTTCCATTAGGAGCTTGAATACTAGGATTTGCAATGTTATCTGTGTTACATTGTGAAAAGTCTTCGCGCTTCCATTTTCCTTGATCTGTGTAAGTTTTAGCTTTTTGTTATTATTTGCATACCTTACAGCAACTCATCCTCATCCTTATCCCTACTTATAACTATTTTTCTTCTACGTGACGATGTGATACGATGGTTGTCTTAGCTGGAGCGTTTAATATTTATGGACAAAACTTATCGGAAATATCAACCGTAGGTTCGTTGTCTGAATTTATTCAGCAGAAAAATAGGTAATTTGTACATTTTGTAAATAGCAAGCATTTAACACCCTGTATATAGACCGTAATTAACTTTAAACGATACAAGTAAGCATATCTTACAACAATAAACGCGTATTTAGCAGAAAAATAGGTAATTCATACATTATGTAAATAGCAAGCATTTAACACTCTGTATATAGACCGTTATTAATTTTAAGTAATGCCAGTGAGCATATCTTTCAATAATAGAACGCGTATTCAGAAGAAATAATCGTACATGTAACTACACATACGTTGAAAAGTGTCTAATTAGTTATAAAACAAATACGCAGTAGAGTAGATAAAAACTAACAAAGCTTTATGCAATTACGCTGAAAAGATGAGCATTTTGATAAGAAAACGCAGTTTTAAAGATGCATAAACACAAACGAAAACAGCATTAAAGTTACAAATAATTATATTGTACAATTATCCATAAGGCGATATTTATACAAAACAACGTATGGAAAAGATAACGAATAATAAGGTACAATAGCATAAACACCATTACATGGAAATCCGAATTAATTACATCAAAAACCACTTCAAAATGCAGGGAATGTTGAAGACAGGGCCTGGTTGATTGAGATAATCTGCAGAACTGCTTGAAAACCCAGCCCACATGTAGTGGGAAAACGCTATTTAACACCCATTCTGTGATAAGACGGGTCAGTTGACAACTGATGCACGTCAAAGCTGCGACACTGTTAACCAAAAATCCACGCGTAAACTAAATAAAGTATAATAGAATATCAAGTTACAGTAAAAATCGTGCAACAACTACGAAAAGTTTTTGCCGTTTTTATAGATAACGGCTTCAAATCAGCATCGACAATAATACTTCTGGTATATTTCTTGATACTTCAAATCTGGGTTGATATAATATTTTAAATCAGCGTCGACAGTTATACTTCTGGTAATACTGGATATTTCAAGTCTGCGTCAACGACAATAATACTCCTGATATATTTCTGGACAATTCAAATCTGGGTCGATATAATATTTCAAATCAGCGTCGATAATAATACTTATGGTATATAGAAGTTCTAATTATAGGTGGATTCAAAGGGGACAATTCTAATCAAATTTTGGTACAATTCTGGTACAATTGTAAGCTGCGTCAAAAGCATTTAAGGGAAGAAATTCAAAGAATTTGCAGACTAATATAAAATAAAGAAGCACGAGGTAATTTTGGAAAACGAGGGGTAACTGTACTCAAATATTGGTTCAACTAAGCAGAGCATTGGTAAACGATTGAAGACAACAAAGGGGTGTTGATCCACAACACGAACAACATATTACATATCAGATCTATTTAATTTTATATTTTTCAATTTAAATTTTAATACTGAATTTATTCAATTTATCCAAACTTGTAATGAAGTCAACAAGAAACATTTGCATACGTTAAACTTACGTAATAAAGCATAAAGAGGTCTAGAACGTTCCAGATTTTTTTGTAGCTGCTCCCCTAGATAACTTACATCCTCATTCATAAAAAGAAACAAATACATTCCTACCACAAACATCAACGTTAACTCTATTTGCATCAATATTCATAATACATTAAAATTTCAAAATTAAATTTCAGCATAAATTTCAGTATCAGAAAACTTCAAGATTAAATTTATTATCATTTTAATGTACATCCAGAATTAAAGTCCTTGTAGGATGCCTACTAATTAATATAACAATATATGCAGACCTGAGTCTGAGTACAAAGGAGCATCTCCACCCTTTACGTTAATTAACCAGGTTCGTCTAATTGAGCTCAAAGACATACCCAAATTTTCATCATAATCAAGAACATAAATACTAAATACCCCTTTCTACTTAAACAAGAAAATTCCACCTTAAAATTAAAAATTTGTTGTTAGTACAAATTCACTACTGTCCATTTTAAGTAAACAAATTATAAAGTTATTCAACACACACCAAAACATCAAAAATCGAACAACAAAGCATAAGTTACCTGAAGGTTAATGCACTCGTAGCTCCAATGTACATCGTCCTCTGTTAATCACACCATTCCAACTGGGTTATGTTTAGGTCCTCGGATTACTGGTCGCCTTTAAAATTTTCTACACCACCATTCATCTAAAGTTGTTTCAGTGCTTTTCCGGAACTCATCTGTGTATATCTGTATCTTGTTTTGTGGATCTAGTCACGTTTACGAATCATTTAATTATTAACACCCCCGAAAAATAGCAAAGAAATTCATACTTCTTTCACGCTATACGCCAAAACTGCCTACTTTTGTGTATTCATTTGTCGTTGCAAATTTGACTAATTGGTATAGTACTCGCAATTATAACTAGACTTTATTACCTTGCATCTTCTTTTCTAAGTGCACTAAATTACTTTCATTGTAGCACGTAAAGAACAAACTGTTTTAAATCACCAAAACATACAAGCAAACTGTTTAAATTATTCAATCAAAATCGGAAAACTAAAGAGCACTGTTTAACGCATTGAATCAAATCGAAAATCTAAGAGAGAGAAACTCATATTAACACGGGTATATATAATAGCCCACCCGTGCGTCGGTATTGTCCCGCAAACGGACAATTTCCAGAATTTCGTCATTCTATGTTCCCATCTCGACCGCCCGTGCGTCGGTTCTTATTAAATTTGCACTCGCACCAGTTAAATCTCAGAAATTTCGACACGGCTCGCAACGTCTGGGAATAACTAATTAATTTTTATACAGAAATGTTATTTTTACCTCTTATGTTTGCCTCTTATTTTCAACCAATCGCAACCCAGTGACGTTGCTCAACTCACGCCTTTTACTATATGTGTCTCTGTCTTGCGCATATTATCCGTCTCTATCTACCCTGTTCTGAGTGGTACTAATCGATATTCTTTACTATCGGTTATTTTCAATCCACGTGGACTGTGTAAATAACCCACCTTATTAGCATTTCCCGTAAATATTAAGCGACGGTTTCTCCAACATTCTCTGTAACCATTTGTTATCTACAAAATTTAAGCAGAACATAAAACATTTAAAAATACGCAGGTGTTCAAACATAATACTTCTAAATAACACTTCTACGATTTGAATATTATTGGGTTTTTACAAGCTTTTATACATATTATATGTTACTAATGGTTCAATTAACTCCAATTAAAAATAATACCCTTTAATTTTTAGTGAATCCTAATTAAATATTCAATTATTATTTGTACATTTTGTTTAATGCTCGTTACCCAAACTTGAATCAATTAATATAAATTTTGCACGTAATTTCCATTTGTTTCTTTACTCGGAATAATTAAATTACACGTTGAGCATTTTAATACTGCTTCTTTTTATAGAAAGCGTCTTGTAAATAATTTAACTCCCTTATTTTTAATGAAACGAATGAATTTTTATGCTTCACGGTTTTATAATAAAGCGTATTATCTAGTAAAATTCCTTATACACGGTGATTATATATATATATATATATATATATATATATATATATATATCGCGTATTTTAATATAGAATTATAAAACTTTTGTATTTTTTTTAGCAATGAGACTCTCTAAATGGGTATTTTATAAATATTCTTCTTGGATTAAATATTGCTCTTACTCACTAAATTAACGATCTCAGCTGGGTTTCAAATTTTATCATTAATTGAATATAAATTAAGTTTCCTTTGTAAGATGTTTTAAAATAGATCGCTTCAATATTTAATATTTTTTTTAATTTTATTTAAATAAATAAATAGTTCAAAAACTTACGGTTTGAATCTTCAATTTTTCAGTGTTATAATGGTTCCTATTCACTGTTACATTAATTCTTAAAGTAGTAGTTTATGTCCTCCTAAAATTTCAATACAAATTAGTAATGATTAAAGACCTTTTATACAAAACTCCCACTTCAAAATTATCTGTCAAATTTTTAGAATATTTCACAGATCAAATATTTTCTATGGAAGTTCTGTGTAGAATATTTTTCGGCTCTTTCCAAATTTTGATCTGTATAATGATTAACTTATAATGAATAATTACTGTGTAACAATTTTTTTTTATACTATCAGTAAATAATGAATTTAAACTTCCCTGAATAATTTTGTAGACTTTGATTCTTCTTACTTCAGAAAATTTGTAGCTCCTTTTACTTCTTTAAAAAATTTATATACTGTGCACGTTGAGTTTATATTCTTCTAGGACTATTTTCATTTCAATTTTGTTTTCTTGATATATTTTGACAGCATTTCCATATGTTCATAAATTAATCCCCGTCCTTTACCAAATATAATTTTGACATTTATTTTCTGTAATGTCCTATTAAAATTGGCTTTTAATGATATAAGATTTAACGTTTTAAATAAACTTTTATTTTATTTTTTCTGATAGAGACATTTAACTTCAAAAACAATAGACTTCTAAATACAAAATAAACTTTCTTCTTTTAATATATATCAATTTAATCAAATTCCATGATTAAATAAATGTTTTTTATAACTTAATATTGTTTATGTAATTTAAAAATCACCATTATAATACACTTCTTTAATGATATTTAGGAACATTTATTAATTACTACTATTCGCGTCTCAGGTATTGAATAACTGTCTTTTCCTCATATATTTCTTTCCTAGGTAACCTTTCCTAGCTATCTCTATTTTATGTTTATATTTTCCCCACCTACTATTTTCTATATTATAATATATACTATATTCTAATCTTTTTTGGAACAAGCCCAATTTTAAAACTGGTTGGACACGTCCCTGCACTTATTTATATTCTGAGCTAGCGAATACAGTTCTCTGGAATTTTCACACAGTCTGTATACAGCTCGGTTCCCCTTCTATTGTTTTCGAATTTTATACCCTATTTCACCGAGATTCGGTGAAGGGATTAAGCTACGTGTGGCTGCCAAGATCCACCAACACATACATTTATTTGTCTAGTTAATAGTTTTCCAGTAAATCCTTTCACACATTTAACATTATTCGAGAATATAGCCCAACTAATACTTGTAGTTGCTTATAATAATCATCATGTTTAAGTACAGTTACTTTTTTCGTCAATTGTTTATCCATCTTGGGACTGGTTAGATGCGTACCTCCATTGATTTCTATTCTGAGCTAGCCTACACATTTCCCTGAAACCTCTACAGCCTACATCATTCACTATCTGTGTGGAGTAGTCCAACCTAAGTCTGCCTCTACTTTTCTTTTTCCCATCTGTACTTCTAATATTTTCCGCACTATTCCCTCATGCCGTAGTATGTGGCCTATCATCCTACCTCTCTTATTTTTTACCGTTTTCCACATATTTCTTTCTTCCCCCTACAATTTTTAGTACCTCTTCGTTCTTAACTTTGTCTGTCCATGATATCTTCATCATACGTCTCTAACAACACATTTTAAAGGCTTCTACCTTTTTCCTGTTCGCTTCTCCTACTGTCCAGGTTTCATAGCTGTATGTACTGTGTTCCACACATATGATTCAAGCAATGTTTTCCTTGTTTCTATGTTTGTTGTCTTTGATCACAGTATTTGCTTTTTCTTGTTAAATGTAGCACGACCTTGTGCTAATCTTTGTTTTATATCTATTGTGCTTTTCCCATATTGCGTTATTTGGCTTCCTAGGTAACAGAAACTCTTAAGCTCTTGTAAGTTCGTGTTACATATTTGTATTCTTGTTTTTATTTATTTTTCCCTCCTTTGCATACTAGTACTTTAGTTTTAGTTTTGTTAATTTTCATACCGTATCTCTCTGTTGGAACCGTTTCCATTTCATAAAAAGCAGCTTCTAACCCTTCCTTGCTAGATACTAATACCGCTATATCATCTAAAAATCTAAGCATATCAACTTTTTGTCCCTGCATAGTAATTCCAAATGACTTCCTGCATTTGTCAGTATTCATTGCCTCTTCAATGTATAAGTTAAAAATTAATGGGGACAGGTCACATACCTGTCTCACTCCTTTCCTAATGTTTACTTCTCTATGTTCCTGCTCTAATTCTATTACTGTTGTTTGCTCTTTGTATAAGCTATGTACTATTCGTCTATCCCTATAACTCATTCCAATCTTTTTTAGTATTTCGTACATTTTTCTCCATTTTACATTGTCGAATTCTTTTTTCAGATCTACAATCCTATATACACGCTTTCTCCTTCTTCTATTGTTTTCTCCATTATCACTCTCAGAGCTAAAGTAGTCTCCCGTGTTCCCCTGTTTCGCGTAAACCCAAATTGGTCTTCACCTAGTATTTCTTCGGCTCGTTTTTCCATTCGTCTTTGTACAATTCTAGTTAATATTTTTGATACGCGTGCTGTCAAACTTGTTGTTCGAAAATTTTCACATCTATCCGCGCCATTCTTTTTTGATATAGTAACTATGATGTAACGTTTGAAATCTTTGGGTATCTCGCCTGTCTTATACATATAGCTTACAAATTGGAAGAGACGTTCTGTTACTGCTTGTCCGGCGGGTTTTAGAGTTTCTGCCTGCACTTTATGTGTACCTGGCGCCATGACATTTTTCAGACTTTTTAATGCTAATTCAAACTCATCTCTAAGTATAGGATATCGCAAGGCATCATTTTCAATAAATACTCCCTGTATGTTTGTTGTGGTTTGTTTTGTATTTTTCTTAATCTTTCTTGGGTATTAAACTTCTCATGGATCGAAACGTAAATATAGACCATTTTAAAAACTCTGAGTGGTTTAGTACCCAAGAAAGATTAGGAAAAATCATTTTCAATGTCTGATTCCTGTTCTAATACAGTTAGTTTCTCTCCTGCATATAAATTCACTATATATATATTCTTGCCATCTACCCACTTTCTCTACATTTTTTATAATGACGTTTCCTCCCGCGTCCCTCATATTTTTGCTATACCGTTTTATATCCCTAAAATTCATTCTAATTAGTTTGTATACTTCATGTTTTTCCTACTTCTATCTTAGTTTGTACCTCTTTGCACTTTTCATTAATCCATTGTTCCTTAGCTTTCCTGCATTTGCGAATAATTTTCCATTTTATGGCTTTGTATCTCTGTTTTGCTGTTTCGTCTGATTTATTTTTGTATATTTGTCTTTCTACTATTAAATTCGGAATATCCTTTGTTATGTATGGTTTCTTTTTTGTTTTTGTGTATACCCCAGAATATCTCTGGCCCCCATGTCTAGGCTGGTTTAAATATTATTCCATTCGGTTTCTACTTTCTTATTATCAGATATTTTCTCCGATATCTTTCAGCAATTCATTTGACTTTTTTTGAATCTTTCTTGAATATATTTATCTTGTAGTTTCTCTAAGTCAGAGTGCTTTTTTCCGTTTCTTTTTTTGCAAATTTTTAAATCTAAGAGCAGCCTTTATAATTACGATGTTGTGGTCAGTGTCTATATCTGCTTCTAGGTAGCTTCTACAGTATTTTACTTGATTTCTAACCCGTTGTCTAACAAGAATGTTATATGTTTGATATCGTCCTGTATCTTCTGGCATCGTCCACGTATATCGTCTTCTAGCATGATGTTGAAATAATGTGTTTGTGATGATTAAATTGTTCTTGGCGCAAAATTCTACCAGCCTATTTCCCCTGTCATTTCTCGTGCCTAAACCAAATAAACCTACTATTGCTCCTTCCATACCTTCACCTACCATAGCATTAAAATCCTTGTAATTAATAAATTTTTATGTCCTTTTACGTATCTTAATATATTTCGATATCTTTGTAGATCGCTTCTACCTCTTCGTTACTGTAGCTAGAGATGGGCATGTATACTTGTATTATTACTGTGTTTATTGGTTTAGATTCTAATCTAACCATGAGTACTTTTTTGTTCTTTTGTAAATAATTTTTTACACAGTATCTTATCTTTTTCCGCATAACTATCGCCACACCCAAATTTCTTTCCTTTGCTCCTGTATGAATTATCCTGAAGTCTCCACTCCAAAAATCTCCCGCCTCTGGCCTACGAACTTTCGCTGATACCTACTATGTCTAGTGTCAATCTATTCAATTCGATTTTCAAGTTCTCTAGCTTACCTACTTGCTTCATGTTTTTAACATTCCACGCTCCGACTCCTAAAATGCTCCTGACTCTTATTCTGAACTTTCCGATCGCATCCTCCGAAGTAGACCCATCCCGGAGATCCGAATATGGGACTATTTTAACTCCGGAATCTTTTTCCCCACAGAATGCCACCATTTTATTATAATTTTACTAAATGAAAGTAAAATAGAAGGGCGCTGGTCTAGAAAACCGATTCGTTAGCAATGGACGAGAGATGTGTAGAAGTGTACGAACAGTTGAAATTTTAACATTACTTCCAAACGCTTATTTGTGAATTTATATATATATATATATATATATATATATATATATATATATATATATATATATATATATATATATATATACATTAATAATTAATGGACTGGTCAGACTTATAGTATAATACACATGTAAATTTTTTCATGGGATGTAGTCCAAATCAAACAACAGATTACAAATTTACTCTTTAATCAGCACCTAACGTTTTGTTACATTTTTCGCACCTCTTTCAAAGGTTTGATCAACTATATTAAAGGAAATTGAAAACAAATTACCAAAAGATTCACATAATAAATGTGGGTCAAAAATTAAAACATTAAATAATTGCCTGAAGGGCTTGTCGTGTCACGATGTCGGTTAAACCGTGGCATGACGTGCCCTTCAGGCAATTATTTAATGTTTTAATTATTGATCCACATTTATTAAACCGCCATAGTGGCATGACGTGCCCTTCAGGCAATTGTTTAAGGTTTTAATTTTTGACCCACATTTATTATGTGAATCTTTTGGTAATTTGTTTTCAATTTCCTTTAATATAGTTGATCAAACCTTTGAAAAAGGTGCAAAAAATGTACCGAAACGTAAGGTGCTGATTAAAAAGTAAATTTGTATACATCCCATGAAAAAATTTACATGTGTATTATACTATATATATATATATATATATATATATATATATATATAAAGTACAGCGTTTGCTAATTGTATTATTTATTTAGAGATTAAACAATAAATAGTTTTTAAAAAATCAAATAGCAAGGCTCAACCTGAAATTCATGCCAACGTTTAAATGTCAGTGTTTTAATAGAAGTGGGGCTAAGTGTAGTTAGCATTTATAAGTGAATACATGAAAATCAGTTTTATAGTTGAAATAAACATACATAAATGTTAAAATGTGTAATAAAACGGTTGCAAACATTAAAACATATAAAAGCATACATTATTTATTTGGGGCAGCAAAAGATTTCTACAGCAGAAACAGTTCTCTCTTTAGCAACAACATCACGATGATATGTTTAGTTTTTTCTTATAATTATCTTGATATTTGTAACTTTTTTCACAAAAATCCCCTAAACAATTTAGTGGCTTGTTTTTTCTCCGGAATATTAGTGTTGTGAACTGTGAACGATGCAGTTACTGTTGGTATCAGCAGTCAAACTTATAGATGGTTCAAATATCTGCCATTCACACGAGCCAATACATTAATTATGTTTATTCTAAAAATTACAATATTAAAATCGTTAAGCGTAATATTTTTAAATAAACAATAAATGAGCAAATGACCGATTACCAATTTAACACTATCGGACTTTCTAATAAAGTACTACACAAAATGCTAAAAGAGGAAGTTGGTTAACGGAAACTAATATACTTTTAGCTACGTAATAAGTAATTGTGTCTAGCATGAGAAAAGTAATTTGAGCAGAGTGAACAAAAATTGATATACATGTTTGGTTATTTTGAAAAGGAAAAAATCCAATGACCAGTTTTCGCTCTTATTGCAGCTCGTCAGATTGGCATATTTCTCTCTGCAAAACAGTTAACCAAGTTCTTGAAATTATACCCAAATCATGAACCTCAAACTCTATACACGACTCCTCAACAAATTTGTCACCTACTGCAGTTGTATCCTATATTGTTAAAATAAGTTCCTCGTTTTTTGATAATATCGGAACCGCAGCAGTACCTCCACCAGTCCCTTTGGCGTATTACCTTTGATCTGTGCTTTTTTTTTTTAAATCTTTCCATGCCTAAAAGAAGAGAAACATTATTCAACGTCGTAGCGATTTAATTTATGTGGTTAAGGGAGTCCTAAAAATCTATTGAAATAATATGACTTACCCTTCGCTATAACACCCAGTCTTTGGTAGCTCCCGGTATAACGTTTAGTTCCAGTGCTATCTCTTACCATTTGCTTTGTGCATCCTTATAGGTAAAAGTATTTAAAAATTTATATTTCCTTTTCCATAAATGAAATTAAACGACATTTTTGAGTGTCACTTAAATGTCCGGATTTGGAATGCGACAATTTATTATTATTGTTAATTATTATGATTATTAGATACCTTTTACGGTACATAAAACAAATACAAAAGATATTCTCTACAGACACTGACACTGATATCATAAGTTTGTGATTATCAAATGTGAAATGAATGAAACGCCCTTGGGATCATTAGGTTGCATGCTACAGAATACGCTTACAATTAAACGTTGTGATTGGTTGAATATTTTATATATGTTTTTCGAACAGACTTGCGTACCAATATATTTCTAATAGGAATTATAATTCCAACGCCAATCGAGAATAGCGTTTGACATAGGAAAAAGTTATAGAAATATATTCCACAGTAGAAAAGATTCCCATACACTCGAAAATCAAACCCCGTTCCAGGACAGAAAACTTAAAGATAAAAAGTAATCGTATTTAACCCTGATGATTCTCGTAAGCAACTGCAGGTATTGGTTTGGCAATATTCTGAATAAATGTTGATTGTGCGAATGGAGTAATTAGAAGACTATTGATTTGGTAAGTGTCTAAATAGTGGGGGATCTTGGTAGCCATCAGGTTGCTTAACCTCCTTCGCTTACCTTTGAATATAGGTGATATAGGGTATATTTTTAGAAAACAGTAGAAGGCGAAAGTGGAAAAGATAAAAAAACGATTAGCAGAAGGTTGAGCTGCTATGTTCAAAGGCAACAAACATATTAACAAGCAACGATTTCTAAAAATATATGTATGGAGCACGGCACTGTACGGTTGTGAAACGGACGTGAAACTTAGGAGAAGCAAACGGAAAATATAGAAACTATTGAAATGTGATGCTACCGACGTATGATGAAGATATCAAAGACAGACAAAGTTAAGAGTAAAGTGTTACTGGAAATGATAGTGGAAGAAGATTTATGTGAGAAACAGTAAAAAGTAGGAGAGATGCGATGATAGGAAATACACTAAGACATGAGGGAATAGCGTGGCATGTATTAGAAGTAGAGAAAGGAAGAAAGAGAAATAGAATTTAGTTTTGTGTCTGTTTGTCGGTCGGTGTCTGTGTGGCCGTATATCCCTTGCAACCAGCACAACTTCCACAATGTCCATCGTATTTTGATGAAAATTTGAAAATTATGCGGATTAAACCCTAGATAGTTTTTTATAAATTTCAAGGTTACCGGATTAAGGATGTATCTTGCACACGCGCAAACGTGAAGTTATTTGAGCCGCAATTTCTCACGAACTCATATTCCAAATTTGACAAAATTTGGAGAATAGCTGAGAATTGCTCATTAAATGGTCCAAAATAAATTTCCTCTTGATCGGATCATTAATATTCACTGTGCATGCACAAAAGTAAAATTCTCGTAACTCTTCGGTTTTCACTTACAAGGTATGTGCCTGTACACGCATTTCAGTTTCCCTTCCTACGTCGGACATCATCTGTCGTTACATTTTATTACCAATGACGTTCTGTCTTCATTTTGTCTTTAAAAGCAGTCGGTTTCAGTTCTCCCTGTGAATCGTTTGCGCCATCCAGGAACTGTCGGCAATGTGTTGCAGGTATTTTTCAAGGTTAGAAAAGTTAAATAAAGCAGTCAATCTTCAACAGGTATAAATTTACTTTGTTCGTTATTAATAAATTATTGACTTCTTGAGGATTTGCTACAACTAATTATGACGTAATTCAATGCGATTTAAATTTGTAAGTATTTATTAAACTAATGTGTGCTGAATAAATAGTGTAATGAATTCTCCTGTTTGAGGCTTGGAATTATTTATTATTTGAATCGTCTGTTTGATACATTCTATCTATCGAAGGTATAATCAATTTCAATTCAGAGGAGATCGAGCAATGAATTAGAACCTTGCGATTTCTCTAGTAACACTTCCACAATTTTCATTCAATTTTTAGAGATTATGTGGATTAAATCTTAGCCGGTCCCTTATAAATTTCAGTGCTCCCGCATTAATGGTATGCCTTGCGCATGCGCAAACGTAAATTCTATTAAACCGCAATTTCCTACTATCTAATTCTAGCAATTCGCTAAAATTTGTACGATACTTTAAGATTGCGCTTTGGTTGCTCCCAAATATATATACAGACCTTATAAAGAGATTCATGAGATCGTTGATGTTTTTGGGGTACCATATACCTACACTGCTCTCGTTTCGCATCACGGCGTAACTGTTATTTTTGGACATTTTATGGTCGCTGTGCGAAAAATGACTGCAGCTGGGTATATTGCAACGATTCAGTCGTCAACTCCACCTCGTTCGACCAGTCGTGGAATGACGCTTATGTCTTGTTTTTCAAAATGTAATAAGTACGTATTATAGCATTTTTTGCTGATGAGCATGTACACACGCGCGCGCACGTACGCACGTATGTACACACGCACGAACGTACGCATGCACACACACGCACATATTCAAAAAACCTATATGCCACATCTACGTGGTAGATATTTTTGTTATATAACCCTTGTAACGTGGACATAATGCGTATTATTACATTAAGACTGATTGCTAGCAATAATTATAATAGTGGTATGTAAACGTTCAAGCTCTGTTGATTTCGGAAATCACATCGCATCAGTATGCAGTACACTATTTGTTAAAAGTAATACATTTAGTGAGAAGATTCTGGCAATATTTCTTTTCAAAGGAACAATAGTGTATACATTCAGTGCTTTTTCAATAGTGGAAGAAACAAAGATAGTAACGGAAATTAGTATTTTTCTCATTATGTTTTTGTCTCAGATACTTAACTTGTCATTTGTATTGTAGACAACGTAAGAAGAAACTATATTATTCTTTAGTATATTAAATTATATTTTAGATACAAAGCACTCGAAACAAACAGTTTCACAAAAAAAACTGACAGTTTCCTTTTTAGTTGAAATGGAAATAAAGGCGTATCGTTTAAACAATTTTATCTTTCCTAGCTTTCCTTTGGAGTCCATTTAGTACAGAGCGTAGTTGTATTGAGTGCGCAATTACAAGCAAGAGGAGCGTCATTTCAATTAAAACTGAAATATTACACGTATACGACAGGAATGCGATGCACTTTAGCATGGTTAGTTTTGTTGTATTCAAGATCACGATTGCGAGCTTTTAGTAATTTGAGTTTTGTAGCGGTTGAATATAAATTTTGAAAAACACTAATGTTTTTCCATTTTTCATTCTACTTTGTTCTGAGTGTAGGATTTATGTAACCAATTTTAGATTTTATTTTGATAAAGTTCACAAGTCATCAGTTTCGGAATCCTGCATTAGATGTGGTATACCCATATTTCTTAACATTCCTTGTGAATATTGACACCTGTATTTTCAGAGAAAAGCAGGTTAGTTTAACTCAAGAAAAATTTTTGCTTGGTTATTTTCTTTCTTCACAGCATTCCTAATTATACAGTCAACGTTTATGCAGTGCTAGTCTAAAGTCCCCCTGGTATCTTTTGAACGGTTATACTTATACTACAGAAATTCGGAGGGTGGAAAAAACGGAAGTAGGCTTTTTAACTACACGTAACCGGTGATGTAATAGTCATAGATGACGTCACAGGGCCATTGTGACCAGTAATTTTACATAGGACTTTATCGCAAGTGACATCTCGTTTGAAAGATATTAAAAATACCTCTTTAGTTCTACTAATTTTTTACAGGTTTAAGCTGACTTTAATGGACAAATTAAGTAAATACTAAAAGTATGGTTTAGCATTTAATTAATAAAGATTCAAGAACCAATTCTTATAGTAAGTGTTCAAAATATGCTTCACCTAATTCCTGACAGTAATCCATTCTATTGCTAAACTCTCGTACTTGTTCTAACATGTCAGCGGAAATTGCTCTACATTCTACAATAATTGGTTGTTTTAAAATGTCAATATTGTCATCTACTGTATCGTATACCTTAGATTTCAAGTACCCCCACAGATAAAAATCTAATGATGTCAGGTCCGACGACCGAGCTGGCTTTTCTATCGGACCTTGTCCAATCCATCTGCCACGGTATCCTCATCTAGGTAGTGTCTCACTACACTATTATAGTGTGTTATTTCCAAGTTATCGAATTTATCTGGATTATCTTTGTGCCGAGCCAGCTATGGCAACTCGTTTATCTAATAATTAATTTTCTTATTTTTATTTTAAATGTCCACGCCTATGGTATGCGTCTGTATCAACGTTAATAGTTATTAGATATAATCCACATTGCATATGAGATTCCACGCGTATGCAAAGATCGCAGGGTTTTTTGCGAAGTGAGACTTGGACTAGGTTTGGTGATTGGATGGTGAGAGTCGAGCGGGGTAGATAAGAAGAAGTATTTGGCGCGGCGGTGCGGTTTGAAATTCAATAACTCACACTTTTAAGGGTTATTAATTGATGATATTAATTAGTTGTAGTGAGGTGTTTTGTTACTTACTGGAATCCAAGTGCATTTTACCGATCAACGGATTGGGATAACGACGCTTAATTGTTTTTGCAGACAACCTTTTTTGATAACGGTTACTCTTATTCGTAGCTGTTGAGTAGGTGTATGCAGACTCATTAATTTGGCTGTATTACGTGATCTTATTGAGGAATAATTTCTGAAGCAATGCAAAAACTGAATGTTGTTTACTCGACATTTCTAGAAATATCATAACGAATTAAAGTTTTAGCGAGAGCAGTTAAATAAAAATACAATAGCGTGTTGCTTGGACATGTTTATTTAAATGGTGGGGTGAGTCCACTTTTTGTGTGCGTATCTTGCGTTTTATTCGGGATTCTTATTCATGAAGTTTGGCACTTCACTGGTATATTAAATTTTGCTGTTTTACTGAACCATAAAAGTCTTCTGGTTTTTATGCCTACGAGTTACTACATAATTTGTAGTTGCAATTAATGTAGGACTGGTGATTATTTTCAGTGTGTAGTAGCTTTTAAATGTTTGGTTTAAGGAGGGTTTAGATACGCACGATTAACTATTGGTCATAAATAATAGTGTAGTGGATTGATATTAACTAAAACTTTTGTTCTTTGTTATTTGTCAATATATATTGTTCTCATTAAAATTACTGATTAGTCCTAAAATATTTTATGTATTTACTTTTATTACAAATCAATTAAGTAGGTATTGCTTCGAATCGAACCCACTCCCCGTGTAAGATGTATTAGTCGCCATTTTGTTCGGTATTGCTCATTTTCCAGAATTTCCCAAATTAAGGGCTAAATTACGTTTTGTAACATTTCCAGATACACTTCACCGGTTAAGTTAACATTGAGAAAAACTGGCCTAACTACGTGGTTTCCAAAATAACTGACCGAACATTTACTTTTTCTAGAAATTGAGTATATTTTTCATGAAGAGTGAGGATGTGTGTCACTCCAATACCTGATATTGTGTGTTAACATTTCCATTGAGGAGGAAAGTTCTTTCGTCACTAAAACAAGTTGATTGTATATAATGCCGGTGTTGATTAATTTGATTAGAAATATTTTCACGGAATTCTAGTCTTCGGTCGGGGTTATCATCTGAAAGTTGGTGAACTGCTTTTAATTTGTATGGATGAAATTTGTTTTTAGTCAATACCGTATGAACTGTCTTTTGACTAATTATTATTCTTCCCAAATAGTGTACGGAGTACTGACGAGATGTGAATTCCGAAATTAATAGGATTTGAACATTTTGTATACTGTTATCAATATTGCTAGCAGTCAGTCTTAATGTAATAATACTCGTCTCCACATTACAATGGTTACATAACAGAAATATCTGCCAAGTAGGTTTGGCATATACGAATATGTGTGTGCGCGTGCGCGTGCGTTTATTCGTGCATGCGTACGTGCGCTGGTACGAGCGCGTGCGTGTGTATTGGCTCAAAAGCAAGAAAGGTAATAATACGCACTTATTAAATTTTGAAAAACAAAACGTGGACTCCATCAACGACTGGTCAAACGAGTTGGAGTTGACTGCCGAATCGTTACAATACACCCAACTTCTGTCGTATCTTCGTAAAGCGAGCGTATAATGTCCAGAATAAACAGTGATGCCGTGAAGCAATATGGTACATCAAAAACGTCAAAGTTTTCAAGATTGAATCTTTCTATAAGATCTGTACTATATATTTGATATCATTCAATAGGCAATCTTAAACTTTCCTATAAATTTTAACGAATTACGTTTACGCATGCTCAAGGATTACCATTAATGTGAAAGCACTGTAATTCGTATGAGACCAGCTATAATCTAATGTACATAATCCCTAAAAATCTGGTCAAAATTGAAGAAAAATTGTGGAAGTTTGCGTATTACAAGGATTTTTTCTTGCGCATGCAGAATGAATATTAATGATCCGATCAAGATGAAATTCACTTGGAATCATTTAATGGGCAATTCTGAACTATTCTCACATTTTAGCAAATTCGAATTATTAGTCGCGAGAAATTGCGGTTTGAATAATTTCACGTTTGAGCGTGCGCAAGGTGCATCCTTAATCTGGTAGCTTTGAACTTTGTAGAGAACTATCTGGGGTATAATCCCCATAATCTTTAAAACTTCATCAAAATCCGATGACAATTGTGGAAGTTATGCGGTTTACAAGGTATCCCATCATTACGACAGACCGACAGACAGAGACACAAAACCCAGTTTGACCAGAAGGGTCTAAAACGTAAAATGCGATTGAAAATTTTGGTTTCGGTTGGAAAATAATTTTATCTTCAAAAGTGAACACTACTCGGAAACAAAAGGTGTATTAATAAATTATTTAAAAAAAATTATAAAACGCATCCCCAACCGACTAATTTTTATTTTTTGCGAATACGTATATTTTAGGATTTAAAGAAAGCTACGTTAATGGTGTTTGTGTATTTAATTGTATCTATCGTCATCATTATTATTAGGTCTTCAGTCCTAGAACTAGTTGGACACGTACCTCCATTGTTTACTGTTCTGAGCTAATCTACACTTTTACCTGAAATTTCAAGGGCCTACACCTTTCAGTATCTGAGTACAGTAAAATAATCTAAAAATATACAAAAAATATTTCACTGAGCTAAATGAAAGATTATAGAAGAATCTAAATTGAAAATTATTTAATGGAAAGATTTGGCTCTTCTGGTTTGGAGGAGCCCTACGTTGAGCCTTCAAAGTGAACACAGAGGAAGTATGGTTAATGTTTAAAAATGGAAACGAATTACAGTTGAAAATTATAAAATAGACTGTGTTACGATTGAGATGATAAAAATAAGCAGAGAAACTACGATATATCTATAATACGGTTCTAACTCCTCCGCCGCAGGCAGTTATGATGATGTTGACGAGGTAAAATGGGCGTAGGAGGAATTATAGACTGTGGTTTAAAAGAAAGAAAATGCATTAGTTATCGAATATAAACAAACATATTCTAGGGTAGTGAAACCAGGGAAAACGAAAAAGTTACTACAGTGTTGTATTGTGCATAAATTAAATCCAAAACCAAGACAAGTATTAAACTCGAAATTAAAAATGTTGCAAAAATAATTACATGAAAACCTGTTCTTTTTAAGCTTGTAATAGGTGTCAAGCATCCTTCTATCGATCGCTATCTAGGTACTCGAAATATAGAAATTGTACAAAAATAGTAGCATATGAAGACGAGCAGTTAGTAATTTTATTAGATTTGTGAAGGTCTATCATAACTGTGTGTCTGCTCCGAAGATCACATCTTACGGTCGATTTAAACCAAAAAAGCATAGAACTAGAGTAAGAATAAAATCGTTCCTTCTTGTGCGTTTGGTGTAAATGATAATCGTTACTTGTTAGTTACACCAAAAGAATACAAGCAAACAGGAACAATGACAATATACAACTAGTATTCTTGCACATGATCTAGAGGTGTTTAATCAAGGGAGGCGAGTGCTCATTGCTCGTTATTCAACAATCGGTATTATTGGAGTTACTGGACCATGTCCGATAGTGAGAGCGATACTGTACTTTCAAGTGCTACGTTTTTCGTTATGTCGTAATTACTTAAAAAGAAAAGCAGAAAGAGACGTTGGTTGGTGACTAATCCAATACAAAGAGAAGACTGTATAATGTGTGAGATATTAATCATGCATATGCAAAATCAGGAGGAAAACAGTAAATATAAAATTTTTTATAGAATGGTATCGTATCAGAAGATTTTGACCAGTTATTGTTTTTGACTAAAAACAAAATTTGTAAATACAATAGGAATTCTAGAGATTCAATTCATGCTTATGATAGGCTGGCAGTGACATTAAGGGTTTTAGCAAGTTTAGACAGTAGAGTCGATGTTAAAATACAGTCACATTTGCCTATATCAGCAAAAAAATTGTTGATATAATGCTCCACAAAAGCTATAGTGCGCTGCGAGTATTCATGATGCAGAGGCAACGTGATGTCCAAAAGCTTAACTTTTGTCCCGGATCCTTGATGATAAGTATATTTTAGAATATTGTAGGCTTCGGCTAGTTAAGGGTATTCAGGGTTGGTTTTCCTGTTGTTTGCGGCACCACCCTGCCAAACCTCTGCATAGAAGTAGAAAGATACGCTTCTGTTGTTGCGTCAGACTGAAACTGGCCACTGGAGCCAATTTTAGCACGTACATTATGTTCGTTTTGTTCATTTGCTGCTCAATTGTAGAATCACTGTAAAAATAAAAAGATACTTAGTATTATACATTATTTTCAGACACCATCAACAGAAAAAGAATGATTATCAATCGCACAAGGAATTGAAGATAAGTGGAATCTATATATCGTGTTGGCGCTTTGGATCGAAAACACTGAATTGTTCAAGCCCCTACTAAACGCGAAAGCGATCTCTATATTATAAATTAACATTTAGTGTGATATTGTCGGAAGCTTTCACGGCCTAAGTCATTATAAATATTTATGGTTCCGGGTTGGGACCGTGTCCTATTATAAATTAAAGTCGACGTTTCGCCCACTTTTGTAAGGGACTTCAGCAGGACAAGAAAAGAAAATAAGTAATAAAATAAAAAATAAACATAATGAAGATAAGAGTGAAAGTGTAAAGAGAAGAGTTACTCCTGAACTAGCAGACTCACTAGCCCATTCAAAACCAATAGGTGCCTTGTAGCGAAGCAACTGATGAAAGTAGCCAAAGTGGTAGTTTATATAGGGCGAGAGCTTGATGCATAAGTGATCATGAATAGAGAGGAGTGTCGTAGCGGATCAGTGAACGTCAGGTTCCGCTGTTGTGAACATAGGCTTGCTTTCCAAATGGGGGAAAGGTAATAGCCATCGTCTTTGTTTGGATTATTAGAATTTTTATTGATTTCTATAGATTCTCTAATTTTTGTATTGTAGAAAAATGGAATTCGGATATTAGTTTCGTCTTGTTAAAGTTAATGGTATGGTCTGTTTCACACAGACAGATACTTACATGCGTCGTCATATCATCATCCCTCACAAAAATCATCGGTAACCAACTCTCCAGTCCACCGTGTAATTAAGATTTCACAATCAGAACACTTATCTATTGAACTGACCCATCTTAAAACTAGTCTTATCAAAAACGGCAATCGTAACTCAGATATCGGCAGCGTAATAAACCGGCATCTACACGAACCCCCAAACCACGCTGTAAATCCGATACACGATCTTTAGCAATCCTTCCATATATATATATACAGAGTAACAGACCGAATTGACAAAATTCTACGTAAACACAACATAAAAACAATGTATTAACCCACTAATAAAATTTCACAAATTTTGCCAACCCCAAAAGATTCCGAAAATAGTCTTAACGCCATAGGCGTATACCTTGCAGCTGCGATTTAGTATACATAGGAGAAACAGGATGGACAGTATAGACTAGACTGTACGAGCATAAGCGATTCTTAAGAACAAGCCAGTACAATCGCTCAGCAGTGACCGAACACAACATGAAACAGGCCATACCATTAACTTTGACAAGACGAAACTAATTGTCAAAATTCCATTTTTCTACAATAGAAAAAAATTAGAGAATCCATAGAAATCAATAAAAATTCTAATAATCTAAACAAAGACGATGGCTACTACCTTTAGCCCATTTGGAAAACAAGCCTATGTTTACAACAGCGGAACCGTGATGTTCACTGATCCGCTACGACACTCCTCTCTATTCATAATCACTCATGCATCAAGTACTTGTCCTATATAAACTACCACTTTCGCTACTTTCATCAGTTACTTCGCGACAAGACACTTTTTGGTTTTGAATGGGCTAGTGAGTTTGCTAGTTCAGGAGTAACTCTTCTTTTTACACTTTAACTTGTCTACTTAATATTATCATTCTTATCTCTATTATTTTTATTCTTTTTTAATACTTGTTTTCTTTTGTTGTCCTGATGAAGCCCCTTACAAAAGTGGACCTTAATTTATAAAATGACACGGTCCCAACCCGCAACCATAAATATTTATTCAGTATGATGTTGATGGCAGTTGTATATGGTAACTATAAGTTTATATTTGGTGATGAGAGTGTGAAGGAAGAGTATCAGATAGTGGAGTATCCGGAAATACTTCTTTCTTACAGGCAGTTCACAACAATGAATTAAAGCTGTCTGATGATAAAATCCTTCCGAAAATACAACTACTAATGCTATATATATTTGTAAAGGATGACGCGTTTTCATTACAAAGTTACATAACGATCGCCAAACCCCTTGTCTATAAGTTTAAGTATAATGTTTTATTGGTGCGCGAGTTACGTTTCGGACCTTGGGAGCGGTATTTTTAAACATTATTTCCAAATTTTCGTAACAATTTATTAAAATTAATATAGAATTTTTACAAACTGGTATTAATTATTCAAAATAAACTGATTTAAAGGCGAGTAGCTTAGGTAAACAACAATGCTAATACTGTAGTACTCAGATTGACTGCCGGGTCTTGGGGCTCCCGGGCTATTTATAATGTCCCTGCCCCTCACAATTCTGTGGGAACTTGCAGAGCTCATGTCTGCTTATTCTTAATTCTACACATTGTTAGATTGTTACAATCTTACTTTTTAGGTAATTGCGATATCTTAACCGTCTGTGACCTGCCACCTGCAGTGTCACTATCGTCTGGAATACATTGTATTGCATCCTTCCTCATGAACTGCTAACAACCTTTTTATATCTATCCTTGAGTTACATTGTTGTATTCTACTTATGATTTCTTTAACAATTTCTAATAATTTCCTATTAGATTCTATTATTTAATATATATATATATATATATATATATATATATATATATATATATATATATACATATATATAAATTGGGGGATACATAATTTGCGTTGTGAGGAAGGAGGCAGAAAGCCTCGGGTCAGCAGTAGTAGACGTGCATCAGAATGAGTTGCACGTGTTATGCTACTCCGGAAATGCGTTAAGTTATGTAGAGTTTTTCCAGGCTCAACTCATTAGGACTGAAGTGGTAGCGTAGATATTAAGTTCTATCATTCTATTTTATCGAATGGAACCGGGCGTTCCGATATCGTTTCCAGTATCTTCTGATTTATTTCTTCTATTTTTTTTCCACAGATATCTTTATTCCGCTACAATTTCTAAAACCTATTTGTTATTAACTTTGTCTGACCATGTAAACATCCTCATACATCTTAAGCACAACATTTTAAAAGGCTTCATAGACGTACTGTCCTGTGCTCCACACAGATGCTTTCCACAATTTTCTCCTTGTTTCTATGTTACCTGCCTTTGAACATAGCCGCTGCTCTTTCTTGTTAGATGCAGTTCGCTTCCCCTTCTATTGTTTTACAATTACATACCTTATTTCTCCGATATTCAGTGGTATGTGAAGGAGATTAAGCAGCATGTGGCTGCCAAGTTCCTCCAACACTTGAACATTTGTCGAATTAATAGTTTCCAATATATCCTTTTGCACGATCAACATTAGTTGAAAATATTTCAAAACCGATACCAGTAGTTATTTATAATAATTATTAGGTTTAAGAGCAATTATTTTATTTATTATTAAGCTTTCCGTCTTGAAAGTGGTTGGACGGGTACCGCCACTTGTTTATATTCTGAGTTAACCTACACAGTTCCCTGAAATTCCGACAGCCTTCTATCGTTTTCTAATTTTATGCCCTATTTCACTAAGATTTAGTGGTATGTGAAGGGGAGGCGGCTCCTTGACGTAGTTGGAATGTGTGTGACTACTACGTCCAAGGTCCCGGGTTCGAATCCCGACACGGTCCGCTTGAAATATGTTAGGCGAGCATTTTTCACAAAAATACACCCTCGTTCGGATGAGAGGTAAAGTGGAGGTCCCGTGTGTGAGTGTTGTCACGCACGTTAAACATCCCTACTTTGCTTGGAACAGCAAGAGTTCGGCAAAATTCCAAATTTTCCAGGTAAAAAAAACTCGCTTCCTGGCCAATGTAGTACCTTCAGGTGGAGCATTGGAAAATCACTTGTGAGGTATGTGGAGGGGGTTAGGCAACCTGTGGCTACCTACATCCCCAACACTTAGACACTTGCCCAATTAATAGTATTCCCGTAAATCCTTGCGCACGACTAACATTAGTTGAAAATATTGCTAAACCAATACCTGTAGTTGCTTATAATAATGATCAGGTTTAAGTACAGGTATTTTTTTGTAATCTTCGAACTGGTTGGACGCGTACCTCCATTAAATTCTATTCTGAGCTAACCTACACATTTCCCTGAAATTCCTATCTCTGTTTCTAATATATTTCGCAATATTTTTATGTTTGTTGTCTTTAAACACAGTAGTTGTTTTTTCTTGTTAAATGTAGCTCAACCTTGTGCTAATCTTTGTTTTATGTCTTTTGCGCTATTCCCGTCTAGCGTTATGTGGCTTCTTTGGTAGCAAAATTCATTAGTATCTTGTAAATACTCGTTACCTATTTTTATTCTTGTTTTTGATTTATTTTCCCCTCCTTTGCATACTACTAGTACTTTAGTTTTATTTTTGTTTACTTTCATACCGTATTTCTCTATTAGAACTGTTTCCATTTCATTAAGAGCAGCTTCTAACTCTTTCTTGCTAGTTGCTACTACTCCTATATCATCTGCAAATCTAAGCATATCAATCTTTTATCCCTGCATAATAATTCTAAATGTCTTTCTGCATTTGACAGTATTCATTGCCTCTTCGATGCACAAGTTAAAAACTAATGGGGATAAGGCATATCTCTGTCTCGCCCTTCTCCTAATATTAACTTCTCTGCGTTCCTGCTCTAATTCTATTACAGTTGCTTGCTTTTCGTATAAGCTATGTACTACCCGTCTATCCCTAAAACTCATTCTAATCTTTTTGAGTATTTCGAACATTTTTTTTCCATTTTTTCCATACATTGTCGAATGCTTTTTCCAGATATGTAAACCCTAAATACACGCTCTCCTCTTTTTCTATTGTTTTCTCTATTATAACCCTTAGATCTAAAATAGCCTCCCGTGTTCTCCTGTTTCGCCTAAACCCAAATTGATCATATCCTAGTATTTTTTCAGCTCGTTTTTCCATTCGTCTTTGTATAATTCTAATTAATATTTTTTACATGTGTGCTGTCAAACTTTTTGTTAGAAAATTTTCACATCTATCCGAGCCTCTCGTTTTTGGTATAGTGACTATGTGGGTAAAGATAGCCTCGAATCCTTCCTATAAATCGTGTCACCGCTTGCCCAAACTTGGCTGGGGGAACTATCGTGCCCCTAGATACCATCACAGTATATAGATTATCAGTTGGGCCACTGTAAGGCGACAAGTTCGAGCAGAACATTCCGCGAAATAATCTCGAGATGCACAGCTTAGTCGTCGTGCATATGTCAGGGTGTAAAATTCTAAATTAAGCTTGCTGTTGGAACGCGTTTGTAATACAAACCATAAAGTGGTTTGTATTTATTGACCACGACCACTAAATTTCGTATATCCTCCCATGGATTGTAAATTTACATCAACTTTAAAGCAGTACAAATTATTGGTGATATTCCCTATAATATTTTCGAAGTCAACAAAAACTCATGTGCTGCCAAACAGTGACTCTGCTGTCTAATCTTTATACTGTGATAATATTGTAAATGAAAACACCAACGTTGCTAGTGTCAACTGTTTTCCTAGGTTTGTATTTCTCCGTTAAAAATTGCATACTTGTAAATGCAAACTATTTGGACTTAGTAGAATCTGTATCAGTGCCCGATTTATACTTGCGGATTTTTGCCTTTCACGACTGTAAGATGCAAGAAAGGAGTCAATTTTCTCTTTAGCTTCGGCAGCACTACTTACCGTTATAGTTGCGATTGTTTGCCAAACTTCTTCTTTATACGTTACATTTTTATCATTTTCAAAAGTGGGATACTTCAGATATCTATAACTTTTGTGAATTTCTATAATTTGTAGATATTTTTCATTAATTCAATACATAATTTTTCAATCAGGTAGATACTTACATTTAGTATTCCAATGCTCCACCCGAAGGTACTACATAGGCCAGGAAGCGAGTTTTTTTTACCTGAAAAATATGGAATTCTGCTGAACCCTTGCCGTTCCAGGCAAGGTAGGGATCTTAAACGTGCGTGACAACACTCACACACGGGACCTCCACTTTACCTCTCATCCGAACGAGGACGTATTTTTGGGAACAATGCTCGCCTAACATTTTTCAAGCGGACCGTGTCGGAATGTGAACCCGGGACCTTGGGCATAGTAGTCACACGCATACCAACTACGCCACAGTGCCGCCAATCAGGTATATAAAAGGAATATATTGGATATGAATATTACTGTGTACCGTAGATTACAAAGTTCTAGAACACTTTGAAGTGATCGCCTCGGGAAGCGAGCGAGTCCAAATGTGAAAGAATGCTCCAGTTAAATGTTCATATACTGTTGGAGCATTTACATCCATCGAGCGAGCGTTGTTAGAGCGTTTGACGAATTCCCTTCAAACGGACATAGTGCAACGAAAGAATGCTCTTTATTGCTTAAAGATTAAGAATTTGGCAGATTGGGGATAGAATGAGCATTCGATCTTTTGGTTTAAATCGATCTTTATAAGATGAACGTCAGTGTTCTAAAAAATAATACACGTAAGTGGGTTCATTTTATTATTATTCTTGATTCTGTTCCATTCAAAAGAACTGTTAGATTATTGAAAGGGGGGAAATACAAATAATGAAGGAAATTAATATTTTCTCATTTTTCGTTTCTCCCAATTATTAATGTCTTCAGTATACAACGAAAGAAATAATATTGTTCTTTTAATACACTTCATAATATTTCACGTACAAAGCACTTGAAGCAAACAGTTTCCGAATATAAACCGTTTTCTTTTCAGTTAAAATTAAAATAGAAGTGCACAGAGTGGAATATGAAGCTTGGACAATTTTATCTTTTCTAAGTTTCCTATTGAGTGTATTTAGTAGCAAGTTGTGCTGCGAATACACTTGCCGGGAGAGAGAAAGAGAGGACAATTTCAATTAAAACTGAAATATAATACGCATACAACAGCAATGCAATGCACTTTAGCTTGGTTATTTTCGGTATAATCAAGAGAGTACAACGGTTTCGGGCCTTTTAGTAAATTGATGAATAGTGCAGTCATTGGATTTTTTTTAGAGTATCAACGTACTTTCCATATTTCATTCTAATTGTAATGCTTGCAAGATTTATGTAATGTTTTCTAGATTTCGTTCAATGAAACTTATGATCCTCAAAATCCTATCGTTTGATAAAATCTATTTAAGGTTAATGTTGCGATTTCCCATTCATAGGTTTCATTCTGATATTGTCTGCCCCGATTTGTAGAGACAATGAGGTAGGTTTGTCTCTAAGTTTTTATCCAGTCGACCATATTCTGCTGTCTTAATTATTGTACGCATGAATATTCGGTTGACTTTTATATACTTCCTTTCATTATACATGATCAATTGACCCAAGATTCTTTTCCAAGCGCTTCTTTCTTTCGTAGAGGAACACGTTATTATAAATTATCTTCCATGAGTTACTACAAAATTTTATGAGAAGGGACGAATGTTAAAAAAGAGTTTTTACTTCAAGCTTTTCTTGCATGTTAGCGTCAAAGGTCGTTTTAAAAACACTAATGATGTACACTTTAAATAGCTTTCCTGGAACACCCCTTCAAGTGGCCGATCAACGGATTTTCCAAAAACCAACAAAGTTTGGGAAACAACTTTATCTTATAATCAACTTAGTCATGTTAAAAATTTATACTCTTAGTCACAGACTACTAAAATTACCCCCATGTACCACAATATCAATCTGTTTGTTTTCAAATTATAACTATCTTAAAGCCAGCAAAAATAACATTGTATACTACTGGAAGTACCCTTTGAACGTACAAATGACCCTTTTTCTCTCTACGTAATTTCTAAAATATTTTTGCTGACCCTTTACATGAATATTTCGATATATGCAAAGTGTAAATATTTCAAATGAAAATAATGCCTTACGCTATTAAAGAATGTTCTTATTTCTGATCTGTGTTTTCCTTGTGTGTTTAGATGCTGCTGCATGCGATTGACCAGTTCCCCTGGATTGTTTTCAGTTAAACCCTTTTGTCTATTGCGTAGTACAGCTCGGCTAAATGTCCAGTTTAACCCTTGACTGATTTTCCCAATTAATTTCTCCCTTCAATGCTCAGATGCTTGTATAGACCAATACTTAGATGGTTGTTTATACGAATATTTATATTGCTTAATTAAATCTTTCGAAAGATCTCATTTAGATTACTTTGTTAGATTGCTTCGTAAGAGTACGTCGTTAGATTACGTCGTTAGAGTATTTAGTTAGAGTACTTCATAAAATTACTTCATTAGAGCCCTAAGTTATTCAATCTTAAAATAAGGTTTAATTAAAAATTTTAACTTACATTTTAAAGTTAACGGCAAACTACTATCGTATACTTGCACTAGGATTATTATTTTAAAACTTTTCTATCACGACTTCCACAAAATATGATTACTTAATTTTACTATGGTCACTTCGCGTGATTTTCAGACTTCAACTGATATAGAGCGTGTCTTAGTCGAAGAAAGACTGATTGTTTATCAAGTGCGTGTCCTATATAAAGGATCCTCCTATTTACCCGTATCATTGGTTTTGCGAGTCCACCTTGCTGATTGAGGCGTTGCACTTTGCCTTATTATGCAGGCATTCGGACTTTCTATAAAGTTACCATCCAAATTCTTGTCGAAATGCTTGGCACATCACGTAGACATCTAGTTATGTATAGTGTATTCCTTTAAATATAAAACCTTTGAACTTTCCCTAAGTTTGTTTGTATATGAATTTATTCAAACTGTCCGTTTCATTTATCACGTAGCTAAACGTCTGTTTTCTTGTTTTGTATTACTAATTTGTTGGATTTTAGGATGTTTACAATAAAGAATCACGTAGTCAAATTTTCATGGTGATGTAAATTAAATGCGTTTAATCATTCTATGCATATTTATTTTCGATTTTATACCTGCATTATTGCTCTAAAATGAATTGTATGGTTTACAAGTTATTTATTTTACTAAATGTGATTTGATTTTTGAAGAATGAATTTTCTTTCATTAATTAGAGTTAGTTGTCATTTATATACAGTGTGCTTGACATTAGCCCTTGGCGAGTTGCTTCCATTTTATAATGAAATCGTTTAGTTAGTTTTCCAAGCTTTAGTGCTATTTACATATAGTGTACGACCCTTACTGAATATACCCTTAAATAACCCTATTATCATAGCAATATATATATATATATATATATATATATATATATATAGCACCATTCCGTGAACATACAACGCAGAGAAACTGAGAAAAATAAGAAAAATCTTAAAAGAAGTCTAAATTTTGTAAATATTTGTTTTCGTAGTAGTGTATTTGTATACGTGCTCAGTATATTGGATAATAAAAGCATAAAACTGTGATCTAAAGAATTGTTATTGTTAATCAGGAAGCGAAAGTGTTTTCAGATGATGATAAAGGTATTTACAATATTTTGTGTATAGAAGGAAGTTGTCTTTCAAAAAGCTGAATACCAAAAAGTACTTATTTGCTATGGAAGTACTCGATTGCGAGAAAATGTGCAAATATAGTGAAAGATTTCGTATGATACCCTGTTAAGAACTTAATAGTTCGAAAGTGTATTCAGATTGCGGTTAGTCGCGTGTATGATAATGCTAAACTTACGGTCTTATTTTTGGATGAAAGCGCGTATATAATATTCATTAGAAAGTGTTGAAATTGAAAAATATAGCGCGTTCATTGAACTTTGAGAAAATTGCATTAGTAACAAAGATGAATAAACGTTCAAATTAAAAGCTAAAATACAAGATAAAGATTGACGAAAGCCATTAATCGAGCGATAAAAGTTGTAAAAATGTGGCGAATGACAGCAGTAATATTAGTTGTCTAATAGTCGTTTTAAAACGGTATCATCGTAGTCTAATATCAAGTGATGAAGGATTATAGTACACCGTCGAGTTTAATTGATCACTTGAAATTATATTGCTACTCTGAAGAAAGTAGGTAATTAGAATGGTTTTAAAAATGGAAAATAAATAAATAATAATGAACTACGGAACAAAAAAATTTTAATTTAGAATGGAGTAATATATGAAGGTGAAATGGATCTAGTAGTAAATTGATGATAAAATTTTAAACAATTTGGACCATATTGGCATATGTGTTACGGTATTCCGCGCAAACACGAAAGAAAACAGTAAGAATAAGTAACGAAATCGTTTACGACGGGGACAGTATGGTAGAATTCGGACTAGCTCGAAAACGTCGTTGAGGAGCGTAGGTGAAGTAGAAAGGGCACATTGGAAACCTCAGTAAAACTCTATTGTCAACATACAATATTGAAAACCTATTTACAAAAACAAAGAATCGAATAATTTATAGAATAATTACATAATCGTTCGTACATTGTGCATGTAAGTTTTGTAACGTGGTTGTGCCAATTTATTGGATAATTATAAGTAATAACAGCAAACGAAATGTCTATTCTTTACAGCAGCATTAAATATATATATATATATATATATATATATATATAAAGATTTTGTTTTTGGTTCTTGGGATAAAGTCGCTCATAAATTAATTTATGAGCGACTTTATCCCAAGAACCAAAAACAAAATCTTCTAATTTAACTACGCTCAAGAATTATCAAGAACCTTTTATATATATATATATATATATATATATATATATATATATATATATAACGAAACCAAAACTGTACGTTGAGCTATCCGCTTTGTGTTGGTGTCTTAGGACTGGGAAAATGCGGTTGCATTTCTCTATTGGCTGTATGCTGGAACCACCAACTTTACTCATACTAGCGCAGAAAGCAGTTTTAGTAGCGCAACTTTGCAACATGTTTTTTCAGTAAGAAGATGTTGTATTCAATCTCTCTTTTAGAGCACGGTCTCTATATTATAAGGCCAAAATCATGTATGAAGGTAGGTATTTGGCTTTTAAAGATATCGCCGAAGAATCAAGTGTGCCATATTCCCAGACAACAGCTGCTGAAATACAAATTGTGACAGCTTGCCAAGAAGCAGATAACGCTATTAACAAAGGATTTTAAACAAAGTAAAACAATCTTATTACTTTGAAACATCTTAACAACTACAGAATAACAGTATACTTATATATAACAAACTCATTGTAAGCAGATGTAGACAGGTGGTAAGTGGCCTTATCTTTTTTTAGAAAAAAGCTGTGCATTTACGTGCATCTTTTAATTAATATGTAGTCATTGCAGGTGGTAGGAAATATTGTAACTACTTTGTAACGTAACGTTTCCTAAACAGCTGTTTGATTTTATAAGCCAAATTTTATAGAATAATTACTTGAGAAATTTTATTAAATAACACTAATTTCAAATGGTAGGAAATCAAGCTTGTTGAGAAATTTTGGGGTGTTTTAAATATGAACGCAAAAAATTATTTGCAGGATCTTGAATGTTTGTGGATTTCTAATGCACTTTTGGTATTTAATGGAAACATTTCAACGATATCGAAAGGGACGACCAACTTACTTTACACGGTACTATACTCGGTACCTTGTACTAAACATTTTAATATACACGTTTACTTCGAATTTTAAATTTTGACTAAAAGTTTAGCAACACGCATCAAGGTGTACATAATTTATACATAAAAACATTATTTTAATTTGTGCCGTAAATGTTTTGTACAGTTTTATACTAAATAATTTAAATTGTAGTAACTGTACCACATCATTCAGTGAATGACCCAATTTATACTATGTAATAAATATATAAAACTCCGTTTATGGGTAAGCATATTTTAGATATTTTTAAGATATAATGTACATGTATCGTATTATAGGTAAAAAAAGCATCATTGATAAAGACCATCTAGCGACGGTCAAGACGTCTGAAAAAATTTTTTATTTATTTAGTCCTTTTCAAGTAATAATATATATATATATATATATATATATATATTGTTGTGGATTCAAAGTGGTAAATCAGTGTAACACAATAAAATTTTAGCAACCATGTATATAGAAAAGAGCAAATTCTTTGCCCGCAAAATTAATTTAATTCATTTAGTGAAAACAGACAAGTATTATCGTATTTTTATAATTAATAATAGGAATGTTAAAATCATACAAAGGAAGAAAGCTTCAAAGCAAATAGAAAGTCAAGGATACGCATAATTAACCATAATTTATTTTAATCAAACACATATAAGCATAAGGGAGCGTGCTTGCGTAAGAGAATCAATAATTCCAAGGCAAATGTTTTCGTTTTAAAAGCCAAAGCTCAGTTTTATACAGATACTAAGAAGCAGAAAGTTGAGGAATTGTTATGTTCAAAGGTCGATAATTAACAGAAACGCCTGCTTGTTAAAAATTACGTTCAAATAATTCGAGCGTATGTTAAGAAAGGATTTTATAGAAATTATTTTCAACCGTCAAGCTGGATAAACAGCAAAGGTAACAAACATCTTAAGAAGCGAGGGAAATGGACAATCGGTAATATACAACAGATAGAGACAGATATAAAGCAAGCAAAGAATTGAAATGCACGTACGATATACACGTAGAGTTGATATAGGATGTTAACAATATCGATTTTCTGTAACTGAAGTGGGGTTTTGAAGAAAACAGCAAACATGTATAAAACAAAGATGATTAGAGCTTAGGTGGAGTTTGTGACGGCAGAGTTGGTGGAAAGTTAACAGTTTCAAAACGAACGCACACTCGAAGCTAGAGAACGAGTTCTCTGTAAGCAAAAGTACGGCGGGAGAAATTTTCAGAATTAAGCGACGGTTATGCTCAAAATTCTTAGAAACTGTTTTAGAAAATAAGCTTTTCGGATGAAACGCGTCCGATAGGGGGTTGAAAAAATGATATAAATACCGGAGCATTAATATTCAAGCTTTCTTTTCCTTTACTTCGATAAAGTGCTGAATAGCGATTCAGACCATCATAACAATAAGGCTTTTGGTGAGTAGTTTGTGTGTGTAATAAAGTTACATTTGATATCGTGTTTAAAAGTATAAAACTGTAGTAGCAGACCTCCAATTATTAATGTGTGCACGAGTTAGTACGTGATTAAACAAAAGGTCCAGCTACTACCACTAAATTTATTAAATGGATACATGATATATGGGGGTAAGCAGAGCTAGTAATCTATTTTGTGTGCATGATATATGGGTATGGAATGGTACTGTGAGACGAAGCGAATATCTTGCAGAAATATCATAGGCCTGTGGAATCGACAAGCAGCATGTTAGATGAAAACAACGCCGAGGAGTTTTATGATAACCATCGCCGACGGGAATAAAGACTAAAGAATTCTCCAGGTAATTTATTTGAAATTTCTGTTGTTGTATAAACATTTGTGAAATTTGTGTGCTTGTGTGTGTTTGACTTTTGGTGGCAGATTTATGGTTTTAGAATCTTGTTTTAAAAAGATACGTGTACAGGACAATTTACTAATTTTGAATATTGAAAAGGGTGTAATTTGAATATATTAAAATTTTAGTTAGGATATAAATTGTGTTGTAAAGGGTAAACGGGTCTGTAAATTTGTTTTAAAGGCTTAAAAGGCGTATACAAACAAAAGTGGGTAATAATGAGCTCACAATACTCCAGTGTGAAGTCAATTTAGGGTAACATGTAGGGCCTATCTATTCATATCTAATTGAATTTGTTTAAAAATCATTATAAAAATCAAGGGCTTTAAAACATACCATAAATTAAACTAATAATTATTGTGACAAACTGTTTTAACACATG
Organism: Platerodrilus igneus; assembly: GCA_036346225.1. Lineage (NCBI taxonomy): Eukaryota > Metazoa > Arthropoda > Insecta > Coleoptera > Lycidae > Platerodrilus > Platerodrilus igneus. The sequence continues at coordinate 2,689,181 of JARFIW010001778.1, read as the reverse complement.
TGTGAATATAATTTATCTGTTAATAGGTGTAAATAAAAGGTTGAATGGTTGTTGTATTATTTGGTGATTCTATTAAATGGTGTGCGAGTGTGAAAGAGGTATGTATGTAAATTTAGGTGTTCGAGAAGAGGCCCAGCTGAGCTAGCCAGGGATGCAGAGGAGTTTGAAGAAGGCTTAATAAAAGGGTAAGGAATTTTTTATTTGTGAAAACTTTATATTGGCTCAAGGAGGGTCACGAAATTTAGTAGAAGGTTCCACGGCACTTTTATGACACCCAATTCGTGAGGCTCGAATGATTTTTAGGCTGAGGCTCGAGTGAAACAGAACTGTCCCAACTTCCACGGCAATATATATATATATATATATATATATATATATATATATATATATAATATATATATATATATATATATATATATATATATATATATATATATATATTGCTGTGATTCTCTTCCCGCTTATCGAATTGCCCCTCGTTCTGTTCCAAGAATTGCTGTGATTCTCTTGTCCATTGAATCTCTTCTGATAATCGCCTCTTGACTCTTTTCTTCCGCCTCGGCTACTCACCTAGTTAAAACCTTCATCTTCATTCATAAAAAAAAACAAACACATTCCTACCACAAACATCAACGTTAACTCTATTTACATCAATATTCACAATACATTAAAATTTCAAAATTAAATTTCAGCATAATTTCAGCATCATAAAATTTTCAAGTTCAAATTTGTCATCATTTTAATTTGCATCCAGAATTAGAGTCCTTGTAGGATGCATACTAATTAAGTTAACAATATTTGCAGACCTGAATCTGAATAAAAGGGAGCATCTCCCACCCCTTTACGTTAATTTAACAGGTTAATCTAATTGAGCTCAAAGACAGACCCAAATTTTCATCATAATCCAAAACATAACCTTGATAAATACTCCTTGATAAATACTCCTTTCTACTTATACAAGAAAATTTTACCTTAAAATTCAAAATTTGTTGTTTATACAAATTTACTACTGTCCATCTTTATCAAACAAATTATAAAGGTATTCAAGACACACCAAAACATCTAAGATCGAACAACAATGCATAAGTTACCTAAAGGTTAATGCACTCGTGGCTCCAATGTACATCGTCCTTGCTCATCCCACCATTCCAGCTGGGTTATGTTTACGTCCTCGGATTTCTTGGCGCCTTTAAAATTTTTCTACACCACCATTCGTCTAAAAGGTTTCAGGGCTTCTCAGGAACTCATCTATGTATATCTAAATCTTGTTTTGTGGATCCAATCACGTTTACGAATAACACTTAATTACTAACACTCCCGAAATTCATAATACTTTCACGCTATACGAAAACTGCATACTTCTATTTATTTATTTATCGTTACTAATTTGGATAATTGGTACAGTAATACCCGCAAATATAACTAGACTTTATTACCTTTATCTATCTTCTCTAAGTGCACTAATGCATAATAACTTTTATCGTAGCACGTAATCACCATCTATTCTGCTTGAAGTATCGAATAAAATCAAAAATAAAGAGAGACCGCTTGTAGTATCGCATATAATCAAAAATAAAAGAGAGCTCAACTCCTATCAGCACGGGTTTATATAATGACTCGCTTGCGAGTCGAATTTGTCCCGCGACGGACGATTTTCAGAAATTCGCATTCTATTTTCCCTTCCGCTGGCTCGGCCCAATGATTCTTCTGAAATTTGCACTCGTTCGAGTTGACATCTAAGAAATTTCCACACGTCTCGCAACACGTCCGCGAACAACTAATTAATTTTATATAGAAATTGTTATGCTTCCACCTCTCATATTTGCATCTTATTTCAACCTTACTTGCCAATCTAGTTTGTTCGTTCTATCTACAACCTGTGCTCTTGTTTTACATATTTTCCCTCATTTAACTACCAATGCATTCCCTCTCGCTTGTCTTTATACCACAAACTTGCTTTCTTACTTGCACTCATATAGCTTAAAGCTTATCGACTATCATATACATCGTTATTTCTGCAGGTGTTCTGAGTTCTAATGCGCTGAAGGTTTTTACGTGACTTCCCCACGTCGTTATAATTTCTCGATAGCTTTAGTACTTGGAAAGATTAAATTAAATACAAGTTGAACATTTTAACTCGGCTTCTTTTTATAGAAAGCGTCCAGTGAATAATCTAATCCTTTTTTTTAACGAAACGAATAAATTTTTATGCTCCATGGTTTTAATAATGCTTATTATCTAATGAAATTCTACATTACTTCCTTCTGCACGTTGATTATGATTATATACAAACCCTACGTTCTAATTGAATGATTTAAATCTACACAGTAGGCCTTTAATTAAGCGTTCTATTTTCCACTGCTCTGATATACACGGTGTTTAACATTATCTAAACAATATAAACCCTATGTTTAGAAGTAAATGACGAATTTATCCAATATACCTTTAAATGAAGTGTATTATTACCCAAAGCGTTCTTATACACGGTGATTATTTGATGTCGTTAATTAATTTTCTACCCTGGTCTAAATTTGAGTAATATATATATATATATATATATATATATATATATATATATATTATATATATATATATATATATATATACATTAATATATGCTAGTTGCACACGTATCCTTAAAATTGTGCCCTGGATTTTCTGTAGTAAATCAGATAAGTGCGCTTAAGACGAACATCACTCTTAGTGGTTATTTGTTTCCAACCAAATCCCGCAATGGAAACAATAAAACGTCGTTTGTATTGCTGAAGCATGCCTTCAATTACAATACGTCACGGATGTAAACGAGCAAATTGCGTTTTTCTCGTATCACAAACTAAACCAAGCAAATTTACGTGAAATGTATGTATTCAGAATTGTATTGCATTGTTTTTGGACTGGGATAATATTCGCAGTTAAAACTGCTGATATTTTTTTCCATTGTTTCCGTTGATATCCAGCACCACCTGATTTGCATTTGTTTAATGGAAAATTCTGAGGCAGCACGGAATTGCATTGCATGACCGGATTCTATTGGATTGAATTTGATTTTCTGGTTTCAGTTTTCTCTTTTGTTTCAGAATGATGTATGGCGGATGCAAAATAAAATCTAAAGGCGTTATAAAAGGAAGGGCAAGTGCTAGCTAGAATTTTGCATATGTTTACGTGTGAGTGATGTGTATATAACGTTTATGAGTAATACTAATTTGAAATTCCTATAAGTTTTAAATATGAATGGCAAAGTGTGGCACGCTGTGAGAAGCGTTTGGAAACATATTCATATGTATTAGATGCAACATGACAGACATCAACAATATGATATTGCGTGCTGAAATTATATCTCTTCTATCTTACTTTCGCAAAACAATGCAGTTGGCAAATTTTTTATTACTCGCTTTCATACATTTTCCACTATGTACTTATTGCTGTACAACATTCCTTTCCTTCCCATTTTTGGTGCTAATACTTCCAGTGTAGTTAGAATGATACTATTAAAGCACTAATATACGAAAAGAATAAATTTTGAAGTTGGTATGTTTCCATTTGGGCACTTTCCTGTAGTATTAAGACCATTTTATTGTTTTTGTAATTTCTCGTGAAATTAGAACACAAAATGTTGTAGTTTACCGCAAACCTTAAGTTGTGGAGTACTGAAATATTCGTGAGAAAATCACATAACCATGCAGTTTGCTAAAAATGCTATATCGTTAAATAAAAAATTAGATTTTACTCTTCTAAAGCCATAAATGTGCTAGAGTTGGCAGTACGTCATTGGCAAGAATTATCCTTTACTATACCTTTAATGTTATGAAACAGAAAGAATGGAGTAGTCAGGTTTCAGAAGGAAACCTTTCCTGAACTAATAAAGTTGATTCAGTTACCTGCGGATCAGGCAAGGCATGCTACGCTTTTGCTGCAAAAGCTCTAGAGCGTGGTTAAACGCAATACCTACTTCCTAGTTTGGTTTATTACTTAAAAACGAACAATTCAGAGTTGCTATTTCGCTTAGACGTGCATGTCCAATATATGCTCCTCACCGATCCTGAAGTTGCCACGCAGACGTTCCTTCTACCAGCACCCATGGACTTTTGTGCAGATTTAGCGCTGGTAGATTTTCTCGTTACGGAGAAATAGATTGAATACCTGTACGTTCATTAAGAAAAGCAGAAGTTCCTTACATGCGGTCTCGATCGCTTCGATGGTAAAAGACCTGATGGTATGACTAGGGATGGACACGAACCGAACAGGTTCGAGGTTCGGTTTGAGGTTCGGTTCGATTTTTCGAACCGAACCGAACCGAACCGGACATTTTATTTTCGAACCGAACCTCGAACCGAACCGGCAAATTTTTCGAACCAAACCGAACCTAGCTCAAGGTTCGGTTCGGTTCGGTTCGGTTCGGTTCGAAAGGTTCGATTTTTTAAATAAAAATTTAGTTTAAAAATTTAATTTTCACTAAGAATATGTTAATCTTAATTTCTCCCAAATGCACATTTTAAAAATCTCTAGTCGCAAGCATATAAGAAATAGAACGATTTTTTAATGTATATGGTCATCGAGTTTTAAGCCAATAGGTAAAAAATGTAATGGACAATAAATTTTGTCATGGAGGCACGTTTGTAGATAAAAAAATCTAGATTAGTTCGATTTGTTTAATGCTCCTTATTTCAAATTGTTGCTTGTTTATAACTAGTATTAGATACTAAAGAAACTCGAAATGATTTTGAAAACTTGGTTTTAAAAACAAGCTTATTTTATTTAATGAACAGAAGTCGTGTCGCAAAACTATCTTACACATATACAAGCCGACGTCACGGTCTAGAGACTACAGAAGTTTTCAGAATAAACGTAACAATTTCATTCTTAATTAATATTGGGTTTGAAAGTAGCAACTACTAAATACAAAAACTACATTAAACATTTAAATTGTTGTAGTTGAACGCACTAGTTGTTTAAAATATCAAAATGTCGAACCGGTTCGGTTCGGTTCCAGGTTCGGGTCGTTTTTTTCGAACCGAACCCAACCGAACCGGACTAAAAAGTTTTCGAACCGAACCGAACCTAAGGCAAGGTTCGGTTCGGTTCGGTTCGAATCCATTACTAGGTATGATCTTGGTCCCGTGAAAGTACGGCAAGTGCTAGGTTTGGGACTTCACTTACACGGATACAGTCGCTCTAAATCCAATATTCTATATACGTCAACGTCTTCCTCATCTGCAGCCGAACACGCAGAAACTGAGAAACAGTTTCATTTCAATAGCCATCGAAACATTAGGTCCTATTGGCTCTCGGAGTTTTAATTTTCTAAGAGATCTTTGCAAGAGATTAGTTAGTGTTAGTGGCGATGAAAAAATTTCGGTTTTCTTAATGCAAAACAAAGGGATTGCCGTGCAGCAAGGAAACGCAATCAGTCTTCTTGGAAGTCTTCTTGACGGCTCGAATCAAATCCAAAATTAATTTAATGATGAAAAATGTAACATTGGAGATAGTTTTTAAGGCCATTTGAATTGAAAAATAATAGCTTTTACTGCATCAATAAATTAAATGATCAATTCAATTATGAAAATATTATGAAAGATAAACATTATGCTAATGATTGTGAACCTAGAAAATCAATACCAGAAATAAAGAATAATGTAATTACAACATCTACGGTCCATTATACAATTGGTTCATTAGCAAGAATATCAAATAACATTTTAACACAGCCTTTAAATGGTGTTGTTAGGTAGCTGGGTCTGGTCTACTAATTAAGTATTAATCGGGTTGAACTTGAAGAAAAATGATTTGTAACGTTAGGAGATGGTACCCATAATCGTCAAAGCTATTTTAAATATCCAAAAAATATAGGAATATTTGTTCCATTAAGTTAATGTTAAAAGGGTTCTAGATGTACAAACGGATCTAATACGGTGTTGCAAAATGCTCATCAATAAGGATTTGAAAAAGCATTGCGTTGGAGTGTCCTGTTATAAAAGGATCAGTAGGTCCTCTGTGTTTTCAAACTGAAGAGGACTTTGAAATAATTTGTTGAAAATTTAGAGGTATTCGAGGCTAACATAATTCATGCTATATAGATACAACTCTTTCTGTAATGTCTACTTTTACATCTGTATTTGACAAACTGTTGTTTAGAGGAAAAAGACGATATGACATTGATTGTTACGAAAAACTGCAACAAGTGCAACAAGTGTTAAGAGAAGAGATTGTTAATCCATTACAATCCCATTTGTGTGTAAGAGCATACAGAACAATGAATTTTAGAAAAGTATTAGACCAATTTTGTTCCGTTTTAGGACTAACTGCAGAAGAGAAAGACCCTCGAGGAATTCATACATTCCTTATTAGCTGAAATTTTAAGAATAGATCCTTTCCTAAAATTAAGTTCTGGTCAAGAGGATAACCACTTTACCTTGAAAAGGAGGATAGTGCAACTATATTCGAGCGTAACTTTTTTATCAAGTAACAAAATTAAAGGAAGTTGTTTAATTATACAAATGCCAAGATTTGGTATAAATAATACGATTTATCGTTAAATTTTGCCATCTCAATTGTTAGATGTCACTAATGTTGTCAAAAATTTATCTTGTGCTAATCTTTCTTTTATCTTTTGTGCCTTTTCCATTTTATGTTATTTTACTTCCTAGGTAGCAGAAATCCTTAAACTCTTGTAAGTTCTCATTTCCTATTTGTATTCTAGTTTTTAATTTTTTTTGCCTTTCTTTGCATACTAGTACCTTAGTTTAATTTTTTGTTAATTTTCATACCGTATCTCTCTGTTAGAATCGTTTTCATTTCATTAAGAGCTACTTCTAACTTTTTCTTGCTAGATGCTAATACTGCTATATCATCTGCAAATCTAAGTACATCAATCTTTTGTCCCTACCTAGTAATTCAAATGTCTTCCAGTATTTGACAGTATTTATTGCCTCTTCGATGTACAAGTTAAAAATTAACGGGAATAGGGCTGCTTGTTCTTTGTATAAGCTATGTACTATTCGTCTATCCCTAAAACACATTCCAATCTTTTTGAGTATTACGAACATTCTTTTCCATTTTCTATTGTCGAATGCTTTTTCCTGATCTACAAACCCTATATACACGCTTTCCCCTTTTTCTATCGTTTTCTCCATATTAACCCTCGGAGCTAAAATAGCTTCCCATATTCCCCTGTTTTGCCTAAACTGAACTTGATCTTCTGCTAGTATTTCTTCAACTCCTTTTTCCATTCGTTTTTGTACAGATCTAGTTAATATTTTTGACACGTATGCAGTCAAACTTGTTATTGGAAAATTTTCAGATCTATCTGATCCTCTCTTTTTTAGTATAGTACCTATGATGTGACGTTTGAAATCTTTGGGTATCTCGCCTGTCTCATAAATATAACCTACAAGTTGGAAGGGGCGTTCTGTTACTGCTTGTCCAGCGGCTGTTAGAGTTTCTACTTGCACTTTATTTATACCCGGTGTCTTACCATTTTTTAGGTCTTTTAATACTACTTCAAACACATCTCTAAGTATGGGATATCCCATGTCATGTTTTCAATGTCTGATTGCTGTTCTAGTGCTGTTAGTTCCTCTCCTGCATATAAATTCTCTGTATTCTTGCCATCTAACCAATTCTTTTACATTTTCTATAATGACGTTTCCTTTTGCGTCCCTTATATTTTTGCTATACTGCTTTACATCACTAAAATTCAGTCTAAATAGTTTGTATGCTTCTTCTGTCTTTCCTACTTCCTCTTTGCACTATTCATCAATCCATTACTCTTCAGCATATCTGCGTTTGCAAATAATTTCCAATTTTATGGCTTAGTATTTCCGTTTTTCAGCTTCATCCGGTCTGTTTTTGTATTTTCGTCTTTCTTTTATTAAATTCAGGATACCCTTTGTTATCCGTGATTTTTATTTTGTTTTTGTTTATACCTCAGAGTAATTTTGACCTCCATGTCTAAGCTGGATTTAATGTTATTCTGTTCTGTTTCTACTTTCTTAGTATAATAAATTGTCCCGATATCTTTCAGCAATTCCTTTGACTTTTTTCAAAACTTTCGTAGATATCTTTATCTTTTAATTTCTTAAAGTGAAAGTGCGTTTTTCTGTTCCTTTTTCTCAAATTTAAGAGAGGCCTTCATAATTACTATATTGTGGTCAGTGTCTATATCTGCTTCTGGGTAGCTTCTACAGTCTTTTACTTGATTCCTAACCTTTTGTCTAACAAGAATGTAATCTATTTGATATCTTCCTATATCTCCTGACATCTTCCGCGTGTATCGTTTTCTAGCACGATGTTAAAATAATGTATTTGTGACGGTTAAATTGTATTAGTCGCAAATATTCTACCAACTTATTTCCCCTGTCATTTCTTGTGCCCAAACCAAATAAACCAACTAGCGCTCCTTCCCAACCCTCACCAGCGCTGCGTTAAAATCCCCCGTAATTATTAAGTTTTCATGTCTTTTTAGGTGTCTTAGTATGTCTTCGATATCTTTGTAGATCGCTTCTATCTCTTCCTCACTGTAGCTAGAGGTGGACATGTATACTTGTATTATTACGATATTTAGCGATTTATATTCTAATCTAACCATGGGTACCCTTTCGTTGTTTTGTAGGTAGTTTTCTATACAGTGTCCTATCTTTTTCTCGTAACTCCCACATCTAAACTTTCTTCCTCTGATCCAGTATGAATTACCCAAAAGTCTCTGCTCCAAAAATCCCCCGCTTCTGGCAACCGAACTTCGATGATCCCTACTATGTCCAATGCTAGCCTATCCATTTCAATTTTCAAGTTTTTTGGCTTACCTACTTGCTTCATAGTTCTGCTATTTTACGCTCCTACTCGCACTATGTTCCCGAATCTATTTTTAAACTTTCCGATCACATCTTCCGTAGTAGTCTTCTCTCAGATATCCGAAAGGAGGACTATTTTAACTCCGGAATTTTTTACCCTAGAGTATGCCATTATATTAATTAACAATTTAAGTCGCTGTATACGGGATGTAATGTGGTGGTTTCCCGTTGCCTTCCACAAAGCAGTAGTGTATCTTAGAATGCCATATCGACCCCAAGGGTTTCCGCTAATGTCAGCACCGAACTAGCTGCTGCCCTCTTTCGGGGACCTGCCTTAATCTGGTTACTTATTAAAGACTCCACTAATTTGGTTAAACCTTTAGTTCGGCTTTTTAGAACACTGGAACTCGTAACCCATTTTACTGGTTCTAGTAATCTAAAACTTATTTAAGACGCAGGTCCATTCAGCAGAAATATAAATAAAAGAAAGTAAAAGAGTTTGAAGTAAAAATTAAAAATGACTGAACTGAAAGCTGGTACCAGATCACTTACCCCGAAAGCCTTTTTCTCTTGTTATAATTAAGGACGCCAAACCGTCTGTTGCAGCAATCCCTTTGATGCTATCCCTACACGGGAGACGGTTACTCTGCATAGTTCTCCATTGCTTTTGTTTCTAAATTGGTCACGTCATACCTTATCTTTTTTGACACTATACTGAAAACACTTACTAATTCTATCATAATTAAAGACAAGTGTAAAATAAAATTCCGTTACGAAAGACGAATTTCTCACTGGCGTGACTGGATATCCTGTAACAATTTGACTTACATAGACCTGTAATATAAATAATTTCAAATAAAGTTCCACCTAAGCTTAAGTTTTATAATTTATTAACTATAAATTCTCAAAATATAAGTACACGTGAACTAATTCTAAGGATAAACAAACCTAAGATAGCAATCAGCTGACCAGATATTAGGAACACAAATCCTAATAAGACATTAAATTGTAGTCATCAATAATACTATTACTGTGAATTTTCCCATTTTCCATTTTAAATTACGTAATACTGTTGCCGATTTCGTTCAATGAAATAACTACTTTCACTTTAAGTAATTGTCTACTACATAAATGCAAAGAATGTACATTTTTAATTCACATGTTCATAATTAATAAATTTAAACATGAAATCTCATTCTACTAATTGTCTAATTACAGGTTATCCAACAATACTGATGTTTTCTTGCAACAATTTCTTTGGCTATTCTACAACAGAAGCTGGTTTACCACAACATACTACCAAATCCAAATCATTGGTCATAACGACATTATCTCCACGAATCCTTTAATTACGGTCTCTTCTGATTTCGCAAGCACCGTTCAACAGATTAAGTCGCATATTTTGTTTTTTTCCTATGAAAAATCTACCATCACATTTTGGAGTGTTGTACGTTGAATTTAACTTTTAATTTGTTCTTGTACCACTCCAATACCGCTTCTTTTCTCCGTATCACCTCTTCGTATAACTACAGTTGACGTTGAATGTAATTACTCTACTTCTCCCGCTATTAAAATCTATTACGTGAAACACGCACGACTTTGTTTGGTTTATTTAAGTTAGCATTACGTGTTAATATCTTGAACAATATGTATGAATTTAGTTGTATTGTATCGTATGCGATAATTAAATTATCTGCAATCTGATGTTTGTGTGTTTTACCAACGAAACCTGTAAGTTTTAATAATTCCTAAATTGCAACTATAGCTAAGTTCCTTCCTAATATGTATTTTACAATAAATAACTTTCGGACTTCGTGGTTTGAGTTTATTGCATGACGTCCATATTTATTACATTGTGTAATGTATGACATCTTTCTTCAGCGGTTTCTATTGTCGCGACGTTGATCCCGTTTAATGACTAATGTGTTATTTTAATATTGTATTAAACTATAACAACTTATTTTAACAAAATTCAGATTTTAGTGCTTTAAATATACTAACTGCCCTAATTAAAATTATATTTTCTAAAAATGCAAAAGTTAAAATATCATGCTTAATTAATATTAACTATTCATAAAATCTACCATACAATATGCGTCCATGTCTATTTTGTCAAATTAATATTTTTCATTTATTATCTAATTTATAACTAGTGTAACGCAATGCGTTACAGGTTGACTTATTGAGACCATGTAGAAGTAAACAAGTGGATTTTGTTGAACACCATACTTGCTTGCATATAAAAAGAAGCGATTGCAGGTCACATATATGTTGCTTAGACATCAAGCATATGCTTTATAACAAAACGGCTTAATAATTAATAACAACGGTTTGTTTTACTAACGTAAAAATATCACTACTATCTCTTATTTAAATTTTTTCCTTCAATAAATACTTGGCAGAAACTATCTAAGGTAAACGTTGAACTAACACCATTGCGTTTTCTCCAAACTAGAAGCTTGCATAATTACCAGATAATCAAAGTAAAATTTAAAATACTAAACTCCCCACTGTTGTGTTAAAAAATAAAGACGCATATGATTACCACAATAATTGTGAAGACGTATAAAGTGAGGCTAGCCACGGAATATCTTTAATTAACTACAGTTTCGGAGCGCTAGACACAAAGGAAGCTCCGAACATCGTGCCATATTTAAATGGCTTGCATATCTTTTAAAAATTAATCACAGATGCTTTAAACGCTAATAACCAACACCCTACCATATTTTTGTGTCTGGAAATGTTCTCACAAGAACGACGGTTGAAAGCTGATAAGCGCCGTCTGTCCAGTTATGTCACTGCTTAATGTAAATTTAAACATCGAACGTGAGACACGTACGTCAAAAAAAAGACTTGACGAATCAACAAATTTATATAAAACGCAAAGTTAATTTAATAGTAAATTCTCTTAAAAAAGCTTAATAAATTGAATTATATAACGATAACGAAAAATGATAGCTGTACGACGTTGAAAGATAATCGTGATAATCTATAAATTGGCTTAGGACCAGTTTTGTAAGACGTTCAATCAGATCGCTTGCTCTCTCCTTTCTTTCCATCCCCTAAGAAGTTGGGTGAAAGGCACCGTCCAATTCCCGTAGCAGAATGTAAAGGGGAAAATGGATTTCTTCCGTACTAGCCAGGGGTCTATTCCTGTGACATGAATAAGATTGCAGTGGTGGGCCTATATCAAAAATATAACTCTTGTAACTATAAAGCTTTACCAACAGGCGACACCGCGTTTAAAATAAATTTTAAGGGATAACGCAGAAAACCCTTTAACCAAAACAATTATGTTGTTCTTCCAATCAAACTTACAGAGTGAACTTTGGCAGGAACAATCCGACTTCAACCTGAAATAAATGTTCTTGGATTTTTAGATCATTAATTTATTTAAATAAACTGCTTATGTCCCAAGGAATTAATAAGCAGAGCATTATTATTATGTAAATAGAGAGAGTATCATATTAAATCATATAATATTCTCTTGTTTAAATTTTAAATACTTTAAATTAATTCAACGATATATATGTATAGATATTATTTCTTTCACTTTAATAAAGTGAATTCTATTCTCTTTTAACAGAGTAATGTAAACTAAATTTATATCAAGTCGTTCTACTTTACTAGCAGCATTTGATAACGGTATATTAAACTTCCTACGGAATCAAGCAGATATCTTTGTTTCACCGGTACATATTTACTTACCAATAATCTAGTTAAAAAATAATACTCAAATTTTATAGGTCAAACAATCAATTTTATACTAATCGCATCAATCAACATTATTTTAGCAAAACCATACTTGAATCTATAAAGCGTTAGAATTCATCATAATAGTTAAATATTATTTAGTAATTTTTATTATTGCCATCAAAGGAATTTTTAAATAAAATTTCTAGATGTTTGTACTTATCCTTCTAGATTATTCCAGCTGTTAAATACATCAATAACAAGATCACTTCCTGAACATCTATTATCCCCACATCATCAACTACATCATGAAGTCCAAAAGGAATTTTAAAGATAATTTTCAAACAATGTATGAAACACTCAGATCAAACAAAATAATGGATTTCTACAAATGCCCCCTAAATTATCATTCATACCAACTAGACTCCTCCATCTAAATTAAACCAATTATGCGAAATACAAAATCATCACTGGGGAGCTTTTTTACTATTTTTCGGAACTTGCTGCAACTACAATTTTTTTTATCAAAGAAATTTAGTTAAATACTAACCGACCTATTATACATCAAAATTTAAATAACTAATCACATTGCATTGGAGAAATATCAATTATCCATTGCTATCCGTAACTTTCATGCCATTAGAAACATGTTTTAACGGCCCAAGATCGTTGATAACAGTCCACATGTGCTACGCCATATCTCTACTACGTATCTCAATTCTCAACCAACGCGCATGATTATCACATCAAAGCTCCCTTCCAACTAAACAAATGTACAATGACAGTAAAATCTTCTGCAAGATAGGCAACGAACTCATCGCATGTATGCTATGGGGGTTACACATAACAAAATATTTATCTGTACTTTTTTATGTTATGTAAGTATTCTGCAAAAATCGTAAAAGTGCTGTGCCCGTATTTCGAACATAGTTCACTCTTAGATATTGCTGGTCAGAAATTTGTCTTTGCCTTGTATGGAGAACATAACATAGACATGCACTTGGACAAATTCAGACTCCATTCTTTTGAAAAGGCTACAGCAGAAAGCTCAATGAATTTTACATTTCCGCATAAAGGTACACCCAAGCACTCGAACTTTACAGCCAAATACAAAGTTGGCTTGGGATTCTATTGTAACCAACAGTATGCAAACATCCAATAGTTTATTACCAATACCCATGATTCAATGAGCTACGTCCGAGCTAAAGACCCGTGGCACTCTTTCCAACTCTTGGCAAACTCCTAGAGCAAGTTATTCTCCATAAACTAAATACCCACATTGAACTTTACTTCACTTCTAGCTCCACTCGAACACGGATTTCGCCCTGGTTATTGTATCGAAGGTACCATTCGTTGCTAAATCACAACCGCCAAAAAATTTTCTCATAAATATGTATTAACCCTTCACCTTGATTTTCATTCCTCCTTCGACATCCTCTAGTGGCCCAACTTGCTAAACCGACTAAAATTTGTTAATTTTTTCATCCAACTTTATGCAAGTTATACAATATTACGTCATATTACGCACGGCGACGCTTAACTCTAATTTATATACAGTTAACAAATCCCGTACCCAAGGCTGCTTCCAAAGATCTCGGCTTTCTATAACCCTCTGAAATTTAAAAACTAACACTCTCTTTGATCTTAACATTCAAAACACTACTACAGTCGCCCACGCCGACGGCATTGCCTACCTAATACATGGAAGCTCCAATGCTTCCTTAGAACGTACAGTTTACGCCCCAATAAGTTAATACCCCTATCACCATTTCAACATCAGCCCAATATTTCGCAGTACACATTGACACCAGTCTTCAGACTAATACTCGTCTTACCAAACTACGCAACAAAAACAAAATTAACTTTCGGAAAAATCCAATATGCCCTCCGTAGCTCAATCCATCTCAACATCCAGACTTGACGACTGATCCTGAACTAGATTTTTATCACCATCGTCCGCTATGGAATTAATTCCTGGTTAACACCTAACACTATCCACCTCTTGTATTATATCTACTTGGGACACCAGAATATTTGTATATGATGAAAATACGTCACACGTTAGGTGACGGATTGAGGTCAAATTGTTGGGCGCCGTAAATTTTAATAATAGAGCAAGTCTCTTATCTCAAGTTTTGTGGAATTCTTGTAAGCTGTGCAAGAAAACAAACCACTCGACTAAACAATTCACGTTTAATAAATGTTATGACTACGATTACATTCACTGTTCGACAAAAGCGTTATAAGGGTGCACGGCGGCACTACCAAAATACAAGTAATACAAAAACGGGCGTTTGCCCTAATGTCAACAATGTGTAATAATAATTGAACACTTACACAAACAGAGCATTAATTATAAATATTTTATAGCAAATTATTACTAACCGGAAGGGCAAGCAGACCGCGTCCGATGCGTTCTAGCTTCTACAACCGAATCCCCCTTTGCCTGCCGGGTACCAGCGCGCTCCTGGCCCCCTCCTATACTAACAAAGTATACGCTACATATATACAGGGTGAATATCGATCAACTAATCTTATGGAGGATATGTTACATAACCCCCCCATAATGGAACAAATAGTAAATAGTGAAATTTAAAATTAATTTTAAGTGTCCCTACTAACACATGCCTTAAGGTTATATATATTCTGTACGCCGAGGGACTTTCCACTGACGTCATCCTCGATCTCATAACAGTTGTGACCTACAATTGAAGTAACCGTCGCGGGCCCCCTTGTATAATAAAAAAAATTTGTAAATCTGTTTAGACTCGCTTGATGATTGGGGTCCTGACAAGCACTTTATCCCCAACCGAAAATGTAGTGAATTAGTGAGCTGTGTTATAACGTCGCTGGTGCCTTGCAGTCCTTGATAATAATCGACGGTGAACCAACGTTATAACTTCACCAGGTGCCGTCTCTCGAATTTCCGACTCCCGAAATTTAATTTTAGATGTAAAAGGGTTCTTGGTCCGCTTTCTCAAGTGTAAAAAATCGGGTAAATAATTTGTACCATTGTGAATAGTGCGATTCAACCAAACTTCAACCTCCTACAATACCAGGACCCACCTAGTATGACAATCATAACATAAACTACGAATTAACCGGACAATTTCGCGATTAACCCTTTCTGTCGGATTACTTTGAGAGTAGTACCGGGAAGTATGCTTAATTTGAACACCCTCCCCCTTCAGTTGATTTAACTTACTCGAGAACTGAGTACCGTTGTCTGATAATATGGATTTCGGCTTCCCCATAATGGGAGTACATTTTTGAAAAATACGATTTAGTATTGCTTTTGCTGATGTCTTCCCCAAAGGAAAAGGCATTACGTACTTGCTAAATAAATCAATACAGACCAACAGGTGCATCGTCCCTGCCCTTGCTCGAGGTAGTGGTCCTATTATATCCACACTCCAAATTTCGTTAATTTTTGTCGGCACTATACTACGCATCATGCCCCATGGACTGATATTTTTGCCTTCAGGCACAAATCACAACCTGCAATGGCCTGGCGACACATGCGTCGTATTTTCGGCTAATAGTAAGTTATAAATAATTGTTTAAAACGTTTTTCGGGTCCAAAATGGCCCTGTTTTTGGTGCTCCTGCCAAACCGAATCTCGCACTTGAGATGCAGGCACACAAGGTTTAGCTTGAGGATTTCCTACCGATCCCTTTCTGAATTATAACCTCGTGCAACACGAAGCACTTCCATCCCTTACAGTCCTCACCTGATGACCGCAGTTCCTTTATTATTTTACTGCAAAAAGCATCACCTAATTGATCTCTCTGAAATCGTTTAACATTATTCATAACTGTTTTATACAAATCAATTTTTCTCATAGCAAATATTGATATAACAGCTTCATCGGGAACGTCCACCAAGGCCCCCGCTTCTTTGATTGGATATCGCGACAGCGCATTGGCCAACGCGTTCTCAACCCCCTTACGATAAACGATTTTATATTGGTACTCTTGTAAAAAGAGGATCCAACGAGTTATACGAGTGGATAACAATCGGCACGACGTGATAAATGCTAATGCTTTGTGGTCCGTGACGATCGTTAACTCCTTGCCTAATGCATACACTCTCCACTTCTTCAGAGCAAAAACTACCGCTGCGGCTTCCTTTTCGGTAACCGAATAGTGTAGTTCGGCACCCTTCAAAATCCGGCTAGCAAACGCGATTATCAGTTTCTCATTATTTTTATTTAATTGAAATAAGATAGCACCCAAGGCATACCGAGACGCTTCTGATTGAACATAGAATTCTGAATTAAAGTTAGGATGCCTTAAAAGAGCAACCTTTAAAAATGCATATTTTATTTCCTGAAACGCATCGTTCTCCTCCACCCACAGTTCCAAGTTACATGTTTCCTCAGAAGTCTGTTAAGAGGATAAATCATATCAGCATAATGTGCACAAAATCAGGCGTCATAATTGATTACTCACAAAAAGACCTTTAACTGTTTAGGATTACGCGGGACGGGAAACTTTTGTATTGCTCACACCCGGTCCGGATCCATACGAACACCGTTCCCCGATATAATATGTCCTAAGTAGTTTACCTCGCGACGAGCAAAGTAGCACTTTCTTAATTTAATAGTGACACTTGCTCTCCTGAATTTTTCAAAAACTTGCTCAAGGTGGTTCAGGTGAATTTCTGGAGACCTCAAAAAATTAACAAATCATCAATGTATGCGATTGTAAAATCATCTACTTCACAACCCATAATTTTCTGTAAACCCCTTATGAATGACCCAACTGCTGTGCTAAAACCAAATGGTAGAACGCGGAACACATAAGTTTTACCATCATATAAAAATCCGGCATACTTTTGATGCTCTTTCTTTATTGGTATCTGCCAGTAGGAACTAGCCAGATCGACCGTGGACAATATTTGATTCTGCGAAAAATTATATACCAATTCCGACGCGTTTGGCGGCATAACATGGTCTTTTACCATACGCTCATTTAAATACCTAGCATCCAGACAGACCCTAATGGATCCGTCCTTTACTACCACAATGGGGCTAATATATTCCGTCTGTCTTTGAGACCCTCACCTCCACCCCCAGTCAACCATCTCCTTGATCTATCGGTTTACGTACTCCCTATAAATAATTGGAATGGGGTAAGATTTTATGACAAAAGACTTGTAATCGTGTAGAACAATTTCATGTCATAGCACGAAATTATACCAGGTTGTTCTAAAAACACGCATTGATATTTGCTTAGCAGCCGAAACATCTTTTGTTTATAGGTTTCATCAAAATTTTCCGCTTGGATGGCAATTCACCTAGCACTATTTTTATTTTGTCTGCTACTATTAGCACTATCTTTAGTTTCATATAATTTACTTATCTCCCCTTTAATCAGTTTCATATTTTCATTCGAAGCACTACACATCGATAAACCAAATTTTTCGAAGAAATTTTCGATTGATTTGCTTAACCTATCAACTAACATTTCAGCTCTATCCTCTGCCTCGTTATCAACCACAATGTTCCTTTTGCTTTTTCGTCTAGCCATAATTAAAATAATATTTTAACTTATCCAGTACTTTAAAATTTATCACTTGCAGTAACTAACCGCTACCAAGCTACTACTAATAAAACACACCATCATAATAAAATTTTATAGCAACTTTCTGCATCCTTCATGAAGTTATGAATGTTGCTTCTAAATTTTAACAAAAAATATAAACCAGAAAGTGGTTTCTTAACGTGTTTTAAAATAACTCGTTTCGCCAGTAAAAATTCTTAAACAGGTAAACAACACTGCAAATCCTCGCGCATCAACCCAAAAGATTCGGTTCATATAGTTGAACGTTGACCCTGACCTACTCTCTACTCAACGTCTTCGTAGTCTATCTACAACGCAGCGCGGTACTTTATTTCTTGCTGAGAGGGATAGAAAACAAGCTGTTTCCTGTTTTTATCGCTCACACGCGTAACTAAAATGTTTCACCTTGTCCGTCTCTTTCATATACACGTACAGCGTGATGCTGCAACTTTTGTTTTCTAACGAATTTACTATCACACTACAGGTTGGTTGCTTGATGTGATTTGCTATCAATGCACAATCTTGCACCGGGTTGGGCTTCAGATATATTATATCTACTTGGGACACCAAAATATTTGTAATATGATAAAAATACGTCACACGTTAGGTGACGGATTAAGATCAAATTGTTGGGCGCTGTAAATTTTAATAATAGAGCAAGTTTCTTACCTCAAGTTTCGTGGAATTCTTGAAGCTGTGCAAGAAAACAAACCACGCAACTAAACAATTCACGTTTAATAAATGTTATGATTACAATTACATTCACTGTTCGACAAAACCGTTATAAGGGTGAACGGCGGCACTACCAAAATACAAGTAATACAAAAACGGGCGTCTGCCCTAATGTCAACAATATGTAATAATTATTGAACACTCAAACAAACAAAGCATTAATTATAAGTATTTTATAGCAAATTAATACTAACCGAAAGTGCAAGCAGATCGCATCCGATGCGTTTTAGCTTCCACAACCGAATCCCCCCTTTGCCTGCCGAGTACCAGCGCGCTCTCGGCACCCTCCTATACTAACAAAGTATACGCTACATATATACAGGGTGTTACGTCGTCATTGAACACTTTGGTATTTGTGACAATGAATACTATTTGTGCGTGCATCCTACAGTCAGTGAAACATTATATACCGGCAGTGAGTGCGTGAAGACAGTCGTACTCGAGCCATTACAGAAGCAAGTCGCATCAGAACCCTTGCAAAGGACGGTCGTATTAGAGCTTTTGAAAGCGAGACCATCACCCGGTCGAGCGTGTTACTGGTTCTCCGTCGGAAGCTCTTTGTGTGTGAAGGTTTATTGCCCCAGCGGCACAGGACTTAAGGTATTTATACCCTTCCTTAATTAGTTGGTAGTTGTTTTTAGTTATTACATAACCGCTCCACCATTATCGTTATTGCTGTAAAAGCAATTGGTCCTTCATTATAATTTGCATATTTTTATCACACATTTATATCATCTCCTTCCCCCCCCAATCATTGGTCCTAAAGTCGATCCGCATTCACCAGTCTTATGGTATTCGCATGTCCTAAATTAAATATTATTTTGCATTCCAGCGAGCTTTTTAATTAAGTAAATATTTTAGCTTTTAAAATTTGTGTTCAAGCTCCATATTTAGCGGGTTAAAATGTGTAAATATTATTTATACTGTCTTTAGATTAAATTAAGCGATTTCGCCGTAATTGAAACCAGCAAGCGTTTTAATTACAAACAAATCCATAATATAAAATTTGTCAGTTTTCAGTTTTAAATTTATTTTAGCGGTATAAAGCAAAGCAACCTGAAAACTATAAATCGCTTTATACTTCTTAAACGAAAAAGGAAAGGAATTTACTCTGTATTTAAAAGCTATTGTACGTTTTCTATCACATGCAACCTTTTCAGTCGGTTTACGGTAAAATATTGAACATCTGCAGGAGTAATATAATGTAAAAGCTGCATTCTTCTTGCAGACACGTTAAGCTGCATCTTTCGGCAAATATGTTAAGCCACATGTTTTTAAACTTTCCTGTGATCTTTTGAAGTAAAGGCCGACCGTAACCGTAAACTTTAAGCTGTAAATCTTATCTTCACGCTTTTGTTTGACAAACCGTTAGGTTCTATGTGTTGCTTAGTCATAAAACGTGATTTATTGGTTTATACCCTATTTTACATTTTTCGTGTCTTGAACAAACTCATAATATTTTAATATTTCTCAGTGCACATTTAGCTTTACCGTTTTACAACAGTTTATTGTAGATCTTTCAAATAACTGTCAGAATGGCTCCAAAGAAGGCACATGTGGTAGAACTAGAATTACTGAAAACACGTATTTTAGAAATGTTTGAGCTTTGTAATTCTATACAAAGTGACCCAACGTTAAAGGCGTTGTTCCTTATTCAAACAAGGGGATTAACTGACCTTTATACAAATTTCAGCAAAATTTTAATTGCTGTCTTGGCCTCCTGTGACGAGGTAGAATTATTAAATTACAACGCCGTACGGAAGGAAGTAGATTCCGCTTATTTTTGCATACTGCTGCATCTCGAAGCGATGCAAGAAATGAAAGCACCACAAATTATTGAAAATGCTCCAAGCAGCACGGTATCAAAATTGTTACCGTTAAAGCTCCCAAGTTTTAAGAATGAGGTAACTGAATTCGCGTCTTTCATCGATTTATTTGACAGTCTGGTCTATAATAATGCGTCACTCACCAATATCGAAAAATTAAATCACCTTATTAATTGTTGTAGCGGGGAGTCTTTGAGAATCGTTAAATCTGTACCTGTTTCGGGGGATAATTTTATTATTTCCTATAACGCCTTGCGTGAGCGATTTAGCAACCCGCGTTTATTGGCAACTTTGCATTGGAAAGCAATGAAAGACTTTCCACCTTTAAAATCAGAAGACCCTAAGAAACTTAGGGCACTTATTGATTGTTTTTCAGAGAACCTTGCTGTTCTAACTAACTTAAAGTTTCCCACTGAACATTGGAACTTTATTCTAGCCGAATCGCTTTTAGAAAAACTCGATCCGTTCACTAGAAAACGCTTCGAACTCCAATCGGATCCGCAGCAAATACCCAATTTCGAGGATTTGAGATATTTTTTAACTCAACAATGTGCAGCGTTGGAAACCTTTTCTTCAACCGCACCTGTTTCTTATTCGACGACTGTCCATACATCTCACACATCAGTGCCTAAGAAATCCTCAGCGTTTCAATTTAAACCAAGAGTTTCTTCTAACGTAGTCTCACTGGACACACCAAGTAGCTCCAGTGACTCAAAGAATTCATTTTCGCACCATTGTCCTTCTTGCAAGGGCAATCATTTAATTTACAGATGTCAATCGTTTCTAAAGAAAACTCCGACGGAACATTTCGACATTGTCAAACGCTTACGCCTTTGTTTAAATTGCTTACGAACAGACCATGCGTCCATGCAATGCAAATCTTATAATTCCTGTCGAACTTGCGCCAAGCCGCATCATACCTTGCTACATTTTGAATCGCAACCTGCTTCTAGCCGTTCAGCTGAACCGATCGCTACACCTATGCATAAAAATGCCAATAGGACGCAGTCAGCCTCCTATTCCGGCAAATGTTTTGTCTTCACAGACGAATTCAAATCTTGGGGTTACTGTCTTACTCTCCACTGCTGTTGTGGAAGTTCAAGATCGTTCTGGTAGATACAAACCGATCAGGGTACTCTTAGACCCTGGCTCTCAAGCTAGCTTTATTCGAGACGATTGCGTGAGCAAACTTTGGCTTCCACGCATACGTTCTCAAGTTCCGATTTATGGACTTGGGCAGACAACTTCAGCAGTCAATAGGGGTGCCGTCAGCTGCACCATTCGCTCTATGTTAGACTCTGAAAAATCTCTAGAAGTCACAACATTTGTGCTTTCGTCAATCTCTGGCAAATTACCTAGCGTTGAAGTTCCTAATAATTGGGAACACTTATGCGGCCTGCACTTTGCAGACCCGACCTGGAACTCTCCAGGAACTATAGACATGCTCCTTGGAGCAGATGTTTATCCGTTCATCATCAATGGCGGTGTTATACATGGCAAATTTCTTCAGCCTGCCGCCATAAATACAATTTTGGTTGGACTATTCTTGGTCCTACAAAAGCTTGCAGTCTGATACTGTCCAAGCATTTTTTACTTCTGTAGAAGATCCTATCGACCAGACCCTAAGGCGGTTTTGGGAGATAGAAGAGTTGCCATCCAAGCCTTATACTTCTCCAGAAGAAGAAAAGGCAGATTTGATTTTTGAAAACACGTTTTCTCGTGACCCTAGCGGTCGTTTTATTGTTGCGTTACCGTTCAACGATACTTTGCCCGTTTTGATAATTGCTTTGAGATGGCTAAAAGACTATTTTCGTTGGAGCGCAAATTGCATGCTCAACCGAGCTACGCGCCCAATACAACAATTTCATGCAGGACTATCTTGATGCGGGTCATATGGCATTACTCGATTCTCCGCCCGTTGGGAACGATAATTATTTTTTACCCCATCACCCTGTGTTTAAAGAGGAAGGTCATACTTCTAAAATTCGTGTGGTTTTTGACGCCTCGGCAAAGGCTAAAAACAACGTGTCACTTAATGACACTCAATTGGCTGGACCTAGTCTCCAAAATGACATTTCGTCAATCTTACTTAAATTTCGCTCTCATCGTTTCGTTTTTACTTGTGATGTTTGCCAAATGTATCGACAAATTTTGGTTACCGAAGAACATCGAAAGTTTCAATTAATTGTTTGGCGGTTCTCCGCAAAAGAACCCATCCAGACATATCAGCTTAATACAGTGACCTACGGTATTAAGTCATCGCCTTATTTAGCATTAAAAACTCTTCAGCAATTAGCCATTGACGAAGGCAAAAGGTTTCCGTTAGCCGCTGAGGCTATACGGTCAAATCTATATATTGATGATTTCGTCGCCGGTGGAGATTCCATACAATCGGTCCGCGAAATTAAAGATCAACTTATCCGACTTTTACATTTGGCTGGTTTTGAACTTCGAAAATGGAGTTCTAATTCAGTTTCTATTTTGGAAGGCATTTCGTCAGATTTTTGCCAATATACTTCTCTCGATTTCGATTCTGACGAATCAATAAAAATATTAGGTCTTCAATGGTCACCTACAGAAGATATTTTCTCATTTCGGGTTAAACCATTAAACCCAATATGTACAAAGCGCAACATACTTTCACAAGTTGCCAGAATATATGATCCATTAGGGTTTTTAGCCCCACTAACACTTTTTGCAAAACGCCTAATCCAGCATCTGTGGATGTTAGGTTTAAATTGGGATGACATCCCACCAGCAGACATTTCGTCTCAATGGCAGCAATACCAAGAAAAGTTGCCGTTATTATCGTCATTAAAGTTACCACGTTGTTTACCCTCTTCGGATCCTTTTACTTGTCATTTGCATGGGTTTTGCGATGCTAGCGAGGTAGAGTATGCAGCGGTAGTGTATTTTCAGTTCATAAATCAAACTACCGGAGAAATAACTGTACAATTTGTAACCGCTAAAACAAAAGTAGCTCCAATTAAGCGCATTTCAATTCCACGTTTGGAATTATGTGCCGCCGTTTTATTAACCGATTTACTTTCTTTTACCATTCGTTCTTATCAAGGCTTGATTGACATCTCCGATGTTTCAGCGTGGAGTGATTCTACGGTCGCTCTCACTTGGATACGTTCTCCACCTTTTCGTTGGAAAACTTTTGTGGCAAACCGTGTTAGCCACATTCAAGAAATCATTGCACCTAGCCGATGGTTTTATATTAAATCTTTGCATAATCCGGCTGATCCTGCATCTCGGGGATTAATGCCAAGCGCGGTTATTTCATGTTCGCTATGGTGGGCGGGGCCTGAATGGCTTCACTACCCTAGTGACTCGTGGCCGCCTCAACCAACATTGTCAACCTCAATTGCTGAGGTAACTACGGAAAAGAAGATCCTAACATTTGTCGCTCAAACAGATCCAAACGTCATTGACATTTTACTAAGTCGTTTTTCATCGTTATATAAAATCCAAGGCATCGTGGCTTACATTTATAGATTTTCTAAACCCATGGCTCAACGTCATACGGGTCCCTTAACAGACATTGAATTACACAATGCTCTCATGGTTATCGTCCGGCATGTACAAAATGTTACATTTTCAAAGGAAATAGCTTCGATCAAGGCAAACCGTAAGTTACCTAAAAGCTTGCGAAAACTTTCTCCATTTGTTGATCCACAAAATATCTTAAGAGTAGGTGGGCGCTTGACACATTCTTCGCTTTCCTATTTCGAAAAGTTTCCTGCGTTATTGCCTCAGCGGCACCGATTAACCGAACTTATCATTCGATCAACTCATGAAAGGTATTACCATCCCGGTGTTAATACCACAGCGTATCTTATCCAACAGAATTTCTGGATCCTTTCTATTAAAAATTCAATCAGAAATTCTTTATCATTATGTCATAGATGTTTTCGTACCAAACCGGTCCTGGTAACTCCTCCTATGGGAGACCTACCGGCAGCACGTATTACCCAGATCAAAACTGCACATGGCACATCAAAACGACCTTTGGTCAAACTAGCGCCGCTACCGGTATTTTAATTTTATTTTATGTTTAGATGTATATACACATTTCGTACATGTATAGTAGTATATTATTTTTACATATTTGCTTATTTACATATATATTTTTATTTTTGCATAGTTGGTAATATCGCTCGCTGTAGTGTACCACCCTATCTTTCGTTACCTGTCTTCATAGCAAGGTCAAATCCCATGTGATTTCCTTCACCCAACCTACTTCCCTCCTTTTCAAAATTCTATGAATTTGGTGGGCGGTATGTTACGTCGTCATTGAACACTTTGGTATTTGTGACAATGAATACTATTTGTGCGTGCATCCTACAGTCAGTGAAACATTTTATACCGGCAGTGAGTGCGTGAAGACAGTCGTACTCGAGCCATTACAGAAGCAAGTCGCATCAGAACCCTTGCAAAGGACGGTCGTATTAGAGCTTTTGAAAGCGAGACCATCACCCGGTCGAGCGTGTTACTGGTTCTCCGTCGGAAGCTCTTTGTGTGTGAAGGTTTATTGCCCCAGCGGCACAGGACTTAAGGTATTTATACCCTTCCTTAATTAGTTGGTAGTTGTTTTTAGTTATTACATAACCGCTCCACCATTATCGTTATTGCTATAAAAGCAATTGGTCCTTCATTATAATTTGCATATCTTTATCACACATTTATATCATCTCCTTCCCCCCCAATCACAGGGTGAATATCGATCAACTAATCTTATGGAGGATATGTTACACTCTAGACGTAAGTTAAACACAATGACTAGACCTTTCCTCTTATATACTTTCAGAACCCATAGAACGACCTCAAACGCCTCTCAATGCACCTTACTACTAATCCTTCTAATAGAGATGCATCTACAATCAGCCATACAAATCCGCAACTTAAAACATAACCGACCTATTACACCCCATACCACTATACCGCATCCACCAGGCTAGCAGACTACCACAACCTTCCCAAAACAAAAATTAAATTAAGTATCCATAATTTCCAACTATATTTCTGGAAGATTACTGGTCGCTTTTCCACTAGGCGTCGCCGTGGATCAAGGTAGTAAGCGTAAAACTACGGATCCCAAGGTCCTGGGTTCGAATCCCAACACGGCCACAACTTGAAAAATGACAGGTGAGCATTTTTCAGAAAAATTACGCCCTCGTTCGGATTAGAGGTAAATGGAGGTCCCATGTGTGAGTGTTGTCACGCATGTTAAAGATCCCTACCTTGCCTGGAACGGCAAGGGTTCTGCAAAATTCTAAATTTCCAGGCAGCAAAAAATTCGCCTCCTGGCGAATGTAGTACCTTCGGGTGGAGCAATGGAAATGTAAATGCACGATCCCTTTTCCACTTCAGTCATTACACTGTTATACTATTCCCAGATATAACAGATATCCCTCCTCATATCACACTATCAAACCCCAGCACTAACCAATTCATTACTGGACATGACAAATTCATAAACACACTCCATTAGTTTAACCTAACTCATTCTCCTTACTATTCCTGTGATAATATAACCTTTGAATCACCAATACATCTCATTTATTCCTGCCCCCTTGACTACCCTATTACAATCCAACTTTAAATTAAACCTTAACCTGGGTGAACATTAGATATTTAGTTACACGCTAACTCCAACAGTTTAACTAATTCCTAACTGAAATCCTACACATTGAATTTCCTCTTTGATTTTCAAGAACTCACAACCACAATTACCCTCTCCTAATTCCCTCCCATACATCACAACACCCTGAGTTCAAAAACGTGCATCTTTGGTATCAAAGAGGGCACTCTGTTCCAACAATGAATTCGAAGTTTAAAGATTGATTTATTTTAATTTGCAATTATTTTGTTTTGAAATACTATTTTATTTTATTATATTTTGAAAGTAATTGAAGGGCTAATTTAGAATTTAATTACTTGAACATCTTAGTATGTACAATTAGTTTGGATATAACGCTTAGGAGTGATTACAAATAAATGAATGATGTACAAAGAAATAAATTAAAGCAATTGTTAAAAATAATTTGTTGCAAACGTATAATCGGCTGCTTGGACACCGTATCTTCCATAACGTTGACTTTTATTGTTCTTCAGTTTGTAGTAATTGTAAAGAACATACCTGCTCGAATATTTCAATAAAAATTAATTTGGAAGGGAATATGGGCGTAAAGGTGGATATCTATATGGAAAATTTCCTTCCAGTGGTAATTAAATAGAAATAGCTGAATTTCCTGTAACCAATACCCAATTAACATTTTTCCTGCTAGAGAAAAGTAGAATCACGATATGTATTGAAAAGTAAAGCTATCGAATCTATCATTTCTTCTATTCGTTGTTATTTTTCACTAAATTTATTCCTTAATACCTTTCTTTCTCAGCAGCTACCCATGTATTGGCCATTAGCCATTCATATTTACGCTTCGCACTTCTACCTCACAAATTATTAAGTAAATAGAACAGCAGAACAGTTTTATTCTAAATTTAATCAAAATTTCAGTTGTGGGCGGTTAATAAATTTCTATTCACAAAATTAAATGCTTTTATAATACCACGGTCGAAGAGATTATATTTTTGGGTTTTATGCCTAACTTCGTCAATAGAGGAGCTACACACCATATCACTTCAAATTTAGTTGCAATTAAACTTCTGGCTATTTTTTGCATTAAACTTGAAGCTTCTTTGATGCCTACACTATGTTATTGTTATCTGATTTTAATCCGCTCTTTGAAATGGTTTCCGTTAAAGCAGACAATTTTAAACTGCTAAAGTTTTAATACTGACAAGTTCACCTACAGAACCGTAACTCTTTGGTTATTTTTTAAAACTGATTTTGATGTTTTAAGATTATATCTTTGCTTATATATAAAAATTTCGCTTGAGAGCTTTCTCTCTAATTAATTCTTAAGCTTATGTACTACTCTATCTTTGGTTTCTACCCTTTAAACATCGCACAATTTGATAAAAGCGTATAATTCATAAATTAATATTTCTGGACTACGTTTTTATTTTATGTTTTATTACAGTTTCGACGTAAGAGGAAAACCGTTGGCGCAAGCACGCCACTGGTCAGCTCCGGAAGTATTTGGATCCAGGGCGTACTTCCGTACTATGTCGGAGCCTGCACAGCTCGTCATCGACGACATCCGGCGCCACGACGAGGGCGTTTACCGATGTCGAGTGGACTTCCGTAATGCTCAAACCCGCAGCTTCCGTTATAATCTTACAGTTATTGGTGAGTAAACTTTATGAATATTATTACAGAGGGAATTCAATTGCGAATCATGATCGTATAAAACTATATCAGAACTTTAATAAATGTGGTTGCACGTGTTTGTATTATGTTTATGTATTCAAAGGAAGTTGAGAGCAAAATCAAGCGAAATTGCTTTACGTTTTATGTAGAAAAAGCTAGAGAAGTTTCATTCCATTTGGGAAACTGTTTCATTTTCCGATTATTACAAGGTATGGACCTTGGTAGAGTAGCTCATAGAATTCTTTTGTCTTTCGTAAGAAGCTGTTAACTAGAGAATCTGTTCTCTTCTCACCCATAATATTCATTTAAGACCATTTCTCTACATTGTGTGAAAGGCAACAAGAAATACCCATCGCTGTTTTTCACACGATACCTAGTTTTAAATCATGAAAGTGACTTTTGACGCTTACATAAAACTGCATATGGACATTTGTCTTGGTATTTTATTCTATTTTAGTAAGCCGCGAGATAGATTTTGGGCCTCTTGAAGCGGCTTTTTAAAAAGGCTTTTTCAAAAACTTCTTCTATCAATTTATTTTATACTGAAATTACAATTAATTTTCAATTTACAAGTTCGTTATACTCATTAACGTTTGTAGGTCGAAATAATTCTAAGTTGAAATTCACGTTAATTAAATAAACTAAAATTGCGGTAAGTAGCTTAAACAACTAACAATGTAAAAGTTGTGAAGCTCTAGACTGACTGGCCATCTTGGGCTCTCGAGGGTATTTATGCTATCCCTGCCCCTCACATTGCTTGTGGAAACTGCAGAGCTCATGTCTGCTATTTTCTTTATTCATTTTAATGTAACATTTTTAATTCTAATAATTGCTGTCTTATTACCTACTGTGACCTGCACCTGCAGTATCACGTTACGTCTGGAATACAATGTATCTACATTCGTTCTCATTGTTTGGCTTGTAAACTTTTATTAACCTTTTATTTGTCCTTCAATTAGATTGTTGCATCTAACTTAAGTTTTAATAATTCTTAATTCTTAATAGTTTCATTTAATTACATACATATTCTAATTTAGGGGATATGTAACTCCCGCCTATTCAGATTCACTATAAGCGGCAGAAAAAGAATGAAACTTTTAAAAGTAAAGAATTACAAATGCAATTTGAAGTGTTCGTAATCTTTTAAGAGTAGTCTAGATTCAAAAGTTAAAGTTAGAAATGGCTAAGTTACCACTAAATTTGATATGCTTAGTGAAGTCAAGTAGTCGACAGTGGTATACTTTATCTGAAGTGAATTTATAGTCATCCACTTGGGTTTATGAATGGTTATACAATTGCGAGCTCGTAGATAAGCTACAGGCGTACGGGACCAAAAAGTATCATTTTTACACGTATTTTCTGATAGAAAAATCTAAGATCTATTCTGGTCATTTTTGTTCTATTCATCGTCATTCGTTCCAAGATCACGTGGCGATCTCAAGGCGAGTCCATTACGCTCACTTTCACTTTTTCATCCAATGGCTATAGAGGTTATTAACCAACCGATTACAGCATGTGACTGCTACCTTACAAAATATTATTATTATACCCTATATACATTTTCTCACGCTTGAGAGCAAGATGAAGAGATCAGTGCGTCTAGGTCATGGACCGCTGGAGCCCATCATCCTTGAACTAGATTATTTTCTTGCTGGACCATTCTAAAGTATGATGATCCGGTCCGACGGGGGGTCAGTGGTCTAAGCCGTGGTGGGCCACTGGCCCGCGTCTATGATGACGTGACGTGATTCTCGGACAAATGACCTTCAAGGGTACAAAAATTTGCAACACGAATCTTAGAGTTTCTCATGTTAAATTCCATAAGAAAACTGCTTTTTGTGCTCCTACGAATATTGCTTATCTTCTACTAAGCTTTCACTTAGCGTTCTCATTCATACCGTCTGGCGCCATCTAGTATTAATTTGTAGAACCATTGTATTTATTAACTGCTTTAGATTATTAATGGTTGCGTTTGTCATTACAAGATGTTGGAAATGTGTTATTTTCCTTATTGTATATTAGCGAATATGCACAAAAGTAATCTAGGGCGGTATTTTTTTTAGTTTACTTTAACGGATATATTAAAATTGTAATTTATCTGCCTTTTTACGACTAAAGATGGTTCAATATAATTGCTTTAATATATTAAATATTATGAAATCATTTTTGCATTAAGAATGAGGACTTAATTGATTTTGAGCTACATTTAAGGGAGTAAACTTAGTATCGCGGCAGCCGAAATCGAATCGGTTGTATCGTGTGACGTCTCGCGTAAAAGGCAACGAAGATGAACGAGACGGCGCAATTTCAGGAATATAGGTAGTGAATTGTTCACGCTTTATCGGGAGAGCAGATACAAGTTAGTTAAACTTGTACTTGGAAAAGGTTAAGATGACAACTGAACACCTGTTATTAACGTTTCACTAAATTAGACGTAGTAATTGTGCTTGTGAATAGAATTAATAAAATACCTTTGCAGTTCTCATATTGTTACAGTATCCTTGAGATACAAGTTAAACGGTTTCTCGTGTTTAGATACATGTCGCCGTTCATTTTTTAGGACTTTGTACCTTATAAGGTATAACGGAGTCTTTATAAGATCACTCTCGTGTCCGTCCGTCCGTCTGTAAAAGAGGTTTTTCTCGAAAACTAAGTAACGCAGGAATTTGAAATTTGGCACAATAATAGGTCTTTGTGGCGCGCACTTATATCGACAATCAGAAAATAAAAAACAAATATTTTTAGATTAAAATGGCGGGGGTTAATTCGGTGAAAAGAAAAAAAGTTTTAATAAATATATCGTGTAAGGTATCGTTTGAAAGAGGATTCTAGAAGTCTTTTAAAAATTTTTTTTTTATAATTATCGGTCCAGTAGTCTTCACGATATAGCTCAAAATGTGCCAAAAATGACCGTTACCCCCCTGTTCTCCCACATTCCTAAAGCTAAAATTTTGATTTTAATAGGGATAGCAGCTATTGAGTCATAGATTAATGGAAGACTGCAGGTTTTTTCACAGTGTAATAGTTGCTGGGAAAATTTTTTTAAACACAGTAATAGACAACGTATTTACTAATAATATCCCAGTACAACGTGGGACAATATATTCATTTTTCAGTTATCACAATCAAATTTGGATAAGATTTAAATATACATAAAAAATAAAAATAGCTTAATTTGATTCATTGATTGCTCACTGTAGTATTGGTACGGAACCCTAATAGTGCGAGCTCTACTCGCTCTTGGCTAACTTTATTTTCATAATTGTCCTCTTTAAAGGAAGATGTGCGAACCAAACATTATTTTTCACCACCGTTTTTCAGTGGTATATGTACTTAGAGCGTCGCCGTGTATCAATGTAGTAAGCGCTAGACTACGGATCTCAAGGTCCTGGGTTCGAATCCCGACACGGCCGACTGCTTGTAAAATGGCAGGTGAGCATTTTTCACAAAAATTACGCCCTCGTTCGGATGAGAGGTTAAACGCAGGTCCCGTGTGTGAGTGTTGTCACGCACGTTAATGATCCCTACCTTGCCTGGAACGGTAAGGTATCGGCAAAATTCTAAATTACCAGGCAACAAAAAACTCGCCTCCTGGCCAATGTAGAACCTTCAGGTGGAGCATAGGAAATGTAAATGCACGGTATATGTACTTAAGTATTCAATTCAAGATGGCTGTCAATGAGCAGCATGCTTTAAGTGATCTTACTAAAAATTGTGTTTATTGTAGTAAGAAAGTAGTCAACAAATATTTAGAATGTGTAAAATGCAGAGTGAGAGTGCACTGCTCATGCAGTGAACGAAGTGGTACTGTTAAAACTAATGATTATGGGGAGAAATCCTATTATTGTGGTGATTGTTTGGATATGAAGAGTAGTAATGGAAAGGACATGAATTGTAACAATGATATTTATGTTACTAATAATTATGTATCAGCTCAGACTGAAGAGAAGAATTTAAAGACTGGTATTTCTAATGATATTCAAGCTTTTCTACAAAATGAAGCATTTAGTCTTATGATGAGAAATGTAGTCCAAAGTGAAATAAAGATTCTACATCAAGAAATTAGGGAACTAAAGGAAGAAATACTTATCTTGAAAAATAGTAATGTAGATCTAATAAAGTTGCTTACAAGTGCCAAGCAGTTTCCAGTAAAACCTACCAGTGAAATAATACATAATAAAAAGAATAATACATCCAATGTAAGGAAAATACCTGATAAGCAAATAAACTTCAATAAAGTTGATAACAAGAACCAAAATGTGGAAAGTAGAAAAGAACAGGTCTCTGATAATGATATACCTGTTCATAATGTTATGCCTCAGGTCAATACTCTTAATATTGATAATGATAGTAACAAAAGTACAAATGTTTATTCTATTAATACATCCTACAGAAACAAACTAATAATTGGAAATGTTGCAGTAAGTACCTCTGTTAATAGCCATGATGAAGCTGATGGATTTACTGCTGTGACCAGTAGAATACGTATTTCAAAAATACATCTGACTAGAGTTAACCCCAATGCCAATGAACAAAAAATCTTAGCATATATAAACAATAAATTAAAAGATCATGTAGACATTAATGTGGCCCCAGACACTAAAATTGAAAAATTACAATCTAAATTTCCAAACAGTTACAGCTCGTTCAAAATTACAGTTAACTCTACTCATATGACCACATTATTAGATGCTTCCTTTTGGCCAACAGGTACAGCAGTTAGGAAATTTTTAGAACGCAGGAATACGAATCAAAATTTTTCAACAGTTCGAAACAATACCAATCCAACTTAATTGGTAAAACAAATAACAATATCTATATTGTTTATCAAAATGTTCGTGGATTAAATACTAAAGTTAATGAAATCTATAAAAATCTAGTTGCAACATCACAGGAGTATGATGTAGTAGTATTAACAGAAACATGGCTTGCTGAAGGTTTCAATACCAGTGAAATTTTTCCAAATAATTTTAATGTAATAATGGTATCAAGAAACCAAAGCTTGAGTGGTAGAACTCGAGGTGGAGGTGTACTTGTTGCATCAAGGGATACATATGACATTTGTAAAGAAGAATTAAATTTTGTGAATGATGACATGGATATATTGTGTGTTAAAGTAACTATTAATCAACACTACAGTTTATATATAATAATTGTGTATATTGTGCCCACTTGTAGTATTACAAGATATGATGAATTTTATGAGTGCATTGAAAATATGCACTTCTTATATTCCAACAAATTTATAATCTTGGGTGATTTTAATATAACAAACTTAAATAAATATTATAAAGATGGCATCAGAGATAACTACGTAAAAGCCTTTCACGAGTTTCTGCAATTTTTTGATTGTACTCAGCACAATAGGGTTGAAAATCAACTTGGTGGTATATTGGATGTTGTAATAACAAACATAAGTTGTAATGTTGAAGGCAGTGACTTCAGTTTCGTCAGGGAGGATCACTATCATCCCACGTTGCAAATAAGGTTATCGACAGCTGCAACCAAAGGAAAACCATTAATACCAGAGCCCATGAAATATAATTTCAAAAAGGGAGATTTTATGAAACTGTATAATTTACTCTTAGAAACGGATTTTCAATTCCTAAAATTGTATGGAGATATTAATGTGGCTGTAGCTGCATTTTATGATAAAATTTATGATGTACTTGACAGGTGTGTACCGAAATCACAAAAACGTCATACATATCCTGTATGGTTTAATAAGCAAATTATAAGTGATATCAGGGTGAAGGATAAGCTGAGAAAGCAATTGAAAATGGGTGATAATGATCGATTAAAAATATGCATCAGTAGGCTTAGAACACAAATTAAAAATGATATTAAGGTAGCTTATCAGTCTTATATTAATAAAATACAAAATGATATAGGAGAGGATAATAGAGCATTTTGGTCATATATAAATAGTAAAAAAGGAGTAGTCCACATTCCCAATAAAATGTATTGGAATAATGCAGAATATTGTGCGGGTGAAGAAATTTGTAATGCTTTTGCAAGATATTTCGGTACTGTCTACTCCAACGACAACACAGA
Source organism: Platerodrilus igneus (assembly GCA_036346225.1). Taxonomy (NCBI): domain Eukaryota; kingdom Metazoa; phylum Arthropoda; class Insecta; order Coleoptera; family Lycidae; genus Platerodrilus; species Platerodrilus igneus. Next base: position 2,655,247 of record JARFIW010001778.1, on the reverse strand, counting down.
CAATTTTAATGTGGTAGAAAACTTATATACCGAAGAAGTTGTTATTAATGCCATAACTGAGGAAGAGGTAAGAGAGGCCATAAAAGCCCTTAAATGTGGAAAAGCAGTTGGGTCGGATAATATACCGGCTTTTATAGTCAAGGCATGTGAAGATATCTTTCAGTATCCACTTCACATACTTTTTAATCTAAGCTTAAGGAATGCAATATTTCCCAATGAGTGGAAAAAATCTCGAATTTGCCCCATATACAAGAAGGGGAACAAAAATGAAATTTCGAATTATAGACCTGTAGCAATACTATCAGTATTTGCAAGAATATTTGAAAGTGTATTATATAAATTGATGTATACAAAGGTCAACAGTAAAATAACCATTTATCAGCATGGATTTACGAGACACAGGTCAACAGTGTCTAACTTAATTAATGTTACTCAAGATATATCAGATGCCTTAAATAACAAAACTCAGTTGGATATTATATACACCGACTTTGCCAAAGCATATGATAAAGTATCTCACAAGTTACTCATTGCGAAACTTCGAATGGAATTTGGATTTCACCCTCACCTGTTAGCCTTTATGTCATCTTACCTAAATGATAGAGTGCAAACAGTAGTAGTAAAGGTTTTCCTCGGTACCATTCACTCCAATATCTGGGGTACCGCGGGGCTCTAATCTTGGACCCTTACTCTTTTTAATGTTCATAAATAACATCACACAAGTTACAGAATATACATCATGCCTATTGTTTGCCGATGACTTAAAAATATATAAACAAATTGCTGACATTACAGATTGTATTGAAGTACAAAAAGATATTGACAATATAGTGAGATGGTCCAATGATAATAGTCTGCAGTTTAATATAAATAAATGTGTGGTAATGTCATATACACGGAAAAGGAAACTATTATCTATGACTACTATATGCAGGGATTGATTTTGGAGCGAGTTAATGAAGTGCATGACTTGGGGTCACATTTGATACTAAACTGACATTTAACAACCATATTACTAATATCACAAACAGAGCTATGAAAACATATGGTTTTATTGTAAGAAACACAAAAGAATTTAGTGATATAAATTGTATAAAGTGCTTGTTCATAGCGTTAGTTAGAAGTCTGTTAGAATACGCATCAGTAATATGGTGTCCCTATCACCATTACCATATGCAATCAATTGAAAAAGTACAGAATAAATTAGTTCGATACTTATATTATAAAGAACAAGGTTTCTATCATAGACAATTATCAAAAACCTGGTTATGTAGTAAGTATAATCTAATAAGCCTGGAGAAACGAAGAACAATGTGTAACATATTATATCTGTACAAAATTATTCATAGTATTATTGATGATCCTAGTTTCCTGGTTAGAATTAACTTTAATATACCGTCCCATTATATTAGAAATGTAAACACGTTCTACATTAGCAATACTGCTAATAGTAATTATTATCAGAATTCTCCTTTGTATAGGATATGTGCAGCATATAATGCGTGTCAAGACAAGTGTGATATCTTTAACGTTACATTTAAGAACTTAACGGTGCAATTAATGGAAATATTATGAGTTTTGTTTCAATAATATGTTATTGTAATAGAATGTACTTTATAATAGGGTGTAAACCTGTTAAGTACTTAAAATAAAAAATAAAATAAATAATACATACCATTGTAGAATGGTTGCAGCTTTAGTATTAGTTAACTATTGGTATGTCTAACTTATTTTCATCACGAAATATTCCATTAAGTGCTGTGAAAGGTAAACGCATTTTTCTATGAAGAACCGTCCGACAACGTTATCAGGAGGCGCTGAAAATTTATTCGACCACTGTGAATGACTACGCGTCTATGGTACGAAGTTGTTTATTACTTGATTTATTTATGAAGCTCGAAAACGTTGGTAGTTTAATTTTAGTAAACAATATTGGGGTTCGGGTCGCTACTGGGTTATGTGACACCTTTTATTTTTTCTCGGGCACTTCCAAGTTAATCAATTACTAGAACAGCTGCTTTAATACCACCTGTATCCACTACTCTGTGGTTTCCGTGTTTATGTTATATGGGATTGACAATTAATATTGCTAAAAACACAAATTTAATAGTCAAAAATAGATCACTCCACACCCTCCCTTTTCAAAACGATATGGCTAGCTGGGATTAGGTTTGCGGAGGTGTGTAAGTAGACGACTCTGTCGATCAAACGGGTCGCGTATTATTACTGATCCCAGAGTCCCAAGTTCGATTGCTGACACGGATCACTTGAAAAATTTGAGTGAGCATTTTTGATAAAAAGTACTCCCTCATTCGGATGTGAGGTAATATGTAGGTCTCGTGGGTTTGTTTTCACGCACAATAAAGATCCTTACCTTGCTTGGAATATCAAATGTTCCGGAAAATTCAAATTTTGCTTCCTGGCCATTGTATTACCTTCGGGTGGAGCATTGGAAAATCAAATGTAGGGAGAGGGTAAGGATACTAGGTTCATTTTTTACAAGAAAGAAGAAGTTGGGGCTACCTAACCCCGAAAAGTAATACAGAATAGGCGTTAGCGCCCATTCTAACAAGGAAAGAACTTACACTAAAGTTATCTAGCCTTGGCAAACAAAAAGAAATAAGAAATATGTTAAAATTATTGCAAATCCTTGCACGTGAACCATGGTAAAATTCGTCTCAAAGTAAAATAACGGCAACCCGTGCCTAAAACCTGCGTTTAAATAAATGAATACTAGATACAGAACAACTAACAAACGCTTGACAATACAAAAAGCTTACAGATGCATGGAGGTCTTTAATTCTCTGTACAAATAACTCGTATATTTAAATATGCTTCTTACCTGCGAGTTAGACCCAAGTGAAACTTCCAATCTTTAGGATGATTATTAAAAATTTCACTTAAGCAACAAGCAAGTGACGAACAAAAAGCACGCCAAAACTTCAACAAATCAGGAACCAACGCACAAAATAGCTTGGAACAGGACTAAATGTGAAAACGCCGTTCCTATTTACACAAAGTAAAGCTGCCTAGTGGAATTAGGTGATTAGGGTTGAATTTGCTCAGAAAAGTAATGGAATTACCAACTATAAGGTTGCAATAGGATAAAGGAAACAATAACTAGCAATGCACGGAAAATGAGGATGTGCAACAGTTACGCAATTACCGAGAGGCAAGTAGCCTTAAAAATTACAACGTCGCAAAAGCCGCGTACTTCTTCTGCAAGTAAACCTATGCAGATTTCAAATTCTGAGTGTTTTCTAGGTTCGAAATGATGGACTAGCTATCTTTAATAATGTTGCATTAGTTTTCTTGTTGCAATGGTCAAATCTGTAAGAGTTGGTGTCTGCAAACATGTCATGATTTCCACCGACTATTAGGACGCTAAATTCACCAGTTTTATTAACTACAACAAATGTGTCCCAGTCCTCTGAAATGACAATTTTTTTCTTTTGGTAAAATCAGATACAAACGCTTTGCGGTCACTATTTCCAGATGGGGAATGAAAAGTTTTTTCCGGTTTCTGTTGCGAAGAAGGACGATGAACTGAGTTTATATTCTGTCCCCAAAAATTCTACAAACATACTTTTTAAATTGATTTCTAATTTTGCAACCGGGTAGGATGTTTATTGGACTTGACTTTATTTGGAATATGAAGAGTTTCACAATGCGAGTATAAAATCATTAACCATCCTGTCAAATCCTTAATTTTTATTCAAAACCTTTCAATAATGAAAACTTTCTGATCTAGGCGCGTCAGCTCCGAATATGTACAGTTGCGGCAGTTTACAGATACAGCAATTTAAATACAATTATGCATACGTCAACCCATATTGTACCTTCTTGTACTAATTTTTAAATTTCTGTGTGATATTTTCATTTATTGCCTATTTTAATTTTATCACACTAAGAACGTAAGCCAAAACGAAAACGGCAACAGGTCTAAAGCTCTTACTGCTGCTTTATAATATATTTAAAATGTAAATTTTTCGTCTGCAAAAAAAGTAAAAACACATTTTCATAAGACCAGTGAAAAATGCAATCATTTATTAGCGTCTGCCATTCATTCATAAATCCATTATGCATGCAAAATGCACATTACGGGGATTAAGTTTGCTTTGTACCGTTATTTTGATGGAATAATGCAAAGCAGTTTCAATGCAGTGGATGTTTTCGTTTAAAAGCACTTTAAGCATGACTAATCGTAATTGTTACCTGCATTATTTTTTCAAGTAGGAAGAACGACGTTTTTTATGAAGGGGAGATGTTAAGTTAAAGGTTTCATATGAGAGTAATTAAGAATTACTGAATTAACATATTAAACGATTTATCGTTAATTCAAAATATATTAGTCGGATAATAAAGATACGCACCCTGCATAGGGATTATTAAAACACCAAATCATCCTAATACAAATGGTGACATTTTCGTGGTGTGTAACAGAATTGACACGTGTAAAGGGTCAAAAATTGCTAATGTATTATATTTATATTTTTGCACAAATATTTAGCCTAATTGGAGTTTGTTTTAATGAGAAATGTTTTATTTTAGAATAATCAAATAATTATTACTGTTAAAGCGTTTTATTGATTGTCATGTAATTTTGAACATACGCCACTTTTACATATTGTATGTTGCGCTTAAGTAGACAATTCTATTTCGTTCAAGCTAGGTAGTCTGTCTTCGGACAACGCCAACGATTCTAAGTTCACTTTCTATGTAGTTGGACGCTCATGTGCCTGCTCCATGATCAAAATGAATTAATTCATTGCAAATCTAGTGTAAAATGTGAAAGCAGTGTTCATAATAATAAAAATTTAGTGAGGGAAAGGGAGAGGGTTGGGCGGGAGGAGGGGGGACGGGAGAGCGAGGGATGAGAAAACGAGAGAGAGAAGGAAAGGAGAGGAAGTCGGAGAGGAAGAGGGAGAGGGAGAGGAAGAGGGTGAGGGATAGGGTAAAGGGACGAGAAGAGAGGAGAGGAAGCGCGAGAGGGGGAGGGAGATAAAAAGGGTGAGGGAGAGGGTGAGGCAAGGGGGGGGAGAACGAGAGCGTGAAGGAGAGGAAGAGGGAGAGGAAGATGAAGAGGGAGAGGGAGAAGAAGATGGAGAAAGAGAGGGAAAGGGAGAGAGAGAGTGAAAGGGAGATGGATAGGGAGAGAGATAGGAATAAAGATAGGAAAGGGTGAAGGAGAGGGAAAGGGAGAGGGAGAGGGAAATACCGTGTTTCATTTAGTTTTAAAATATTCTAAGCATTGAATAAAGTGCCTTTAAAGATAGGTTTCGTTTGCTTGTAAATACTTACTTATTTACAGGTACAATCTCACATATTTGTATTACGTTCATTAGGGACGTAGAATAGTTTAAGGCTCCGCCAGGGTCGTGGTATCAATATTTGTTACATTCATTTTCACACTATTTCGAACACCAAGGAAATATAAGTTTCAAGCTTCTATAAATGCTAATCTAAGAGAGAATTATTTTGCATCATATTTAATCCATAGCTAAGGGTTACAAAATTCATATATCAATTTATAAAAAGCTTAGAAATGATGTCACGATGGTAATTATTACAGTCTGATTTTGTTTTCTCTATAAAGAAGAATGTGGTGCGAAGATGATTTTATTGCCTCAGAACAAAGGCAGGCCATATACAGTTTTGCGCTCACCCGAATGCATAGAAAACCTTATTTCTGATTTTAGATCCACAATACTAGGTCTCAAGTACATTTTACATCGATTTTCTTCTCTTACCTTGGGAGTGCTTTCTGATGGCTTCACCGAAACTTACCCTATAGGCTCGCCGTAGGTTTTTTCTACTTTTAAAGGCAGAGAGGAGGAAGCTACATGATTTCTCACCTTCCGTGGCACCTACAGTATTGAAAATTTCATCTAGGTTAAGTTCAACATAAACGTACTGACCCAAATACACATATTCATTTACTAACACACAATTTTCCGATTTATTTCATACTTTTAGGTTGATGCCTTGAAACCGCTTTTCACTGCCTATTTATCCCTAAGTTGGCTTTCTCTTAAAAACTTAACATCACTCAAAATTTTACTTGACTTCGCTATCGCGTTCTTTCTTAAAATGTTTACCTCAAAAGTGCTCGAACACGATTGATCAATCAGATTTGTTTGACCTCTAGAATGTCGCGACAATGTATCCGCGACTGTGTTGGTTGGTCCTGGACAATATTCTATTTTGAATAAAAATTATTGGAAAAATAAACGCCATCGCAATAAACCAGCATTCAGTTTAAAAATGATAAAGCTTTATGATCCGTAATAATGGTAATTTAGTGTTTCAATGATAGTACATATCAATTCTTTGAGGCAACATTAATACTCAATGCTTCCTTCTCGGTAACAGAATAATTTGTCTCTGCATTACACAACATCCTTTAATAGAACACTACAATACAAATATTTTTTTGTTCATTTCCCTGATACAGACAAGAGCCAACTGCATATGCTGAAGCATCTGCACTGATAAAGAATCTTAAATTGGGATCTGAAGAAGACAAGGTTACTATTATACAAAAATATCTTTTGATTTAACAAAACACTTTTTCTTCACGGTCGGTCCACAACCATGGCGCAGATTTTTGAACAGATGATTAAGACCTTACATGTGATATTCCAATGCTCCACCCGAAGGTACTACATTGGCCAGGAAGCGAGTTTTTTTACCTGGAAAATTTGGAATTTTGCCGAACCCTTGCTGTTCCAAGCAAGGGGGATCACAAATTGTTCAACATCCTCCTCCAAAAGTGACTTAAATGCGCGAATACAACTGGCAACTGATATAGTCAGACCGAACGGCAAAACCGTAAATACATACGTGTTTCCCGAAAACAAAAACCCAGTATATTTCTGATGAGGTTCAAACAAAGCATTCTTCTAGTATGACATAAACAAATCCAAAAAACTAAAATAAGCACGTGGTAGGGATTCGACATAGAAGTTTTGAAGCATTCGGTGGGATCACGTGATCCTTTTTCATCAACCGATTCAAATAATGGGCGTCAATGCACACCCTTGGACGCTCGTCCTTTTTCGCTACAACTACTAATGGGATTACAAATTCTATCTGTTTTTCGATTATAACCCCTATCTTCATTCAATCAATCTGTTTTTTGACCTTTTTTTGGTAAATTAGAGGTATCGGATACGGCTTCACAAAAAATGAGAGTTTATCCCTCATTCTAATTTTATACACATAAAAAACTTACGAATACGCAACCATTATTTCACACAACATCATTTGGTATATATCATCAAACACTTCAACCCTATTAGCCACTTGTTCTATTTGCGTAACCATGTCCCCAATTTCAACCTTTAACGGTTACTCCTCGGGTTCCACCTTTTCGTATCTATCACCCTTTCTCGTATTAATTTCCGCTATACTTGCTCCTGTCGTCTCCATTTTCGCCTGATTAAATTTCACAGTAACAATCGACTTGTGAAAGCACACCGAAAAGCTCAACGACTCGAAATAAACCTAAACCTTATAATGGGTCAATCAATTGCACCCTAAAATCACACTACGTACCAGGGATGGAACTGTGATACAGCCCATTTCAAAACTGCACCCCTTTAATTTAAATTCTAACAATACCTGCTGCTTGATTCTCTTACCCTTATCTTTCAATGCGCTTACAATGAAAGAATTATTCACCGGTAAAATAGGAATTTGCAAATTTGATTTCTGAATTTCTTGTAAAAATCCTTGCCAGGTGCACGACAACTGGCTGCCCCTGTTAATTAAAATCGGTGTTATTTGATTTTGAACATAATCTTTAACGACTGGCATATCACTTTCCTGCAATAACCATAAGTTGTCTTACACAAACAACATATTAAGTTTATCAATTTCTTTAATTTCTTCCATAATTTCTCCCACGGTTTCAGTTGATTCACGTTTTATCTGAACACAATTCACCTCCCTTCTTGTATTACGGAACTCTGTATTTTCCTTTTTCCCTCTTCTATTCCTATACCAATTTGCCTGCTGGGACCCTGATGCGTTATCATTCTCACTACTATCGCTAGTCATTTCCGGAACGTTTCCAGAATTCATGTTTGCTCCCATGTTAGCATTCCTATATACCTGGGAATCATACTGTTTACGATTGCAATAAGAATGAAAATTTCCTATTAGTTTAACCATTTCCCTTCCTTATAAAATGTGGTTAAAATACTTTTGCGCGTGTGCAAGTGCAGTGTAGTATAATAACAATCATTGTCTATTGAAACGTGTTCGTGTAAGTGTGGAAGACCAGGATCCCGTGCCGATCCTGAACTGCACTATCTTCACTGTCTTCATTATAGTTACCCACATCAATGTGCCGGTGAGTACCACAGATTATATGTTCCTTTCATATTTCTTTTACCTATTTTACCCGCAATTAGCAAGTATACCAACCCTTACAGTCCGCTCTTAATATCTAACACATACCGTCTCCCATTATATCCAAAATCTAACCTACCCTCGTTTCTATCTTGTGCAAAATTATGACTACCCCTATATTGATTTGACATACCCCCTGTTTATAAATGTTATATACATTCCTTAAATGTGCTTTGGTTTCGTCTATTGTGCGACATCCCTCGTTGAATTTTCTTTTTTTATTTCAAATTCAAAATGAGTCACAATTAATTTTATAATTTCAAACTGAGTTAAACCCTCATCTAAATATTGACACTATCGTACAATTTACATAAAATACTCTGCCCTGAACTCAAATTTATGCTCACCATACTTTAATTTATAATAGAGTTCCCGTCGTTGACCGCCATTTGTCTTCTTAATCATGCTAGTTAAATTAAAATAAACTACACTTACTATTCATTTGTTGACGATAGTTAGCACGAGGACGCTTAGTGTCTCACATTTTTATTCTGTTTTGCATTTTTATACTTGTGTACTTATATTCTTTCAGTTCGACATTGCACATCCTATATATCCTTAAAGTGGGTAAATGCCATAATTATGGAACGCTGAAAACTATTAACTAGTATATAAGTGACTTTGTAGTTCATGGTGTGGCAAATAAAATATACACAACAGCATTTCCATGTTACAGGGTTAAATTTCTAAACTTACCCTACAATAAATAAAGCTTTAATGGCTATTAATATTTAGTTTATGATTTGAATTATTATAAATATATTGGAGCGGATTTAATACCTCATCAGGTTGAAATAGTGAATAAAATTTAGGCATAAACTTAAATTCTCAATGTCTAGAAATTTCATACAAAAGTGATTATTAGTTATTTAATGAAATAAAAGGTTAATCGTTGGAAGATTTTTCTTTTGAAGGAAGTACCACACAATGTAGAACCAGCTGTTCCCGTGAAAGAGTTGTTTCTGTATAACTAGATTGTTCGTACCAATGATAATAGTGTTGAAAATAATGAAGATTCTTTTGACATGCATGTTTAAAATGATTACTTTTATTACCTAATTTATGCCAATAGAAAACTAGATGCAAATAATTTATTAATGTTTTTAAGTTAACCTTATACTATAACTATTTTTCTTCTGGAGGGGTTATTTTTTATATCCCCAAATGTGACCAGTAACCTTTAAGGAAGGATTCCCTTAAAATGATGTAACGCAATTATCTTCCGACTATGCTAGGGGTCTATTCCTTGGGCAGAGCTTAGGATTGGTCGTGGTTCTTTTTACACAGCATTATTTTATTACTAGGGCTAGATTCTCGACAAACCAGGGGTTTAAACAGGGCGCCACCAAGTCTGTAATTTTAAACACAAGGTTTTCTTAAGGGGGACTTGGGCGTCCTTAAGGAGGAATATCGTATTAACCGCTGACGCAGGAGCTATAAAGAAAATTTAATTAAATATACTAAAATGAGGACACAAAAAGTTCTCTCTTGCTACCTCATCTAAAAAAAACAACAAAGGTTAATCAGGTAACAATAATATGAACACAGGTTTTGTTCTTTAAATACTGCAAAGTCTATTAAAGCTTCTTATTAAATTGGGTTTACCACTTTACTTATTTGGTATTATTCTTTGTCACCTTATTTCTGAACATACTTGTTCAGAATAAAACAATTAATTAAGAAAATTAAATGTTGTTTCTTTAATTAAAAATGGTACTTTCATAAAAATTGTAGATATAAAATGTATGTTTAGGAAAAGATAATACAAGCTTTATCTACTCATAAGGTAGAATTATATATATATATATATATATATATATATATATATACAAAGAAAAATATCAAGACTTCAAATGTTACTTTAGTTACAAAAATCTAACTTAAATTTATACCAGAAATGTCAGATCTGCTTTTTCTGTTTACACTTTATAAAACTTTAACTACTTTTCTATTAATTCATTATTTAAAAATTGTAAGTGAAATGAAACATCAATAAGAACTCTTTAAGTTCACATTATTTTATAAAATTTAATAACTGTAATTGTATTGAATTAATATTATCAACAAAATTTACTAAGGTCCTTTTAATATGCGAAATGGACTTGTCAAAATAGATAGTTACAAAAATATTTTCTGAAGCAGCCTGGTATTAAAGATCGCCAAATGTGGACATGATGCCAGAATAATTTAATCTCTTACCTTGGCTCTGCAGGTGTTCTTTACATGTTGTCTTCACAACATGTTTGGACAGGTATTTATACATACATTTTCAGAAAACAAGTGACGTCAAATCCATATGTTCCACAGAATAGGAATAGCTGCGTGACCCTTGGACTGGACCATGCTAACTTCTATGCATTTTTGTCATACGCACGAACTGGACCAACAAAATTCCAATACTTTCAAAAGCGTCCTCGGACTTTATTTATTAACCATAAAAATTTCTACTTACTTTGTAGAACGTTTCTTTTACATTCCAGCTTAGTGCATTTCCATAATATAACACAAAATCCAACTACCATCGTACGGTTGAAGGACGTTCATATTTTACATTCACAGATCTAAAAGTAGAATTTTATCTTCCATTAATCACAGCCTGCACGCTGCTTTAGTTTTGTAAAACCAGATAATACAAAACGACCTCTTAAAGTTGTTAATTATAATATAAAAATCTAGTTGACGAATTCTACGAAGCGTTGAAAAACATATCTTATCGTACTTTTACGAAATCATTAAAGTATTGTTTTCTGTGTTATTTACACAAATGTCCAAAGAATTATTAAATGAGTTTATCTCAGTAATTATTGAAACGAAGTTATTTATTAGAAGTCATTTAAGATCGACTTTTAAACGGAACGTTATAACAAAAATATTGAAAATTATTAAAAATAAAATTTACGAAGAGTGTAATTAAAGATAAGAGAAATTTATCTTCTATAATTTAAATTATCAAAAGAGCAATTACCAAAAGAATATAAGATAAGATTAAAGCGCATTGTTAAAATCGTAAAGCCTAGTGTTTTAGCGCACTAGGGCGTACTCCGCACAAAAGCTAGGCGTAAGTTACACGCCAGAACGTTTAGTGGTTCCACTGTTTTCTCTACGAGAGCTCTGGCAAAAGTCGATGCAAATGTGCTATGCACTAAACAGGAAAGGTGTTTGGCCTTGATAATAGTTGTATTAACTCTCTGCGCCTGATGTTAGCAACCAAACTAACATCTCTGTATGGCGGTTAGCACATACAATATTCATACTTATTTGTTTTAAAAATGGTTCGCATAATTAAATGACTTTACTTGAATTATTAGAACTAAAATTCGTTGATATAGTGTAGCGGTCAAAAAAAATGTTACAATATATTTTAAAAGTGTACTAAGCGTGTGTAAAATTCAGATCTGAGAGCTGATAGGTCTCATACAAATGATATGTGCCTGTTTATGTTAATAATTAAATTAAACGAATGAAGTCAGCAGTATTTTCAAATCTTAGCTGTAACTTTTTGAATTATTGTTGTGTATACTCTATCGAAACTTGTAATTGCAAATAAAAGTTTCATTTTATTGGGTAATACCGTTATTATTGTTGGTTGCCTAACACAATGTGTTAAAAATTATTAAGTTTTAATTCTTCAAATATCATTGTTGCTTATCTTGGATTACAAATGGAGATCCAATGTATTTACTAACTCTAGCTTTCCTTTTCAGGTGTAGTGCCTCTTGGTGGGAACCGCTATTGATTGTCAGGGTGTTTGTGTTATTGTCAAAACATTTGGGTTTCTATCTCTCCTCTGGTGAATTGTTCGATCTTTATGTAGGTGTATTAGAGGTAGTGGCGCTCTTTTTCGCTTATAACCTTGCTAGATAACCAGGTAAACAACAAACCTACCACTACCCTTGTGCCTACTCTAGGGATCGTGCCTGAGCTATGTCGTGGTTGGATTTTACCTTCTTATAAAACCGATACGCTTATTATTTTTGGTTGTCTAACACACGGTATTAAAAGTTAAGTTTTAATTCTTATTACTGCTTATTTTGGATTGCAAATAGAGATACTAGTGAATTTACTACCTATAGCTTTCCTTTTCAGGTGTAGCACCTCTTGGTGGGAACCGCCATTGAGTGCCCTCAGGTTGTTTGTTCTGTTGTCCAAGCGTATGGGTTTCTATCTCACCTCTTGTGTATTGTTCCATCTTTATGTAGATGTATAAGAGGTAGTAACGCCCTCTTTTTCTTTCATAAACTTGTTAGCTAACCATGTAAACAACAAATCTACGACTACCCTCGTGCCTACTGTAGGGGTCGCGCCCGAGCTCTCTTGTGCTTGGGTTTTACCTTCTAATAAAACCGTTCACCATCTGTCGCCTAGGTTCTTTTTTGCTGCAGGTAATACGCTTTTAATCTACCAGCGCAGATAAACGGGTTTCAGCTACATCTTTAATTCAGCAAATAATAAAAACAATTATTACACACTTTTACATTGATTGTGGATGGATACACACAAACTTTGTTGATAAATGAACAATGTACCACGAACCCTTGTGGGTACAATTTTAAAATGTTATTCATAGCAAGTGTTAACATTTCTTTTTGTATTCATAACACTGTTTGCCAATATATCCGACTACCTATGCTAATAATATGTAAAGGGACTTCTCAGCCAGGGTGTGGAATGGAAACACCTTTATGTTAGTACAGTATAATTTAAGTAAGGGCCGCTACACTTCTGGCCACGGCCCCAATGCTCCATCCGAAGGTACTACATTGGGTTTAAACACGATAATAAACGTGTTTCTGGACGGTATAAGGGCCACAATACAACAGAAAAACTTACGGATTTGTTTATTTTCCGATGAGGTACATTATGCGTCCTCACTAGCACTTTGTCTCCCACCCCAAAGGTAACAATTTTATAAGCAGCGCCATGCTTACTCTTACGCTTTTCAGCTTGCGACAGTAACTTAGACCTGGCCAAAACTACGACAATTATCGAAGAATCACTTACGATTGGGAACGGAATATTGCGGATATCGTTTAATTTAACTACCCTATTATCATAAACCTCTACAGGAGTACATCCCGTACTGGAGTGAATAACTTTATTCAAATACCATTCAACCTTCCCTACAGAATGTGCCCATTTTTTATGTTGCACATGTCAATAAGTTCGGAGCAACCTACCAATTTCTGTGTTTAACCTCTCGACCATACTCCCTGAAAGAAAATAAACAGACGTATGAACTACGGTAACACTATCTTTCTTCATTCTATCCAAATATACTCGACTACCGAATTGCGACCCGTTACTGACGAAACAACCTTTGGCCTTCCCACCTTCACAAAATAATTTGCCAAACACCTAATTATCGACGAAGTAGTGGCTCTTCTCAACGTATAAAGGGAAACCCTTTTACTAAAGATATCTATAATTACAAATACTGCGTCGCGCCATCCGTTGACACAGGCAACGGACCCATCAAGTATACACTCATTGTATTGTTCGGTGCTTCTACTACAATAAACAACAATTTTGCATTACTCCGCTGAGAGATCTTTATCTTGAACACGTCACAATATCCAACAATTTTTCTAATACGATCCTACATTTTTTCCAATAAAAATCGCGGCTCGACGACAAATCACTTTTCTGCACCAAAATGCTCAATAGCAATATGCATTTGGTTTACCAAGCCCTCGACTTTAGAGATTGGCATACATAAACAAAATCCAGCAATTACTCCACTGGCTCTTCTAAAAACAAGATTCCTATACACAACATACCACGTCCGGTTTGACTCATTAATCTTTGCTTGCTTCAATTTTGTTAAAACTGTCCGACACCATTCGTCCTTAAGTTGACTTTCTTTCACAAACTTAACATCACCTAGAATTTTACTTGATTTCGCTATCGCGTGCCCTCTTAAAATGTTTACCTCAAAAGTGCTTGAACACGGTCCATCAATCAGATTTGTTCGACCTCTAAGATATCGTGACAATGTATCCGCGACTGTGATGATTGGTCCTGGACAATCTTCTATTTCGAATAAAAATTATTGGAGAAATAAATGTCATCGCAATAAATGAGCATTCAGAAGACCACGGGTATTTAAAAATGATAAAGCTTTATGGTGCGTAATAATGGTAATTTTGTGTCCCAATGATAGTACATACCAATTTTTTAAGGCAGCAATAATACTCAATGCTTCCTTCTCGGTAACAGAATAATTTGTCTCTGCAGTACACAACATTCTTGAATAAATCGTAACAATACAAATATTTTTTTGTTTATTTACCTGATGCAGACAAGAGCCAACTGCATATGCTGAAGCATTTGCACGGATGAAGAATCTTAAATTAGGATCGGGATAAGACAAGGTTACTATTTTACAAAAACAGCTTTTGATTTAACAAAACACTTTTTCTTTGCGGTCGCTCCACAACCATGGCGCAGATTTTTTTATCACATGATTAAGACCCAAAGTTCAGTATGAAAGTTTTCAACAAAACGAGCATCGTAATTCACATGACCGAGAAACCCTCTTAAGATCTTAACATTACGCGGACGTTCAAAATCAATTATATTTTGAACACGTTCCGGTGTCACACTAATACCTTCCTGAGTCACACGGTGACCGACAAAGCGAATCTCTTTCTCTGCAATCGAGCACTTTTTAATTTGAGAGTAACCCCCGCCTTTGCAAACTTCTCTAAAATAATTGAAATATGGCGAATATGGGACTCCGTGTCCTCCTATACGACAAGCACGTCATCTGCTTAGGGGATCACAAATTGTTCAACCTCCTCCTCCAAAACCAACTTAAGTGCGCGAATACAACTGGCGACTGATATAAACAGACCGAACGTCAAAACCGTAAGTACGTACGTGTTTCCCGAAAACAAAAACCCAGTATATTTCTGATGAGATTCATACAAAGCAATCTGCCAGTATGACAAACAAATCCAAAAAACTAAAATAAGCACGTGGGAGGGATTCGACATAAAAGTTCTGAAGTATTCGGTGGGATCACGTGGTCCTTTATCATCAACCGATTCAAATAATGGGCGTCAATGCACCCTTGGGCTTCTGTCCTTTTTCGCTACAACTACTAATGGGCTTACAAACTGTATCTGTTTCTGGATTACCCCTTATTTTTCATTTGATAAATCACTTTCTTGACCTCCTTTTGGTAAATTAGAGGTATCGGATACAGCTTCACAAAAAATGCGAATTTATACCTCATTCTGTTTGCGTAACCATATCCTCAATTTCAACCTTTAACGATTGCTCCTCGGGTTCCACCTTTTCGTACCTATCACCCTTTCTATAGTATTAATTTCTGCAATACTTACTCCTGCCGTCTCCATTTTCGGCTGATTAAATTTCACTGTAACAATCGACTTGTGAAAACACACCGAAAAGCTCAACGACTCGAAACAAACCTAAACCTTGTAATGGGTCAATCAATTGCATCCGAAAATAACGCTACGTACCAGGGATGGTACTATGATACAGCCCATTTCAAAACTGCACCCCTTTACTTTTAATTCTAACAATACCTGCTGCTTAATTCTCTTTCCCTTATCTTTCAATACGTTTACAATGAAAGAATTATTCACCGGTAAAATAGGAATTTGCAAATTTCATTTCTGAATTTCTTGCAAAAATCTTTGCCAGGTGCACGACAACTGGCTGCCCCTGTTATTTAAAATCCGTGTTATTTGATTTTGAAGATAACCTTTAACGACTGGCATATCACTTTCCTGCAATAACCCTTCGTTATCTTGCACAAACAACATATTAAATTTATCAATTTCATTAATTTCTTCCATAATTTCTCCCACGGTTTCAGTTGGTTCACGTTTATCTGAACACAATTCTCCTCCCTTCTTGTATTACGGAACTCTGTATTTTCCCCTTTCCCTCTTCTATTCCTAAACCAATTTGCCTGCTGAGACCCTGGTGCGTTGTCATTCTCACTGCTATTTCTAGTCATTTCCGAACGTTTCCAGAATTCATGTTTACTCCCCTGTTAGCATTCCTATATACCTGGCAATCATACCGTCTCATATTATATCCAAAACCTAACCTACCCTCGTTTCTATCTTGTGCAAAATTATGACTACCCCTATATTGATTTGACATACCCCCCCCCTGTTTATAAATATTATACACATTCTTTAAATGTTCTTTGGTTTCGTCTATTGTACGACATCCCCCGTTGAATTTTCTTTTTTTATTTCAAAGTCAAAATGAGTCACAATTAATTTTATAATTTCAAACTGAGTTAAACCCTCATCTAAATATTGACACTATCGTACAATTTACATAAAATACTCTGCCCTAGACTCAAATTTATGCTCACCATACTTTAATTTATAATAGAGTTCCCGTCGTTGACCGCCATTTATCTTCTTAATCATGCTAGTTAAATTAAAATAAACTACACTTACTATTCATTTGTTGACGATAGTTAGCACGAGGACGCTTAGTGTCTCACATTTTTATTCTGTTTTGCATTTCTGTACTCGTGTACTTATATTCTTTCAGTTCGACAGTGAACATACTATATATCCTTAAAGTGGGTAAATGCCATAATTATGGAACGCTGAAAACTTTTAACTAGTATATAAGTGACTTTGTAGTTCATGGTATGACAAATAAAATGTGCACAACAGCATTTCCATGTTACATTGTTAAATTGCTTAACTAACCCTACAATAAGCAAAGTTTTTAATGGCTATTAATATTTAGTTTAAGATTTGAATTACTATAAATATTTTGGAGCGGATTTAATACCTCATCAGGTTAAAGCAGTGGATAAAAATTAGGCATAAACTTAAATTTTCAATGTCTAGAAATTTTATACAGAACTAATTATGAGTTATTTAATAAATTAAAAGGTTAATCGTTGGAAGATTTTTCTTTTGAAGGAAGTACCACACAATGTAAAACCAGCTGTTCTAGGAAAAGAGTTGTTTCTGTATAACTAGATTGTTCGTCCCAATGATAATAGTGTTGAAAATAATTAAGATTCTTTCGACATGCATGTTTAAAATGATTACTTTTGTTACCTGATTTATGCCAATAGAAAACTAGATGCAAATAATTTATTAATGTTTTTAAGTTAACCTTATACTATAACTATTTTTCTTCTGGAGGGGTTATTTTTTATATCCCCAAATGTGACCAGTAACCTTTAAGGAAGGATTCCCTTAAAATGATGTAACGCAATTATCTTCCGACTATGCTAGGGGTCTATTCCTTGGGCAGAGCTTAGGATTGGTCGTGGTTCTTTTTACACAGCATTATTTTATTACTAGGGCTAGATTCTCGACAAACCAGGGGTTTAAACAGGGCGCCACCAAGTCTGTAATTTTAAACACAAGGTTTCCTTAAGGGGGACTTGGGCGTCCTTAAGGAGGAATACCGTATTAACCGCTGACGCAGGAGCTATAAAGAAAATTTAATTAAATATACTAAAATGACGACACAAAAAGTTCTCTCTTGCTACCTCATCTAAAAAAAACAACAAAGGTTAATCAGGTAACAATAATATGAACACAGGTTTTGTTCTTTAAATACTGCAAAGTCTATTAAAGCTTCTTATTAAATTGGGTTTACCACTTTACTTATTTGGTATTATTCTTTGTCACCTTATTTCTGAACATACTTGTTCAGAATAAAACAATTAATTAAGAAAATTAAATGTTGTTTCTTTAATTAAAAATGGTACTTTCATAAAAATTGTAGATATAAAATGTATGTTTAGGAAAAGATAATACAAGCTTTATCTACTCATAAGGTAGAATTATATATATATATATATATATATATATATATATACAAAGAAAAATATCAAGACTTCAAATGTTACTTTAGTTACAAAAATCTAACTTAAATTTATACCAGAAATGTCAGATCTGCTTTTTCTGTTTACACTTTATAAAACTTTAACTACTTTTCTATTAATTCATTATTTAAAAATTGTAAGTGAAATGAAACATCAATAAGAACTCTTTAAGTTCACATTATTTTATAAAATTTAATAACTGTAATTGTATTGAATTAATATTATCAACAAAAATTTACTAAGGTCCTTTTTAATATGCGAAATGGACTTGTCAAAATAGATAGTTACAAAAATATTTTCTGAAGCAGCCTGGTATTAAAGATCGCCAAATGTGGACATGATGCCAGAATAATTTAATCTCTTACCTTGGCTCTGCAGGTGTTCTTTACATGTTGTCTTCACAACATGTTTGGACAGGTATTTATACATACATTTTCAGAAAACAAGTGACGTCAAATCCATATGTTCCACAGAATAGGAATAGCTGCGTGACCCTTGGACTGGACCATGCTAACTTCTATGCATTTTTGTCATACGCACGAACTGGACCAACAAAATTCCAATACTTTCAAAAGCGTCCTCGGACTTTATTTATTAACCATAAAAATTTCTACTTACTTTGTAGAACGTTTCTTTTACATTCCAGCTTAGTGCATTTCCATAATATAACACAAAATCCAACTACCATCGTACGGTTGAAGGACGTTCATATTTTACATTCACAGATCTAAAAGTAGAATTTTATCTTCCATTAATCACAGCCTGTACGCTGCTTTAGTTTTGTAAAACCAGATAATACAAAACGACCTCTTAAAGTTGTTAATTATAATATAAAAATCTAGTTGACGAATTCTACGAAGCGTTGAAAAACATATCTTATCGTACTTTTACGAAATCATTAAAGTATTGTTTTCTGTGTTATTTACACAAATGTCCAAAGAATTATTAAATGAGTTTATCTCAGTAATTATTGAAACGAAGTTATTTATTAGAAGTCATTTAAGATCGACTTTTAAACGGAACGTTATAACAAAAATATTGAAAATTATTAAAAATAAAATTTACGAAGAGTGTAATTAAAGATAAGAGAAATTTATCTTCTATAATTTAAATTATCAAAAGAGCAATTACCAAAAGAATATAAGATAAGATTAAAGCGCATTGTTAAAATCGTAAAGCCTAGTGTTTTAGCGCACTAGGGCGTACTCCGCACAAAAGCTAGGCGTAAGTTACACGCCAGAACGTTTAGTGGTTCCACTGTTTCTCTACGAGAGCTCTGGCAAAGTCGATGCAAATGTGCTATGCACTAAACAGGAAAGGTGTTTGGCCTTGATAATAGTTGTATTAACTCTCTGCGCCTGATGTTAGCAACCAAACTAACATCTCTGTATGGCGGTTAGCACATACAATATTCATACTTATTTGTTTTAAAAATGGTTCGCATAATTAAATGACTTTACTTGAATTATTAGAACTAAAATTCGTTGATATAGTGTAGCGGTCAAAAAAAATGTTACAATATATTTTAAAAGTGTACTAAGCGTGTGTAAAATTCAGATCTGAGAGCTGATAGGTCTCATACAAATGATATGTGCCTGTTTATGTTAATAATTAAATTAAATGAATGAAGTCAGCAGTATTTTCAAATCTTCCCTGGAACTTTTAGGATTGTTGTTGTGTATATTCTATCGAGCCGTGTAATTGCAAATGAAGATTTTATTTTATTTGAGAAATAGAAGTACTTTATCGGGCAATACCCTTATTATTTTTGGTTGCCTAACACAATGTGTTAAAAATTAGTAAGTTTTAATTTTTCGAATATCATTATTGCTTATCTTGGATTACAAATGGAGATCCAATGTATTTACTAACTCTAGCTTAACTTTTCAGGTGTAGTCCCACTTGGTGGAAACCGCTATTGATTGTCATTAGGGTGTTTGTTTTGTTGTCCAAGCATATGGGTTCCTATCTCTCCTCTTGTGCATTGTTCGATGTTTATATAGGTGTATTAGAGGTAGTGGCGCTCTTTTTCACTCATAAACTTGTTAGATAACCATGTAAACAACAAACCTACCACTACCCTTGTGTCTACTGTAGGAATCGTGCCTGAGCTATGTCGTGGTTTGATTTTACCTTCTTATAAAACCGATACGCTTATTATTTTTGGTTGTCTAACACACGGTATTAAAGGTTAAGTTTTAATTCTTATTACTGCTTATTTTGGATTGCAAATGGAGATACTAGTGTATTTACTACCTATAGCTTTCCTTTTCAGGTGTAGCACCTCTTGGTGGAACCGCCATTGAGTGCCCTCAGGGTGTTTGTTCTGTTGTCCAAGTATGGGTTTCTATCTCTCCTCTTGTGTATTGTTCCATCTTTATGTAGATGTATTAGAGGTAGTGGCGACCTCTTTTTCTTTCATAAACTTGTTAGCTAACCATGTAAACAACAAACCTACGACTAGCCTCGTGCCTATTGTAGGGGTCGCGCGCGAGCTATCTCGTGATTGGGCTTTACTTTCTTATAAAACTGTTCACCATCTGACGCCTAGGTTCCTTTTTGCGACAGGTAATACCCTTTGATCTACCAGCGCAGATAAAAGGGGTTTCAACTCCATCTTTAATTCAGCAAATAATAAAAACCGATTACTACAAACTTTTGCATTGATCATGGATGGATGCACACAGACTTTGTTATTAAATGAACATTGTACCACGAACCCTTGTGGATACAATTTTAAAATATTATTCATAACAAGTGTTAACATTTCTTTTTGTATTCATAACACTGTTTGCCAATATATCTAACTACCTATGCTAATAACATATAAAGGGATTTCTCAGCCAGGGTGTAGAATGGAAACACCTTTATGTTAGTACAGTATAATTGAAGTAAGGGCCGCTACACTTGTGGCCATTTCCCCAATGCTCCACCCGAAGGTATTATATTTGGTTTAAACACAAAAATAAACGTGCTTCAAATAAACCTGACTTTAAAATTAATTAATCATGAATATAATGTCTAAACTAAAACTTAAGTTAGAGTTTAAATAATGGTTTCCTAGAGTTGACCTTGTTGACTGATCAACAAGACATTGGCGAAGGTAAAGAGGAGGAATTCAAAATACCGGATAGCATCCGCTAAACTGCTTACCGATACGACTTGAAGGGGTGACTTCAAATTCGAATTTTTCAGGATACGGCAATTTATTAATAACGAATCCAGCTATTTGTTCCTACTCCATATATGTACCATATCATCCTCCCTAGTCTTTATTACAACTTCAGCTTAAATTTGTGTCTAACTTTCCCTATCGCTCCCTAACTGACTTATCCCAATTTCAATCGTCCTTCCTATAGATACTACAAACAAAACAAATCCAGCGACAAAACAAAACAATAAAATATATAAACGTACAATACATACATGATATATAAATATTCAAATGAAGTATTAAGTATATAACAGTACAAAAATAGCAAAACGTAACACTAAAATTATCAGGTGCATTTGCATATGCATTACGTTGGCTAGCGCCATCACACTGCAACATTCTCCTTAAAAATTAATTGCCTAATTAATTTATTAATACTAATCAATCTTATGCGAGTAACTATATTTATAAATACCTCAAATTTAAATTTTCCAGGATCCGAACATCTGGTCGTCTGCTTAAATTTAAATTATATTATGTAACGGTACAAGGCAACGTTCGCACAAAAGAATGTGGCTGTTAGGACAAGCAGGGTTTTTACCTGTTTTGAAGCAGAATTTGCGAGAGGAAAAGGGACTTGGTGAGAGGTTGTTGAACAGACCGCATGTATAATAAATATGTTAGTACGTGTAATTTATATGATTAACCTTAATTTAAAAATTTGGTTTGACGATATGGAATGCTTGTCCAGTATGGAGTGGTAATAAGATTAAGTGATGCTCGAGCAGAAATTACAACCATTAAATAGGAATCAATTGGTACCAGAAGATGGGACAAAGGACGCAACGAACGGAAAGGGTATGTGCGAACGTGTTTTGTATTTGAAAGTGTTATGCTTAAGTTTATTTCATTAGTTATAAGAATTCTTAAAATACGGATTTCTAGATTATTTTGAAGGTGCTGATAGAGGCAGGCGTTTGCTGTTGTAGTGTAGTCATATTAATAAAACTATTAATTAGGAACCTGTTTCCATAAATATTTTTCTTTTTGAAAGTTTTATCCCTCTTAGGTAACAGAACGGTTACAGTTACTCCTAAAGTGCTAAGAGAATTTGGGAATGCACTGCTAAAGTTCTAGTGGATACACATTACATATTCTGGGGGATCTCAATCACTATCACTTTTAAGTTCTGGGGGGTTTTATGTTAGTACAGCACGATAATCGGGGCACACATAGTCAAGAGTTGTTAGTGTAGTCTTTAAAAGGTTACTACGTACCTAGACGTAACCGGAAAAGAAGTAAATACCAGGCTAACTACCAACCGCGGAGAGTGAAGGGATTTGCCTACATACCAAGATAAAACAAAAAACACATCGCCCACGATTATCTATTAACACATAAAAATAAATAAAGGATTCTGTACAATCAAGCAAAAAAAAAAATAAATTCAGTGTTATTATTTCACACCGTACTATTATATTGTATGGACAATTTAGGAATTGAAATACGAAGTGCGCATCTCGTATTTCACACAAAATAAAATTAACCAGTAAAAAAAACTGTAAGAGCTTTTGTCAGACATTTTTTGAATTGTACATAGTATCGTTTGTAAAATAAACCAATCAGTATAAAAGAGTAAGCGTATGTCTATCCAACATTTTTAAGAATGTTACTTCACACCTGTAAAGCGATAATATCGCTTTGCAGCAACGAACAATAGTTCTGCAATGTCACGTAACTACACCAAACATTGATACGGAATACACCATTACATACACAGAAGAAAACAAGTTGCATACCTATAGGTGTCCGGATACTTAGTTTGTAAGTCGTCGGGAGTGAGTCAGTACAGCAACGCCATAGTCGTCAGAATACATTTACCCTGCTACCATAACTGCAGCAGCGGTCTAAGGACAAAAGCAGTTGGTCTACAGACAAAAGCAGTTGGTCTACATAAATAAAGTACCCATTTGACTTCCAGCTAAAGAAAGGCAAGACACCTTCTAGTTGTCGAACAAAAAAAAACACACGTGCAATGCCTTTGAAATACGGTGATGAACAGCGTAGAAAATATTTTGACGTACAAGCTGTAGAATCAAATTCAACAATGGTTTAAATAACACGAATTCGAGCTGCAAACCCTCGCTTATCCAAGCGCGATTGAAACGGGAAAACCCGGAATTCATCAGATAGTGCGCGACCTTATTTCAACAAGTTTATACATCGGAACAATAGAGAAAACCATTATACGCGGTCGTAATGTATACCAAGATAACAGGTACCTAAAATAGGATATAAAGTATTTAATTGTAGCGTAAACTTGTCGTTTCGAAATAAATAAGTTCAAAATGAAAATTTTTAGCAAACGTATTTAGTGTAAACAGGATGTTGTTGAAGAATTTAAAAGATGACCGGATACCTAAAACAAGGCATAGGCATAGACTATTTAATTTATCGAATAAATTTTCGTTCTAAAAGCAAAAGGGATTTGAGTTAAAGAATTTATTCGAGAGCGTGTTTATTATTAATTATGTTGAAGGATTTAACAGTAGAAACGGAATTTAATCGAACGGGTATTGAATTAACAAGGGAAAAAGATAGAGTAATTAATTTATGCTGAAAATAAACGTAACAAATCTCCCCCCGCCCCCAGCAAAATTAACAGGTCTGGGCAGTAAAACAACAGTAATGGAAGTGGGCAGGACAAAAATCCAAATAAAAAAACTCAAACAAAAAAATCATTTAAAGGAAAAAAGACAAAGGAAAACACTCCAAAAGCAGCAAAGAAAAGAATTCTTATCCCTTCGATAATAGAAGAGAGAAAAAAGAAAGGAAGAAAAGGAAACAAGCAACGAGGACTAAGATGATACGGCATTGACACTGAAAAAGTCGTCGGAGGACGGATATTTCTTGTGGAGACACAGTAAAGTATTCAACCTCAGGAGAAGAAATTGGTTTCTCGCGAAAAAACCAAAGTAAGAAAAGGAACGAGGAAGAAATCCAACAGTACAAACCGAAACAGGACCCAAGGGTAAAGCCTCACGTAATCAAAGGCACAACAAGGGAGAACGAGAGGAAGAGAGGGAGAGCGCTGGTATAAGAAAACGGTGTACAACAAACTGTAGTAACCAAAAATAGGGTAATTAATTTATGCTGAAAATAAACATAACAATGTTTTAGGTAACTTTTAAATTTTTGCGCTTGTGCGGTAAATAAAAGTGTTAAAAAAAGTAATCTCTTTGATCAAACCTTTTTAACGCCACGAAAAACATTTTCTTTTAAAAATCAAATTTTGTTATTTCTTTTTTGTTTGTGTTTCGTCATTAGATTTAGAATGCTAGACAACTAAATTTAAATACTGGCTGTTGGTTACGGAATTATACGAACTTCAAGTAAGATTTCATCAATGAAAATGGTTTGTTCGATTTATTTGAAAGTTGAACTAGATTTCTCGTAGTTTTGTACACAACTCTATATAGCCTTGAAGTTTTAACAACTGTGCATGATCTGTTAGAAAGTCAAATACAGTGCGAAGTCCATAAGATAGGTAGAAAAATTGAATTGTAGGCAGGAAGGAGGGCTTACTAATGGAGACCACTTCATAGAAGGGATAGCCTATTACTAACTGGTATATTCCATATTGACGTTTTATACTAAATAATATTAGGGTTTGTGATGGAATGCTTTGTAAAAATTTTTGAACGCAAATAACTTTATGAAAGATTTTATGTAATATTTCAGACTACGAGTACTACCTCTATCTATACATATAGATCCCATATGGGATATACCTTTGAGTAGCACAAGGTCCAAGTTCTTCAATAGAAACCTACTTATATTAATTTGATGTATCTCTATTAATTGCATTCTGCGATAAATAAATTTATTACTTACTTTAGGTATAGGAAAAGCAGAATGTAACAACGACAAAGATTTTGTTTAAAGACCTTTCATTTAAAACACTTACAATGCAAAATATATATTTGATATATAAATTATAAGACATTCCCAGTAAATAATGTCCATTTTAATGTATTATACAAAAGGTCTATAGTTGAAGGATGATACACTAAATACGCTATTCAGTTGCAAAAAGGTAATCTTGTTATAAAATTTTTAGTATGATGCGAAGGAAGCTCTCATGGTATAAAACAAACGTCGGGCGGATGATGAATCATCACTGATGATTGTATTTCCCTCCGAAACTTAAGCTAATAATTGCAAATTTCCATAAAAATTCGCATTAACCCAATGCATCAATCATCGTGACAGCTCTAAAATGGAAGAGAAGGTTATATAGTTATAACACAACCTTTCTATGCTTGTTTTCTAAAAAATGGGCTTGATATAAATTTTTCTCACGTACATAAGACCCTCGAGAAAACTTAAAATCAACAGTAAACGTTTTTAAAACATCAGCTTGATTTTTAAAATAGGGGAAACCGTAATTAGTACACAAGTTCAAGACCTCTTGTAAATATTTAGTCAAAGCTTCTAAAGCATCAACAGTGTAGGACGTCTAATGAAAAAAGACTTTTCACACACTGCTGTAATTAACGACAGAAATGGTATCTGTATCCTTACGTGTTTCTGGATATGTATCTGTTGGTATTAATGTCGGTACGTACGGTTATAGAGACGACTTTTTGGCTTGAAGAGCAATTGATTACTAAACTTTACCTTTTGCTAAACGCATATTTAGCATTATATAAAGGCAATACTCTGTGGTAATTATCCACGGTTCTCACAAAGTTAAACACCCAACAAAAGGGGCATATCAGTGGCGTGCCGTGAGATTTTTTAGTGGGAAGCGCTTCAAGTTTTCAAGTTGGCACTTATACTACTTAATTCTATTTCTTTTTGAATCTTAGATTTTTAATACTCCCATTTTTTTAACATAAGTAAATTCGTTTTCCACATTTTGAAGGATACCCAGTGTGGGTGTGTGTGTGTGTGTGTGTGTATGCGTGTGCGCGCGTGTGTGTGTTGCGCACGTGTGTGTGTGACAAGCGTGCGTGTGTGGTGCGTGTGTGACTATGAATAACCTAAGAAGCTTGAGATTTGTGTTTAGATGCAAAAAAGTAGGTATAAGAAAGTATGTATTGTTTTGGTGGCGTATTACATCATATTGTTTTATTTCTTTGGATTTGAAATAATTAGTTTCGGTGATTTATGTAATGTTAATGTTTGTATTATTTTGAATTTTTAAATTACCTAAAAAGTTATTCAAAACCTTTGATGCCAATAAACTTCCATTTAGAATTGAAACAACCTTTTTAAAAAATATGCTAAAATACAACCAATAAATTCTTCTGCGAATTTTGCATTAACAGCCAGCTGTTAAAATGTGAGGAAGATCACATTGCTTCTCTAGTTTTCCAATTTTAAGAATTGCACTCACATTAAAAAAGAAATATCTTTAACACCTATTTATTATTCGAAGTAAAACTAAATCATCTTATTTTAGAAATATTAAAAAGGCCTTTTTGGTTAAAAAAATAATAAACCTAAAGACGTAAAAGTTCAAATTAATGTGACTATTTTTCAATTTACTTATCAGCTAGTAGAAATATTACTTAGATCATCAATCATTTGTAACGTTCCGTTTATTTTGTTACGTTATATTAAAGAAATATGTATATAGAGTCCCTTAGTTTGTGTAAATAATTCATCAGTTTAAAATATAACAAAGAGCGCATTGCCCGCACATCCCTTCATAATTTCGACAGTTTTTTTGGAGGTAATCAAGAGGGCTGATGTCTGTGACGTTTATGAAGTAAGTTCGTCAAGTTGAGTTTTGTGATAAAACTAATCGCTTAGAGCGGATTTATTCAGTTCTGACATGAACTATGTAGTTACAATATCAGAGTTAATCGATCGTTTATTTTGGTGGTTCAGGGGAAGTTATAATACAAGTGCCGAGTTTTGATTGTTGATCTTCGCTAATAGCGTCACGTGCTGCACGTGGTTAATCATTCTGTTGTAGGTTGAGGCATCCTCTTTTGTTGTTTACGTTTTAGAAGTATTAATTAATGCCAATGAATTTGGGAGTTATTCTCAGGAGGATGAATGGAAATCTCGTTACGGTTGCGGTGGCCCGTAATATAACCCATGTGTTGGGGATCAAGTAATAGATTAATTGTCACGTATTTGAAAGTAAAAAACTCGACACCCTCATAGTGTTGACTGGTACAATCCACCTTACAAGGTAAGCGAAAGTTATTGTTGCCGTTAAGTTAGTTAGCGTAGGGTTGCATGCACACGGCGTCCTACGCATTACGTTTCAAATATTTTATTAGTTACTGTGTAAGTAGAGCAAGTGGGGGTGTCCTGTGCACTCAACTCCACCTTAATTTTATTACACATTGCTTTACTGGCCAGTACACCTTATAGTAATAATAAACATATGCCATTTACTTCATCGACAATATTACTTGTGGTAATGTTTACATTTACTTGTTCATATATGTATGTGCTATATTTGCTTATGTAACTAACCATGTATTTATTTCGGTCGTTGGAATTTCTTAATAGAATTAAGTAAAGTTGTCTACGTGCATTATTTTAGTAAGAAGTTTATGTTAGTAGGGTGAATTCAAACTCTCTACTCTGCGAGATTTTTTTGAGGATTTTATGTTAAATATTGAGCTGCAAGGAGTCTACCGACCAGTGACGAGATTCTCCTTTTGTCATCTAGCATTGTGACATTACTGGTGGTGCCCACCCGATTTTTGACGTTTTACCGAATTCACATCTCATTATAATTGTCATCTTAGGGCATTTAGCAATCCCAATCTACGACTTTTGTCTGACCTACCCCTCACCGGCTAGAGCTAGGCCGCTCACGGGTCCCGATCCGTTCCTTGGTGTCGTAGTGCTGAATTGGCCCGTAACACATTTGTGATGCACAATGCACAATACTTATAAAAAAGTTTAACTACCTGATATTTCTGCACAATTCGTATATATAAACAATTTATGTAGTTAAATTCACTTATGCTCTAAGCACTAAAAACTAAGTATTAATAACTATAAATAATAAGACACACTAATATACATACACTTAAACGTTATATACAGTGTTGATGACGCACTTTTTTCTTTGGCTCTTATTCAATATTTTATTTATAATGCAATTCTATTCTTCTATTAGCCTGTGCAAACCTGTCTATTACATCATCATAAAATCTTGGATTCTGTAGCAAGTTGTTAATACATATTTTTCTATAGAAACATAGCTAAATGGGATAGTCTTTCTTCACCAGTTGTTCTGATAAAGATTTTAATGCGCTTTAATATAGAAAAACTGCGTTCAACCGAAGCACTTGTTGCCGGAATTGTTAAAACAAGTTGACACAATTTAATGACTTTACTATAGGACTCTACCAAATCAATTTCTTTAAGAAAACGTAGCATATTTAACGGTGTTTTTTGATTATTGACTTCTGACATATTGTATAAAACATTTAGCTGTGAATTTAATGCGAGTATGTTAAAAAATTTGCATAATTAAGTTTTAAACTATTAAAGGGTGCTTCAGGAAAACGGGGTTTATTATAGTCGTTATAAATACATAATTCGACGAATTTTAATTCACTGAAGTTCTGAAATCTGCTTCTGAGATGAGAATATTATCAAAAATTTCTAAATATAATCTATGATAGGAAAGTTACCATATCACCTATATTGTCAATTCTAATACGTAGTTGTATTAAATTATTTTCTTTTGTCAAGTTCTAAATTGCATCCCTTTAACTTGCCTGGGTAAAATTTAACTTTGTTCTCTAAACCCCTTGCAATCTACCGCAGCCACAAACGGTCGACGCTAGTCCCGCCAGAGTTTTATTTAGACTCTGTTGTACACCCATTCCTAGCTGTAAAAAGGAAGGGTGCAGTTTAACGAAGTGTTCAACTTTAGTTTCTAAATTGATAGGCGGGGTAGGTCTACCTGAAAAAATTATGTTATATTTTTCTTGAAAACTGTACTGAGAAAATTGTTTTTTTTTAAATTTTACATACCACGCAAACGCAACCACTATTGTTACTCTTGTTTGCTTTTAATTGTTTATTTCCCTGCACTGAGGAACAAGACGGTTCATTGGTTTGCTCCATTATAACACAAGTTATTCTTAAATGGCACTGATAACAAATACAAACACTACCTAATTAGAGGATACTATCAAGTATTTTGTAATTCCAATTAAAAATGATCTAAAATATGGATGAAGCGCAGTAATTTTAAAAATATTTATTTTCTACGACTGTTTTGGAACGAACCTATTTTAGGTGTGTTTTTGATAGAGAAATCTACTACATTCTATACAGGTTTTTATTACCGCACTCGTTGCTAAGCAACCAGTGCGGGAATGTTCAATTTGCACGGTTGCGCTTATATTTCTATTAATCAAGTAGCCCTGCACTTGCATCTTATTTCCAATGACGGCCAAGTTTTTAAAGGTGGGCTATGAAACAAATAATAAACCAACAAATGTCAAATAAATAATTTCATACTGTGAAAGCGTATTAAATCTTAAAGTATTTGCAAAGTCTTTAAAAAATGGCGAGTGATAGTGAAAGCGAACTAGAACCGACGCCTCCAAATATTGAGGAAGCTGCAAATGCAACTACATTAAATTTATTACCGGAAATTTCCAAAAAAAAAATATGAGACTGCTTATAAATCGTTTATGGATTGGCGAAGAGATCAAAAGACAACATCTTATTCTGAAAATGTTTTAATTGCGTACTTTAATGAATTATCTAATAAGTATAAATCTCCGACATTGTGGACGCATTATTCTATGTTGAGAACAAGTCTCACCATCCATCATAATGTAGATATATCAAAGTATGGATAATTAAGAGCGTTTCTCAAACGGAAGTCAAGCGGTTATAAATCGAAAAAATCAAAAATTTGTACAACAGAGGAAATAAATAAATTTATTATTGAGGCTCCGGATCAACAGTTTCTTCTGACAAAAGTATGTAATATTAACTTAGGAGAATAATGCGTGTTTATAGCTATTTTTATATTGTTACAGACTGCATTAATTATGGGAATTATGGGTGCTTGCCGCAGACAGAAATTACATCAGATGAAGATTACTCATTTCACCGAATTGGGTTCTGCGATATTAGTTACAGTTTCCGACACGAAAACAAAAATTATACGCAGCTATACGATAACGAGTAATTTTTATGAAATCACAAAAAAATACTGGAATCTACGTCCATCAAATGTTTGCGATCCTAGTTTTTTCTTAAATTATCAGAAAGGAAAATGCACCACACAGAAAGTGGGTATCAATAAATTTGGTGCTATGGGAAAGCAAATTGCAACGTATCTAAAAATAATCAATCCGGAATTATATACTGGGCATTGCTTCCGGAGATATTCCGCGACTATTCTTGTAGATGCTGAAGAAGATATAACATCTTTAAAAAGGCACGGTGGCTGGAAATCAACATCAGTCGCCGAAAACTATATAGCCTTTTCTTTAACAAATAAGTTGAATGTAGGCAACATAATACAAAAGTCAATTGATAGCACATCAAATGTTCCATCAACGTCCAAAGACAAGAATTTCCAACGTCAAGAAAATTTAGTTTTTGGGAAAACACCTTCTACAATGACGTTTAATAATTGCAATGTAACCTTTAATATTGTTAATAATAATGAATCTAAAAACTAAACTTAAATCAATTTATTTACTTTTATTATGATAAATTTGTACTTTTCTTTGAATTTATGTATATTCACAAACAATAATAAACTTATGATATTAATAAAATGTATAGTCCTATACTTACCATGTATTTTATAATATTAACAAAAGAGGTATCACATTTAAAAGGTACGTACTACAGTCGTAGAAAAAGTATAGTGTACAACACGCATGGAATGCCCATTTCATGCTCGTTGTACAATATACTATTACTACACTAAGATTGACTAATACTTTACTTATGAAGCCGTGCTATTATTAAAATAAAGCGAGTTTCAAATATGTATACGCATTACCATCACATCCCAATAAACGTTTTACGCATACAATATTGCAAGAAGCTCCAGGTAAGAACGCTTCTAGCTCAGTTAAAATCATCGGAATTCGACAATACACGATAGTGATGGCACACGACGTCTGTGATGAACCGAAACTGAGATCGTTTGAACTTTGAAAGCGTTAGAAAATGCCGCAAGTTTATTTATTTGTGTGCAGGTAGACGAGGACGGGCGATTATCTACGAACGGTCGTATACAGATTGTGAAGGCGTCATGAATCCATGGATTTAGAAATTTCTCTTTTGCTCTCCTGTTATTAATGTTTTGCGCTTGGCTTGAGAAAGTTAGTTCTGAATACTGAAAAATGCAAGGAGAATTCTATTGAATACACTGTTATGCCTGAAATTTCATAGTTCTACCTATAACAACAAGGGAAGCGGTGCTCCCATCTCTTCCATTGACGGCACGCTGCTGGGGCATATACATATAATAATAATACCAACATCACAATACGTTTTATTAATTTTGTGTAGTTGTAGTTTATATTAATTCTATCATTATTCAATAACTAATACAATTTATTATCTTAATATGTTACCATGAAAAACAGTGATACCAAAGTTAGAAACTAGTACATTATTATATATATATATATATATATATATATATATATATATATATATATGTGATATATATGATATTTGAACCTTGACGCACTGAAGTACCACTCAGATATAGACTTCTAGTTCGTAAAATGATTGATGAAGGAGATGGTGAAGGCAGTTACTTGTTAAAGATATATACAATGATAATTAAGAAAAATGAAGTTTTAAAATTTCAAATTGGGTGTTGGTGATTTCGTAAAGTAATTTTGAAAAGTATGTGCCTATGAAGTGAGCTGCTGTTGCTGGTATATCATAAAATTTTGTTAAAATATTTAAAAGGAAACTTCACTGCCATGTGAATATGTATGTATAGCTAAGATTTGAAGTCACTTAGTACGTTTTCATTTGATTTGAGTTAAGTATAAGATGTTAAACTTTCACTTTCATTTGAATATGTACGTAAAGCCTAAAAAAAAAGTCAATTAGTATGTTTTTATTAGATTTAAGTTAGTTATAAGATGTAGAAATTTTATTTACTTTTCAGTATATAGGTGTAAGTCTATTATATCATTTGAATTTCACTTCTTGTAACGTTGTAGACATCCAACTCATCTAAAAAGAAATTATTTAACACTTGTTGTTTCGATTAAAATATCAATCAAAAAATTATCAATTTTCGGCCAATGACATTTGTGTATTAGTTTACTCCAAATTAGAATTTGACAAGAGCAATAAGATCTATTAATAAAAATTTGGATCATAGAATGTTAGTTGGAAAAGAATTGTAAAAGAGTAGGCTGGTTTGATGTTTTAAGGGGCATCTCCATAGAGAGAAGTGACAGTTGTTTTAAAAATTAAAAAGACAGTTGTTGAAAATAAAAAAATTAAGAGAAAACTGATTTGAAAAGAACTGAAAAAAAGAACTTTGCAAACTATAGAACGAATAGTACAATCATTTTTGTAACAGTTTACGAATTGTATACCTTTTATTATTGTAATCTCCGACATAAAATTCAACGTATGTAAAATGTATCTTTGTTATTTAAAGTATAAAGAAACTGTTGATATTAAAAAGTGATAAATGCAAGAGTCCTTGTCATTGTCTTATTATTGACCATTGGAGTTCTGGGAGTGTTTTTTGTGTAGACAGAGAGTTCCGAAGTGGTGCTATCAGAACGTTGAGATCACTGTGTTGATTTCACGGAGCTAAGTTTCCTGATTAGACCAACGACGATAAGTATAAGTGTCTCTAAAGAATTTTTGGCGTACCTTAAACCCTAAAATAAAAGGCAAAAATTCATTAATACAAATTTTTAAATCGTACTTATCCACAGGTATTAAGAACCCACATCTGGTTCGAATCGTCGCTGTAGGCAGTGGAGCTTTATTGTTCAGCAGCAAGACGTTTCATTGGAAGTTCCGGTAGTATTATTATTTTCAGTGTCATATTTTAAACACTTAATCCATTATACTCGATTGAAATCTTAAATTATTAACTAATATAGACTGTTTACTGTGCGTATTTTTCAAGTGATGGTTCACACTGTCACATTTAGAAATTGCTTTAGTAGAATTAACTAGAGGTCATTTGACTAACAGTGTCACATACATCTGTATATGGTTCAGAACTCACGCTGTATGCAGATATAGATTCATTCACAAAATTAACCTGAGATAAGAGTTTCATTGGTCGAGGCGCAGATTTAATGACCCAATAGAGAAGTTAATAAATTAATTAAAGAAAGGAAATTATAGGGCAATTTGGTGCATTGCTATTTTGCTCATATATTATAATTGTCAACCAAAAAAGGGGGATATATTATAATATATATATATATATATATATATATATATATATATATATACATACATATATTGAGACTATTGTTATAAGACACATAAAATAATTTCTTAATTTAAAATACAAGCAATTAATTTCCATTATACTTATTATTGTGAAATCATTTTACTACACCTACCGTAAATTATAATTACCATGAATTAAATTACAATACAATACATTATAACTACAAGAATCTCGCAAATCGTAATAAAACTGAAGCCTTGGCAGCAATCTCTGTTTGAGTATCTTGTATAATTTCACGTTTTACTATCTGAACCACAGACTCCTTAGGTGCTTGATTTGCTTCATATTTTGAATTATCTATGGCAATGGTATCAAGTGCATTGGCTTTTGTGCTGCGGTCATCAAAGGAAAGTCTTTTAGACTCAGCACTAATCTCTGTTTGAATATTCTGTGTAACTTCACGTTTTACTAGCTGAACCACAGGCCCCTTAGGTATTTGATTTGCTTCATATTTTGAATTATCTATGGCAATGGTATCAAGTGCATTGGTTTTTGTGCTGCGGTAATCAGAGGAAAGTCTTTTAGACCGTAATAAAACTGGAGCCTCGACACTAATTTCTGTTTGAGTATCCTGTGTAACTTCATGTTTAACTAGTTGAACTACAGGTCCCTTAAGTAATTGATTTGCTTCATATTTTGAGTTATCTATAGCAGTGGAATCAAGGGCCTTAGATTTTGTGCTACGATCGTCAAAGGAATTTATTTTGGACAGTAATAATTCTTGAGCCTGGGAACTAATCTCAATCTGATTGGTCTCTGTAGTTTCACGTTCTACTTCATGAACGTTACGATCCCTAGGTGTTTGAAAAGCTCCATATTTTGAATTATCTATGCCAATGGCATCAAACGCCTTGGCTTTTGTGTTGTGATCGCTAAAGATTATCCTTTTGAATCGAAGTTTGTTTGGAACTTTAACATTAATCCCCGTCTGGGTATCATGTCTACCTTCATGTTCAACGTGCTGAACTGCAAATCCTTTAGATGTTTCATTTACTTCAAAGTTTTTATTATTTTTAGCTATGGCATCAGGCACTGTAGCGTTTGTTTCGCGCTCGGCAGAGGAATGACTTTTGATTCGCGATGAAGGTTCAGCTTGTGCACTATTGTCTGTTTCGGTGTGATTCGTTGCATATTTTTTTACTTCTGAAATTGCAGATTCTATGAGTGTTTGATTTACTACAACGTTTTTGTATTTAACTAGAGTATCAAGCGATTTTGTTTTTGTGTTGCAGTCATTAAAAAAATATTTTTTGATCAGATATAAGGTTGGAACTTCAGTAGTCCTTGCTTGAGTATTGTTTGTAGCTTCAGGTTCTACTTGCTGAACTGCAAGTACCTTAGCTGCTTGATTTGCTACAACTTGATTGTCAGAAGCAAGTCTTTTGTATCGTTGCAAAATAGCAACGTGGTCGCCATTACGATTGGACTGTTGAAGACCTACTAATTTTAAGATATTTAAATAGTGTACTTTGAAAATTCTTTTTTACCTGGAAAATTTCTGCTGTAGGTGTCAAGAAAAGTTGATATTGAAGCGACAGCTTGAAGGCCAACAAATGACAAACTAATGAGTAATATCATCTGCAACAAATAAGATACGTTAGTTTATTGTAGTACTTTACCAGTATTGTTTGTGCTAATTTTGTACTTTCTATTCAAATTTGTGGATTTTAATGGAGAGTAACATCGATGTTTTTAATTTTGCGTATTCCGCGTCCATTGCCAACAAGGAACCCAGAGTAGTCCAAAATAAAGTTCACAGTTCAAACCTCTGACTAAATCATGTTTTTTCTTAAACCGTACTGCGTCTAGCATCACCTAATACCACTGTGCCGGTACAAATTTCCTACCCCTTTTATTTGATAATCGAAGAAACATATACATTATACTTTCCTATTTTTTCATGGTACTGGATGCATAAACCATCGTAGTTTGTCCAACCTCGCTGAACGTAGTGATTATAGTTCAAAATACCAAATACATTTGGTAATATCAAGCAAAAGCAGATATATACCAGTAGTCATTTGTCTAATTTAATTTCAGACCTCTAATTACTTTTTCTAAATCTTTTCGTTTCCAAAAATTAAGCGAGCTGCTGTTTTGCTTCATAAGGTATTATACCACTCGCTGCCTTGTGTATGTGTAAAGATAACTTCATGTGAAATGTTAAAATGAATTAATGATTAAATTTCGACAGCAAAATGAGATTTTAATAGCATTAAATGCCTTCTTTTTATGCACATATTTGAGCAAACGAGTGCTTTTATCCTCGAAAGGGGAAAACAATATTTCGACAAAAAACAAGATGGAAAGCGGCCAAAGATTTAAGAAAACTGTAACCTCGTTGCAAATGTTCAGCAACAAGTAAAAAGGGAATCGTAATTAAATGTTAGAAATTACCGGCAATGTCGGGAAAAAGGTATTTGGTACTTTTTGATTGATGAGTTTCAGAGATAAACATTGAGTATTTAGAGTTTTGCTAAACTACAACCAACAATCAGATCAATAGACGAATTGAATCTGGCTATTTAGAAAATCACAAACTATGTTTTATCATATATAAGTAGATGAAAAATTATACCGTGTGTGAACTATGTTTTTAAAAGCATTGAATATTGAAAAGACAGAGGCATGGATCAGATAAAACGATTTGAAAAAAAATAATGCAACAGAGAGAGACTACAATCAGTTAG
The DNA here is from genome assembly GCA_036346225.1 of Platerodrilus igneus. Classification (NCBI taxonomy): domain Eukaryota; kingdom Metazoa; phylum Arthropoda; class Insecta; order Coleoptera; family Lycidae; genus Platerodrilus; species Platerodrilus igneus. The sequence continues at coordinate 2,618,666 of JARFIW010001778.1, read as the reverse complement.
TTAGCGAAATAGGCTATAGAAGAAAAAATTTGAAGACTCCTTTTCAGAATAAACTAAAAAGTTAAAACGATTTTTTGACATTACCAAAAATGGCGTCGCACTGTTGCCGCTAAGAAATATCAAAGCAATATCTTTTACCGGAGTGGACATCGAAAAAAGCTTTATGTGATCATCAAGCTTCTATTTGGAGTTCTTCACATAATACTACGGCAGTTTCAGTTGCAGAAAATATAGATCTTTTTCGTCCAGAAAAACACCATTTTGCACTTTGCATGTCGCATAAACTAAGGTTATAAATGACATGATCATAATTTTCATATAGCAAGAAGATACTTGTTCTGAAAAAAAAGCAACGATAAAAATAATTAACATGGTGTTGTTTTAGTGGTTGATGTACAACCATTACTCTCTTACCAAAATCCAACATTTCATCACTGTATTACAAATTAAAATTAAACGTTCACAATTTTTGTGCTTTTAACCTCAAAGCTAAAGATTTTTGCTGTTACCTCTAGAATAAAGCTAAAGTTGGCATTTTTGCAACAGAATTCTCACCTGTTGGTGTGAAACTAGTTTTAGAAAAAATTCTCCCTTAGATTGACAAGAACAACCTCAATATTAAAATTACTGTTTATAGTGATAGATGTGCCTCACAAATAGAAATGTTATTACTTCGAATGCAATAGGGAATGTGGCGATCACGAATAATGTAACTATAAAACAAAAATGTCTTAAAGTTGGGTACACACAGGTTGAAGTGCACTCAATGAACGCCTCTAGCGAGAAAGTACTTTGAAATAAGACGGTCAATGTGCCAGAAAAGTATGTAGGCACCTATCTCAGTGCTAGTAGAAATTCAAAACTTTCTTGTATAGAGTATCTTACACATTCCCTGTAAATCATTTGCGTATGTTAAATTCTTTAAATACGCTCGTCTTGGAAGAAGGTAGATGATTTGAACGCTAATGATATATGAAACTGCTGAATTCGGCAAAAAATTGTAGCGTTTCTTGTAAAATAAATTTCGAAAATGATTACAGTTGTTCACGAGAACAAATGGAAGTAAATGAATACCATTTAGTACCATATTTACACAAACTAGATTGCCAATTATAAGTAGAAGGTATAATGACCCTCAATATGTAAAACCTGCAATTTATTCGGACTCATGCATTTTGCAACAATTTACTGTAGATTTAAATTTTGCTTTTCTTTATTATGGGTTTTTAGTTTCCTCTTTCTTTGATTTTTGTTTATCTAACTATCTTAAAGTTTGGTGACTTAATACTGTAGCGGGGCGTTATATAGTCTACCGGTATAATACATTTGGAACCACGGGGCGTCAAAGATACTACTAGTCACCCCATGAACATTTTCAGATGAACTTGATTGACACTTTACAAGAGGTTGCATTTAAGAACTTTATTAAAGTTATAATAGAAAACCTTTAAATGTTATTTGCATAATTCTAGTACGTTCCAGAATTATAGAAATTATAGAGTGGGTTTGAGTTCTAATTCTACCTTTAATTCATAATATGAAATAAATTAGTAGTAAAATAAATAGGCATATGTGATATAAATGGTTGTAGTGATCGATATAAATCAACATTTAGTATTTCAATATAAATTATTGATAGTGCTTCGATAGTAATTAGGAAGGTTATGATTGTAGCTTTTGAGAAGTTAGTATTTGTACTTTTAGGGAGTAGCTGGAAATAAATTGTAACGAGTCCTTTGGAATTACACTGTAGACACGAGTAATCAAAAACTTGTGTAGTCAGTTATAATAAAAGACTCTTATTATTGCAAAAAAGTTGTCGTTAACTTAGTGTCAAGTGTGTGGAATTAGTAGTCAAATGGACATTTAAATAGTTTTCTTTCGCATCCTTATCACTGGTAATCAACAACAGAAAACGGACGGCAAAATTCTTTCCTTCTTCAACGAGTTCAAATCAACCTTGGCTAAGAGCTTGGCTTGAGAAAAATTTTACAGAATTTTACACAAAAATGACAGAAAAACTTTGCAAGCCTAGCAGTAAGGTTAGAACAAAATTCCTCGAGCTATTACAGAAAAATTACGATGAAACTATGCGAACCTGGCAACGAACAGGAAATTCCAAGGAATTAAAGGAAAATGCGGAAAACTGAACCAGACCACCGCGAAATTAGAAGAAAGTAGCACGAGTTTTATAGAGAAATTATAGGAACCCGCCGCCGCAAACCATACGGAAAAACTAGATCAAAACGTCAAAATTTTAGTACAAAAAGTAACGGAAAAAAACAGTCAATTAGAAGCGAAGTTTCTGAAAACACATAAATTTTAAAGAATAGTTTTCTGGTCAGTTGCAAGAGAATTTACGGAAATAAATATACTAAAAAAAAGAGAAAATGTCGGGAAATTCGCGTAAAATGGAAGAAAAACTATTAGAATAGGTGTTGAAGATGAAAGAATGACTTAATTATTTAACAGTACACACGCCGGAGCAGTAACTTCTAATGATAGAACATGTACTTCAAAGAATGTAGGAGAAAGTAAACATACATCAAGGTTCACAGTAAAATAACCCACATTTGATGGAAAGTCACCTTAGCAGACATATATCAAACAATTTGAGGCTGCCGCGAAAGCTATCGGTTGGAACAATGGTGAAATGGTAACCGCATTAATTGTCACGTTGCTAAGTGAACCCTTAAACATTCTGCAAACCGTACCAGACCATGACCAAAAAAACTGTGGTACCTATCATCAAGGCGGAAATGAGGTACGGCGACTCTCATGCAACAAGTGCACACGTTACCAAAAGGCCTACAAAAATTTACAAGAGTTTGAAGCAGATATTGCTCGCTTGGTAAGACTAGCCTGCCCAGACTTTCGCTGATGGAATACGCGACTATCAGTTCCAGCAAGCACTACCGTTGACTCGTTCAAGGAATCTGGATGATAAGCTAGTACACACATTGGAGTTTGAAACGGTAAAGCAAGCTTTACATGGCTGTAGTGGCAAGGTAAGACACCCCGTAGAGGAGGTGGTTTAACGGGTACTTTGTGAATATCAACCAAAAGGGAGGGATTGAATATTGGAATTGTAGCGAGTTTGAGCATATACATTATAAATGTAAACAGCTCAAGAAGGCACCAAAGAAGACTGAAAATTAAAGGTTGTAACAGGAGGGTGCGAAGGTCAACATGCACAGATTCTACCTCGGAGACTACCATGCTTATCGCACGATCTAAGATTGCAAGCAGTATTTCACATAAAGACAATTTAACGAGAAAATTTTGAAGTCGTTAGTTGACAATGGAACCACAATGTCGATCGTTTATCCAGATGCGACAGCCCGTCTTCAAACCGCGGATGGCGAGGAAATTTAAACGCAGGAAACATTAGATGTAAAAATCGGAGTTGGGAGCAAAATATTTGACCATTAGGTAATAATAAAGAATACCACTTAAGAAGTAATCCATGGAATGAATATCTTGAAGAAATAAAGACTCCATGTAGATTGAAAGAGGATATCTTGAAAGTAGCGAATGAGGGAGAGCAGCTTTATGAATCAGACAACATGTCTGTGCAAGCTTGTGTGACAAACGTCGTTATTCTATCTGGAAGGACAGAAAGTCTAGTGATGGGACGCAAGGATGGTGCTTTCAGAGGACTTTGTGCGCGCTATTGAATTTGTTACTAACGAATCCTTCGGAGAAGGCGAGCCTGTGGGGAAGGTTTTGATTAAAGTAACAGATGTACCTGTTAAAATCTTAAACACTAATAACTACGACAACGCGTAGAAGAAGAAGGCAGCTATTGGGCGATGTTCTTTGGTTGTTCACGTGGTGGCGGTGTGCCGATTTTGAGCCGGTTGACGAAACAGTGCTAACATCTTAAACAACAACGACCGGCAAGACTTAAAAACTCTATCCGTTGGTACTCGAACGTGTTTGCGGTCGATTAGCAAAGACTGCAGTAGTCAAACATAGGATTGATAGAAGAGATGTCTGGTCAAAAAGTCAGTAACAGAGAAGACTCCTATTAACCAAACGCGGGGAGGTTGTAAAAATGATTGGAGATTGGTAGGGGCATTAAGAACTCTGATAGTATTTGATCGTTGCTTGTAATGCTTGAATGAAAGAAGGACAGGTTGAGAAAATACACTTTTTTTAGAGTCGCGATAGTACTCACCATGAATTTAAAAAGTGGCTATTGACAAGTGAATATTGTACCATCAGATCGGGAAAAAGACTGATTGCATCATTGCTACTAACATATGGCAATTTAATGACTTGCTCTTTGGGATTTGTAGCGCTCCAACTACCTTTGAGCGTTTAATGGACATCTTGTGTGCTTCGTATATGCGATTGCGATTGGAAAGTAATTTAGGGAACACTTAGGAATGTTAGAAATGTTTCAAAGCTGAGTCCAAAGAAGTGTCATTTGGTAGGTGAACATAGGAAGCGTAGTTTTACGCAACTGAGTCAAGTAAAAGCCGGAGAACGGTAAAGCGATACAAGAGTGGCCGACGTCAAAAGATAGACATCTCTTAAGCAGCTTCCTGGGCGTTATGCACTTATTAAGGAAAATTTATTTCTTGGTTTGCGTCCTAGACAAAGCTTACTGAAACAGGGCGAGATCACGTTTCAGATAAAGATTGCCAAAATGCGTTTCAACAGTTAAGGTATTTATAACATCCTCGATCTTAAGTTACCCTCGGTCGGAAAGCAAATTTTATATTAGATATGGACGCAAGCAAGATTGTCATCAAAAGTGTACTATCGCAGATACAAGGCGTGCAAAAAAGTGTTGTTGGTTACCTTAGTAAGGTGATCTAGAAATCAGAACAAATTTATTGCGTTACAAAAAGGGATTTTTGGCTGTGGTGAAATTTGTAGAATGCTTTTATAGGTATTGGTATTGGAGAAAACTTTACCTGAAAACACCATGCAGCCCTGATATGGCAATTACAATTTAAAAACTCCGAAAAGAAAGTCGCCAGATGCAGAGATTCAGGAGTATGATTTCGACATGGAACACAGCGCCCGCAAAAGTCATCGTAATGCGGATACGCTTTCAAAACGACATTGTCTTAAAGGTTGTAGCTATTGCTCACGGTTAGAAACGAAATGTGATGTATTTAGTTGGACTACCGTGATCGATGCTGATTGGCATTTCCTATAGGTTGTAACGAATATGATTTTGTTCCCAATTAATTTACGCCCTTTTATAGTTTTTAATTTAGAAACATCCTTTACGGTATTGAAAGCGTAAATTTCTATTCCATTAATATAATATTTATTCGTTATCATGTGGAACTCCATCAATCAGTTTTCAGGCCAATTCTTTTCAGCCAGAATATACCTGTCCCCAAACCGTCCAAATTCAGGTACACTTGACGATGCTATGAATGCTGCAATAGATATTATTGTTGAACCTATGGAGGAAGACATCGATCTAGGTTTTCAACCATTTGCTATAGGTGTCCCATATTTACTTTCACAAAAAAGAAGATTTACATTTATCAGAAGCGCAAGCTAAACTTTTGGAGATGCAGATTGCAGGGTTTTAGCCTACTAAAGAGTGGTGCGCATATTTCTACATATCGGACACGTAAACAAGTTTTTCTTCGTTTTTTAAATCGTGAGACCAGTTGGTGTACTGTTCCTGGGCTAACGGATGCATTAGGATGCAAATATAAAACTAACGAGTGCAGACTATTTATTGATTCATCTACTCTAATCTTAAAAGGAGTTCTGCTTCATAATATAAATTCGTATCCTTCTATTCCTGTTGCCCACGCAGTACATATGAAGGAAAAGTATGACAATAAGAAAGCCATACTTGAAAAAATCATGCCTACAGAACATTGGTGGAGCATATGTGATGATTTAAAAGTCATAGCACTTTTGTTAGAGCGCAATAAGGTTACAGCAGGTACTACTGTTTTTCTACAAATGGGTCAATAGAGTAAAAGATAAATTCTACTTTGTAAAAACTTGAAGATATGAACAAACCTTAATGATAGAGAAAGACATATTATAGATCCTCTTTAGTTGGTACAAAGAAAGTTTTGCTATCACCTTTGAACATAAAAATGGGACTGATGAAAAACTGTCAAGGTTTTAAATAAAGATGCTGAAGGATTCCAGTATCTGAGAGAGATGTTCTCAGACCAAGTGAGGCAAAAATAAAAGAATTTTTATTAAGACGCAAATTCACTATATCATAAAGAACAAGTATACGACTTAAAACTGATCGAGATCGAGGCTTTTGCATGGATATCATTTAAAGAAGTGTGTTCCAATTTCTTGGAAAATACAAAAGCACAAAATTATGAACAAATTGTGATTCTTTTAATTTCCATATGCAGCGACGTGGGTTGCAACATATCATTAAATATTCATTTTTTCCACTTCAATTTTGACTCTCTCACCAGAAATCTAGAATCTGTGAGGAACGAACATGGTGAATGGTTTCGCCAAGACATTCTGTATTGTGGAAACCCATACTAAGCGAGGTAGAGCTTCAGAATGCTCGCAGATAATTGTTGAAATCTAATCCTACAAAAGAATATCACATGCAACAAAAATTTCAAGATTCGACAGTGACATGATTTGCATAATTTGTATTCTAGCAGATGTAAACATTTTATAATGAAACCTTCCACTATTAAAATATGAATAGCTTCTGACTGAGAGTGATAACTGAATTCTATTACCAAATTCGCAACCACCAGGAAGAATTGATTATTTGACATAAATAGATAAATTCAAGATACTAGGTTAAACGGATGTTTTAAAATCTATGGACACCTTTGATCACAATAATTTTTAGTATAGCAGTATCAAGACTACTGTCACCTATTGCAAGTTGTTAAACAGTTACACCAGGTATACAATTTCCAAAAGACCTAATTGTAGAGTTTGTTAGTTACTTTTGCATTATTAACTAAAAGTTTTATAAATGTATAGCAAAACAAAAGCTAATTTAAAAAGTAATTGATACTCCAAAACGAAGTATTTTTCCAAATTAATGCTTTAATATATAATTTTATATTCCAAAGGATAGAATTTGATTAAAATCTCTTTTCTGTTAATACCACTATTGACACTGAACTTTTAATTTATTGTATAATTCTCATGAAATAATAAAATTTTCTTGAATTGTAAATTCGGTTTTATTGTGCTGTGCACGAGGAACAAGAATTTCCATAGTCTCGTAACAATGAAGTAACGGCATGTAATTAAACCATCTTCTACAAGCTCACCAATTTTTATACATAGCTATGACATGCCAATTATAATTATTTATTAATGCTGGATCTTTTGTTTACTTATGGTTCGATTCCTATAAAACCGTAAATTCAAGGTTTGCCAATGTTAAAAGGAAAATCTAAATTTGTATTACAAAAGTAATATTTCGTGTTCATAGGGTTGACACACAGCATAGGGCGTGATTAAGCTGTTCGCGTTGAAAATCACTCTTGCTTCCGATGTGTGATAATTTTAAAACAATTTTGGGATGTAAGCCGACATTGCACTTGATACATACAGAGTTTACTTTTCCCACATGAATTACATCTTCTGTTCGTTGAACAATAAACAATCATGTGATTTCGTTCATCATATTTTACTGCGGCTATTGATTTTGCAAGCAACTTACTCCTGATATGTACACCATACGTGTTTAGAAAAATTGAACATAAGTTTTTTCTAAAATTTAATAAAGTTTTACACACTTCTTCCTGTGAATGAAATTTTCTTATCAATATCCAAGAATTGACTAAGGATACACCAAATAAATAACCAACGATTGGCTTTCGCTGACGTATGCGGGTTCGATAGCGTGCAACCATTCTATCTAGTTTGTCAACTTCGCCCATTCCCTTATTGTAGTTGTGTATAATTTTTGGATGTGGAATATTTATTTTTGATTTTGTATCCCTCGACAATCGCTTAATATTTTTAGTATCAACTTCATCTAAATTTGCACCAGCACAGACAGTTTTATTTACCTTTGACTGCAAAAACATTACCTTTTCAGAAATTCTATATTCGAAATGTCCTCTACTTTATCTTCCAATTTGCATTACCTTTCATAGGGCTGTTTCCTTGCCTGTTGTCACGAAGTGTGCAACTAGCACAATGTCCTTTTCAGAGAGATGACATAGTCATTTGGTAGGTGAACATAGGAAGCGTAGTTTTACGCAACTGAGTCAAGTAAAAGCCGGAGAACGGTAAAGCGATACAAGAGTGGCCGACGTCAAAAGATAGACATCTCTTAAGCAGCTTCCTGGGCGTTATGCACTTATTAAGGAAAATTTATTTCTTGGTTTGCGTCCTAGACAAAGCTTACTGAAACAGGGCGAGATCACGTTTCAGATAAAGATTGCCAAAATGCGTTTCAACAGTTAAGGTATTTATAACATCCTCGATCTTAAGTTACCCTCGGTCGGAAAGCAAATTTTATATTAGATATGGACGCAAGCAAGATTGTCATCAAAAGTGTACTATCGCAGATACAAGGCGTGCAAAAAAGTGTTGTTGGTTACCTTAGTAAGGTGATCTAGAAATCAGAACAAATTTATTGCGTTACAAAAAGGGATTTTTGGCTGTGGTGAAATTTGTAGAATGCTTTTATAGGTATTGGTATTGGAGAAAACTTTACCTGAAAACACCATGCAGCCCTGATATGGCAATTACAATTTAAAAACTCCGAAAAGAAAGTCGCCAGATGCAGAGATTCAGGAGTATGATTTCGACATGGAACACAGCGCCCGCAAAAGTCATCGTAATGCGGATACGCTTTCAAAACGACATTGTCTTAAAGGTTGTAGCTATTGCTCACGGTTAGAAACGAAATGTGATGTATTTAGTTGGACTACCGTGATCGATGCTGATTGGCATTTCCTATAGGTTGTAACGAATATGATTTTGTTCCCAATTAATTTACGCCCTTTTATAGTTTTTAATTTAGAAACATCCTTTACGGTATTGAAAGCGTAAATTTCTATTCCATTAATATAATATTTATTCGTTATCATGTGGAACTCCATCAATCAGTTTTCAGGCCAATTCTTTTCAGCCAGAATATACCTGTCCCCAAACCGTCCAAATTCAGGTACACTTGACGATGCTATGAATGCTGCAATAGATATTATTGTTGAACCTATGGAGGAAGACATCGATCTAGGTTTTCAACCATTTGCTATAGGTGTCCCATATTTACTTTCACAAAAAAGAAGATTTACATTTATCAGAAGCGCAAGCTAAACTTTTGGAGATGCAGATTGCAGGGTTTTAGCCTACTAAAGAGTGGTGCGCATATTTCTACATATCGGACACGTAAACAAGTTTTTCTTCGTTTTTTAAATCGTGAGACCAGTTGGTGTACTGTTCCTGGGCTAACGGATGCATTAGGATGCAAATATAAAACTAACGAGTGCAGACTATTTATTGATTCATCTACTCTAATCTTAAAAGGAGTTCTGCTTCATAATATAAATTCGTATCCTTCTATTCCTGTTGCCCACGCAGTACATATGAAGGAAAAGTATGACAATAAGAAAGCCATACTTGAAAAAATCATGCCTACAGAACATTGGTGGAGCATATGTGATGATTTAAAAGTCATAGCACTTTTGTTAGGAGCGCAATAAGGTTACAGCAGGTACTACTGTTTTTTCTACAAATGGGTCAATAGAGTAAAAGATAAATTCTACTTTGTAAAAAACTTGAAGATATGAACAAACCTTAATGATAGAGAAAGACATATTATAGATCCTCTTTTAGTTGGTACAAAGAAAGTTTTGCTATCACCTTTGAACATAAAAATGGGACTGATGAAAAACTGTCAAGGTTTTAAATAAAGATGCTGAAGGATTCCAGTATCTGAGAGAGATGTTTCTCAGACCAAGTGAGGCAAAAATAAAAAGAATTTTTATTAAGACGCAAATTCACTATATCATAAAGAACAAGTATACGACTTAAAACTGATCGAGATCGAGGCTTTTGCATGGATATCATTTAAAGAAGTGTGTTCCAATTTCTTGGAAAATACAAAAGCACAAAATTATGAACAAATTGTGATTCTTTTAATTTCCATATGCAGCGACGTGGGTTGCAACATATCATTAAATATTCATTTTTTCCACTTCAATTTTGACTCTCTCACCAGAAATCTAGAATCTGTGAGGAACGAACATGGTGAATGGTTTCGCCAAGACATTCTGTATTGTGGAAACCCATACTAAGCGAGGTAGAGCTTCAGAATGCTCGCAGATAATTGTTGAAATCTAATCCTACAAAAGAATATCACATGCAACAAAAATTTCAAGATTCGACAGTGACATGATTTGCATAATTTGTATTCTAGCAGATGTAAACATTTTATAATGAAACCTTCCACTATTAAAATATGAATAGCTTCTGACTGAGAGTGATAACTGAATTCTATTACCAAATTCGCAACCACCAGGAAGAATTGATTATTTGACATAAATAGATAAATTCAAGATACTAGGTTAAACGGATGTTTTAAAATCTATGGACACCTTTGATCACAATAATTTTTAGTATAGCAGTATCAAGACTACTGTCACCTATTGCAAGTTGTTAAACAGTTACACCAGGTATACAATTTCCAAAAGACCTAATTGTAGAGTTTGTTAGTTACTTTTGCATTATTAACTAAAAGTTTTATAAATGTATAGCAAAACAAAAGCTAATTTTTGGATGTGGAATATTTATTTTTGATTTTGTATCCTCGACAATCGCTTAATATTTTTAGTATCAACTTCATCTAAATTTGCACCAGCACAGACAGTTTTATTTACCTTTGACTGCAAAAACATTACCTTTTCAGAAATTCTATATTCGAAATGTCCTCTACTTTATCTTCCAATTTGCATTACCTTTCATAGGGCTGTTTCCTTGCCTGTTGTCACGAAGTGTGCAACTAGCACAATGTCCTTTTTCAGAGAGATGACATAGTAATTTCACAGAAGTAAAATAGTTATCAAAATACAATTTGTATCTTTCATGTGTAGGTAGTTTCGTAAGTTCCACTAAAGTAAACACTACCTTTCCTCCTAGCACAAATTTATTCTTGTCTATCTTTGTTGACATATCTTTATATAATCAAATTCCAACATGTAAACATTATCAGTACACAGAGCTCAGTTTTTGAAGCCAATCCTAATGAGTTTCTTTTTAGTATATTGTTTAGCGAGTTTTCCGTAATACGGATTTATGCTCTCGTCAATACCTAAATTTTTCTCTGATCCATCAAACTCTCTGAAGCTTTTGTTTAACTTGTTAATAAGCGGTCTGAGTTTATAAAGTCTATCATTTTGATCTATTTCTGTGTTATCGTTTAGATAAAAATATCTCAAAATAAATTCAAAGCGATTTAGTCACATGCTCTCAAATAGAAGTGTTGGAACATTATTTTCTCGAGACCATTACAGTCTTTTGTTGCTATACTTTCTATTGCCAGACAATAATAAACCGCCAAAAAAGACATACAACTCTTCTATTGTAAGATTTAGTGACATATTTGCATCTTTTGGTAGAGCATAGGTATCACTTTGCTTTATAATATGCTGTATAATACTCTCGTCAACAAATAACATACAAAAATTTATCAAACGTTTTTTATCTTGCAAGTTTAAAGGCGTATTTTTAACACTGCAAGATTTGCTTAACATAAAATTAGGTTCAAAGTTACTCCATTTTACTTCTTCAGCCTAGGGGAGGCTTTTTGTTTACTCTTGCACGTGATAATTTTTTTGTTGACGTATATCTTTACCTGATCATCTGGATTATGGCGTTTTTGTCGGTTTGGTAACCGATTAAAACTGGTGCAGATAAATGATTCTGATCTATGTCTTAGCCGTCTTGTGGTGGAGTATTGTATATATCTACAGGTGTATGAAAATCATCGCTTTTTAGAATCGATACCAGATTGAGACTTTTGCGTAGGTATCATTTAAAGAAGTGTGTTTCAATTTCAAGAGAAATACTGAAACGTATTTTTTTTATTTATTTGTTTTGGCGCAAGTTATACTTATTGTTCCAAAAATCTTCCGACACAACTAGGGGTCTATCCCTGGGTAGAGCAATGAGAAGTGGGGGGGTAAGTCGAATTCTGTTTGCAGATCAAACTTAAGCTAAATCAAATAGGCGCCACCAAGTCCTGATGTAATCACGATAATTGCATAGCATAGTTCTAAGAGCGGACGTGGAGACCCAAAGAAAAAAAGATCGTCTTCGCTGACAAAAACCTGTCTTAATAAAATAAGACGCAGCTCCTGTAAGAAATTGTGATAGTTAAATAAATAAAAAAGTGGAACACCATTTGTGTCCTGCAAAAATACATAAAGAAATAATAAAAAAGTATTTCCAATATAACATTGGCATCAATTTATTACTTAGAAGGGTTTTAGCTTTATGTAATAAGATTTGATCACACTTAATCAAAATAAAAAACCTTTAATCTAGAACCAATTGTTTACTAAAAGATCTCTTTTAAAATTATATAACTTGTAACAAAAAATTTAATCATTAACTGCATCAATCTTAAACTTTTAACTTTCATGTTTGTCTTTATTATTTTCAATCAAACACTTTACTTTAAAACATGAACTTGTTGTACAAATAGGATTCTGACCTGGGCAGATCTTTTCAGTTAGATAACAAATTAATAGCTCCTAACAATATTAGCATTTGAGCTTTCAAAATTATTTATACTAATTTTAATGTAGATAATGCTGATCACAAAATAGACATGTTTACATATTTTGTACTAAAGCTGTTCAAAGCATTTGCTTTTAAAATAACATCTGTCAGCTATACAAAGTAGAAAATATGACGTCAGTAACACCTGTTGACATTACCGACGATTCATATGGACAAAGCATGTTGTTTTAGAACAACAAATCAATGAACTTTCGTTTTACTACTGGTAAATCCAGCTTAACAATTAGTTGGAACTTTTCAGTGTAAATGTATTACGCATCCAGGAAGAATTGATTATTTGACATAAATAGATAAATTCAAGATACTAGGTTAAACGGATGTTTTAAAATCTATGGACACCTTTGATCACAATAATTTTAGTATAGCAGTATCAAGACTACTGTCACCTATTGCAAGTTGTTAAACAGTTACACCAGGTATACAATTTCCAAAAGACCTAATTGTAGAGTTTGTTAGTTACTTTTGCATTATTAACTAAAAGTTTTATAAATGTATAGCAAAACAAAAGCTAATTTAAAAGTAATTGATACTCCAAAACGAAGTATTTTTCCAAATTAATGCTTTAATATATAATTTTATATTCCAAAGGATAGAATTTGATTAAAATCTCTTTTCTGTTAATACCACTATTGACACTGAACTTTTAATTTATTGTATAATTCTCATGAAATAATAAAAATTTTCTTGAATTGTAAATTCGGTTTTTATTGTGCTGTGCACGAGGAACAAGAATTTCCATAGTCTCGTAACAATGAAGTAACGGCATGTAATTAAACCATCTTCTACAAGCTCACCAATTTTTTATACATAGCTATGACATGCCAATTATAATTATTTATTAATGCTGGATCTTTTGTTTACTTATGGTTCGATTCCTATAAAACCGTAAATTCAAGGTTTGCCAATGTTAAAAGGGAAAATCTAAATTTGTATTACAAAAGTAATATTTCGTGTTCATAGGGTTGACACACAGCATAGGGCGTGATTAAGCTGTTCGCGTTGAAAATCACTCTTGCTTCCGATGTGTGATAATTTTTAAAACAATTTTTGGGATGTAAGCCGACATTGCACTTGATACATACAGAGTTTACTTTTTCCCACATGAATTACATCTTCTGTTCGTTGAACAATAAACAATCATGTGATTTCGTTCATCATATTTTACTGCGGCTATTGATTTTGCAAGCAACTTACTCCTGATATGTACACCATACGTGTTTAGAAAAATTGAACATAAGTTTTTTCTAAAATTTAATAAAGTTTTACACACTTCTTCCTGTGAATGAAATTTTCTTATCAATATCCAAGAATTGACTAAGGATACACCAAATAAATAACCAACGATTGGCTTTCGCTGACGTATGCGGGTTCGATAGCGTGCAACCATTCTATCTAGTTTGTCAACTTCGCCCATTCCCTTATTGTAGTTGTGTATAATTTTTGGATGTGGAATATTTATTTTTGATTTTGTATCCCTCGACAATCGCTTAATATTTTTAGTATCAACTTCATCTAAATTTGCACCAGCACAGACAGTTTTATTTACCTTTGACTGCAAAAACATTACCTTTTCAGAAATTCTATATTCGAAATGTCCTCTACTTTATCTTCCAATTTGCATTACCTTTCATAGGGCTGTTTCCTTGCCTGTTGTCACGAAGTGTGCAACTAGCACAATGTCCTTTTTCAGAGAGATGACATAGTAATTTCACAGAAGTAAAATAGTTATCAAAATACAATTTGTATCTTTCATGTGTAGGTAGTTTCGTAAGTTCCACTAAAGTAAACACTACCTTTCCTCCTAGCACAAATTTATTCTTGTCTATCTTTGTTGACATATCTTTATATAATCAAATTCCAACATGTAAACATTATCAGTACACAGAGCTCAGTTTTTGAAGCCAATCCTAATGAGTTTCTTTTTAGTATATTGTTTAGCGAGTTTTCCGTAATACGGATTTATGCTCTCGTCAATACCTAAATTTTTCTCTGATCCATCAAACTCTCTGAAGCTTTTGTTTAACTTGTTAATAAGCGGTCTGAGTTTATAAAGTCTATCATTTTGATCTATTTCTGTGTTATCGTTTAGATAAAAATATCTCAAAATAAATTCAAAGCGATTTAGTCACATGCTCTCAAATAGAAGTGTTGGAACATTATTTTCTCGAGACCATTACAGTCTTTTGTTGCTATACTTTCTATTGCCAGACAATAATAAACCGCCAAAAAAGACATACAACTCTTCTATTGTAAGATTTAGTGACATATTTGCATCTTTTGGTAGAGCATAGGTATCACTTTGCTTTATAATATGCTGTATAATACTCTCGTCAACAAATAACATACAAAAATTTATCAAACGTTTTTTATCTTGCAAGTTTAAAGGCGTATTTTTAACACTGCAAGATTTGCTTAACATAAAATTAGGTTCAAAGTTACTCCATTTTACTTCTTCAGCCTAGGGGAGGCTTTTTGTTTACTCTTGCACGTGATAATTTTTTTGTTGACGTATATCTTTACCTGATCATCTGGATTATGGCGTTTTTGTCGGTTTGGTAACCGATTAAAACTGGTGCAGATAAATGATTCTGATCTATGTCTTAGCCGTCTTGTGGTGGAGTATTGTATATATCTACAGGTGTATGAAAATCATCGCTTTTTAGAATCGATACCAGATTGAGACTTTTGCGTAGGTATCATTTAAAGAAGTGTGTTTCAATTTCAAGAGAAATACTGAAACGTATTTTTTTTATTTATTTGTTTTGGCGCAAGTTATACTTATTGTTCCAAAAATCTTCCGACACAACTAGGGGTCTATCCCTGGGTAGAGCAATGAGAAGTGGGGGGGTAAGTCGAATTCTGTTTGCAGATCAAACTTAAGCTAAATCAAATAGGCGCCACCAAGTCCTGATGTAATCACGATAATTGCATAGCATAGTTCTAAGAGCGGACGTGGAGACCCAAAGAAAAAAAGATCGTCTTCGCTGACAAAAACCTGTCTTAATAAAATAAGACGCAGCTCCTGTAAGAAATTGTGATAGTTAAATAAATAAAAAAGTGGAACACCATTTGTGTCCTGCAAAAATACATAAAGAAATAATAAAAAAAAGTATTTCCAATATAACATTGGCATCAATTTATTACTTAGAAGGGTTTTAGCTTTATGTAATAAGATTTGATCACACTTGATCAAAATAAAAAAACCTTTAATCTAGAACCAATTGTTTACTAAAAGATCTCTTTTAAAATAATATAACTTGTAACAAAAAATTTAATCATTAACTGCATCAATCTTAAACTTTTAACTTTCATGTTTGTCTTTATTATTTTCAATCAAACACTTTACTTTAAAACATGAATTTGTTGTACAAATAGGATTCTGACCTGGGCAGATCTTTTCAGTTAGATAACAAATTAATAGCTCCTAACAATATTAGCATTTGAGCTTTCAAAATTATTTATACTAATTTTAATGTAGATAATGCTGATCACAAAAATAGACATGTTTACATATTTTGTACTAAAGCTGTTCAAAGCATTTGCTTTTAAAATAACATCTGTCAGCTATACAAAGTAGAAAAATATGACGTCAGTAACACCTGTTGACATTACCGACGATTCATATGGACAAAGCATGTTGTTTTTAGAACAACAAATCAATGAACTTTCGTTTTACTACTGGTAAATCCAGCTTAACAATTAGTTGGAACTTTTTCAGTGTAAATGTATTACGCATCAAAGCAAGTTAACGTGTTCCAAATTTTGAAACACATGAAAAGAACTTATAGCTATCTACGAACCAAAACTGCAATATTCGCATTGTGACAAAGGAAGACGAAATCTCCGTTCTTCAAGCAAGGATAACAGCGTTTGCAATTTGAAACCAATTCATTTAAACCAACTTCTATAATTCCTTCGTTCCACGTGTCGAATCATATCCTGTCGCCTTACATTATGTGTTTTACTGTGTCCTTGTGTGTTTTTTTAAAGTTGCATCCTACTTGTCGCGCGTTATTCGAAGATATCCTCACTAATTGAAATGGATTCGCAGATTGCATGCCTCCAGCCAAGGGAACATGCTGATATCTCTATCACCTGTGGCCGACTATCTTATAACCAGCTCGGGCGGTCGCGCCGTCAGGAGGGGAACAATCAAACAGAGATGTGCTTGTAAATAGCTGTATACGACACAGATATCTGAATATAACTAGATTATTAAAAGACGATGCAGGCTTAGCGTATTACTTTTGAAGTTGAATGCAAATTATTATTGTTATTAATAAAATTGTTACATTATTCTTGAAATTATATGCAAAGAATTATTATTATTAATAAAATTGTTACACTATTCTTGAAATTATATGCAAAGAGTTATTATCGAAAATAAAATTGTTACACTACCCCTTTTCTAAAAGAAAAAATCTTTTTTAACAAAGAAAAATTTAAGTAAAACAAATACAAAAGATTTTTTTTTATTTATACTAGCCTTTTCTATATTCTTAACTAACATTACAAATATTTACGAACCTATGAAAACGAGGGGGACAAATATCTATAAATTTGAGTGTGCCGGTAACTACGTGTACCAAACGTCCATAGGGAGACAAAATCGGGGAGTCACAATCGGTATAAGTCAAAATTAAGAAAGGTCAAATTAAAAAGTCAAACACTCCACGGGACAAAAAATTAATCTAAGTCTAAATTTAAAGTAACCCTTTACTAGAGCTTCCTTACTCCTACCAAGGCTAGTATCTACTAACTATAACTAAACACAATACAAATTATCTTAATTTCCAAAAATAACAACTCCACTTCCTGGAGCTCAAGCAACTCTATCAACCAAAAAAAGGGACGCTATAATATCAAAACAGCATCACAATTCAAAATATTATCATTTCAAGGTGATAATCAAAACTAAAGTAACCTAACCAACAGGTCACTTACAAAAATCGAATACAAAATATTATCATCACAAAGTGATAATCAAAACTAAGGTAACCTAACTAACAGGTTACTTACAAAAATCCGATGCAAAATATTATCATCACAAGGTGATAATCAAAACTAAGGTAACCTAACTAAAAGGTTACTTACAAAAATCTGATGCAAAATCGAATCAGTTAGGGCTGAAATCTCTTACACCCTACTGACTATCCTATCACTAATTTTCTAATATCACCTCCTATTAGTGATGGATCAAATGGTGAAGTTCACCGTGCAAACCTCTGACCTTATCAAACAAAAATTTTGAAAGGTCCGAAAAAAGGGAAAGAATAAGTCAATATTCTCTCTACCTAAATATGTAGAAATCAGGACTAGCAACTTAAATAGTCAACTTATTTCTACTTTTTAATGATATCTTCTTATGATATCTTCTAATAATATCTTCTAATAACGCGCGACGAGTTTAACTAGTATGTACATTAATGTACACTACAAAACTACTACACAA
This sequence comes from Platerodrilus igneus, assembly GCA_036346225.1. Taxonomy (NCBI): domain Eukaryota; kingdom Metazoa; phylum Arthropoda; class Insecta; order Coleoptera; family Lycidae; genus Platerodrilus; species Platerodrilus igneus. The sequence continues at coordinate 2,600,464 of JARFIW010001778.1, read as the reverse complement.
AAGTTTGACTACATGTTTCAATCATCAAACAAAATTTTCAAACAAAATAAGTTACAAAAGGACAGTCTCCATTTAGCATTAGTTAAAACTATACTAAATCAAAAATCAGAACAAAACGAAACAAACAACGATTGTTTTACTTAAAATCAAAGAAATGACTAGACTGGAACTAATCGTCAGGATCATCATTCTTATCTGGATCTGATGCTTCAACGGGTTTCAAGTCCTTAACATGCCATTTTCCGGCTTTTTGTTCCATCCTCATTCTATAATTCATATACTAAATTGAAATGTTTTTTACGAACTTTGCACAAAATGAACTTTTGAGCTAACTTAGCGGAGAATTTATCACTAGCACTCGAAAGTACCTTATTAGTCCCCCAAACGCTTTCTCCGAGTTGGAATGAAATGTCTCTTCTTCTAAGATTGTAGCGTTTACTCGAACGTTGATAAGCTACATGTAAATTTTCACGGACATTCCCAAAAATATCGAACAAAGGTTGACGATCCAAAACATAGGAAGGTCTACTACTAGAAACAACATCTACATCTTTACCGGGTTCGAAATTGTTACTATAAGCTTTTCCACTTAAGGGTACCTGACGACCAAAGACTAAAAAATTTGGAGAATAGTTGGTGGATTCGTGTTTTGCTGAATTAACTGCGTACTGAATTTTTGATATTTCATTATCCCATGTATCATGTTCTTCTACGTAAGAACGGATGGCAGTACCAACTGTCTTATTAATTCTTTCCACAAAATTGCATTGAGGAGCATAAACAGCATTGTACCAAATCTTTGGATTTCGTACCTTGCACACAAAGCTTTAAAACACGTCCAATCAATTGTGGACCATTATCACAAATAACAAATTGTAGTACGCCGTAGACAAGAAACACTTTTTCTTCCAAAAAATTTTCAATCAAATGTGCCTAGGCAGTGCGCAAAGGTTGTAAAATCGAATACTTCGAGAACCAGTCACCAACAATTAATAACCATTTTCCTGCTTTTGAATCATCAATAAAAAACTAATCACGACGATAGCTAACAAAAAAATCAGTGTACAGGTACACTCTCACCCTACTACCAACCGAACTGTCGAAACAACTACAATGCTTCACAAGGCCTAAATTTGCTAGAGTGACAAACCCTCTACGAGTCTCACCTAGACTAACAATCAAAATTACATCAACTCAAAAAATTATGATGCAAAAATTCTAGAGCGACCAATTCACCTCGAGTCTCGTCTAGACTTACGTAATGCTGAGCGACCAACTCTTCCTGAGTCTCGTCTAGACTAACATACTGCTGAGCGACCAAGATATTAGATAATTGATTTTTTTAGTGAAAAAGCTATAAATAACATTAGGAATACATTGTGTAGTCATAAAACAAAAGAAAAACTCTAATCGCCATTTTCACACGTTGAGGGCGCCAATTCTTACAATTTAAAGTCATAATTCTTACAATTTAAAGGTTTATAATAGCAATCGCGACCTGGGCAGATCTTTTCAGTTAGATAACAAATTAATAGCTCCTAACAATATTAGCATTTGAGCTTTCAAAATTATTTATACTAATTTTAATGTAGATAATGCTGATCACAAAATAGACATGTTTACATATTTTGTACTAAAGCTGTTCAAAGCATTTGCTTTTAAAATAACATCTGTCAGCTATACAAAGTAGAAAATATGACGTCAGTAACACCTGTTGACATTACCGACGATTCATATGGACAAAGCATGTTGTTTTTAGAACAACAAATCAATGAACTTTCGTTTTACTACTGGTAAATCCAGCTTAACAATTAGTTGGAACTTTTTCAGTGTAAATGTATTACGCATCAAAGCAAGTTAACGTGTTCCAAATTTTGAAACACATGAAAAGAACTTATAGCTATCTACGAACCAAAACTGCAATATTCGCATTGTGACAAAGGAAGACGAAATCTCCGTTCTTCAAGCAAGGATAACAGCGTTTGCAATTTGAAACCAATTCATTTAAACCAACTTCTATAATTCCTTCGTTCCACGTGTCGAATCATATCCTGTCGCCTTACATTATGTGTTTTACTGTGTCCTTGTGTGTTTTTTTAAAGTTGCATCCTACTTGTCGCGCGTTATTCGAAGATATCCTCACTAATTGAAATGGATTCGCAGATTGCATGCCTCCAGCCAAGGGAACATGCTGATATCTCTATCACCTGTGGCCGACTATCTTATAACCAGCTCGGGCGGTCGCGCCGTCAGGAGGGGAACAATCAAACAGAGATGTGCTTGTAAATAGCTGTATACGACACAGATATCTGAATATAACTAGATTATTAAAAGACGATGCAGGCTTAGCGTATTACTTTTGAAGTTGAATGCAAATTATTATTGTTATTAATAAAATTGTTACATTATTCTTGAAATTATATGCAAAGAATTATTATTATTAATAAAATTGTTACACTATTCTTGAAATTATATGCAAAGAGTTATTATCGAAAATAAAATTGTTACACTACCCCTTTTCTAAAAGAAAAAATCTTTTTTAACAAAGAAAAATTTAAGTAAAACAAATACAAAAGATTTTTTTTTATTTATACTAGCCTTTTCTATATTCTTAACTAACATTACAAATATTTACGAACCTATGAAAACGAGGGGGACAAATATCTATAAATTTGAGTGTGCCGGTAACTACGTGTACCAAACGTCCATAGGGAGACAAAATCGGGGAGTCACAATCGGTATAAGTCAAAATTAAGAAAGGTCAAATTAAAAAGTCAAACACTCCACGGGACAAAAAAATTAATCTAAGTCTAAATTTAAAGTAACCCTTTTACTAGAGCTTCCTTACTCCTACCAAGGCTAGTATCTACTAACTATAACTAAACACAATACAAATTATCTTAATTTCCAAAAATAACAACTCCACTTCCTGGAGCTCAAGCAACTCTATCAACCAAAAAAAGGGACGCTATAATATCAAAACAGCATCACAATTCAAAATATTATCATTTCAAGGTGATAATCAAAACTAAAGTAACCTAACCAACAGGTCACTTACAAAAATCGAATACAAAATATTATCATCACAAAGTGATAATCAAAACTAAGGTAACCTAACTAACAGGTTACTTACAAAAATCCGATGCAAAATATTATCATCACAAGGTGATAATCAAAACTAAGGTAACCTAACTAAAAGGTTACTTACAAATATCTGATGCAAATTCGAATCAGTTATGGATGATATCTCTTACACCCTACTGACTATACTTTCACTACTTTTCTAATATCAACTCCTATTAGTGATGGATCAAATGGTGAAGTTCACCGTGCAAACCTCTGACCTTATCAAACAAAAATTTTGAAAGGTCCGAAAAAAGGGAAAGAATAAGTCAATATTCTCTCTACCTAAATATGTAGAAATCAGGACTAGCAACTTAAATAGTCAACTTATTTCTACTTTTTAATGATATCTTCTTATGATATCTTCTAATAATATCTTCTAATAACGCGCGACGAGTTTAACTAGTATGTACATTAATGTACACTACAAAACTACTACACAAAAGTTTGACTACATGTTTCAATCATCAAACAAAATTTTCAAACAAAATAAGTTACAAAAGGACAGTCTCCATTTAGCATTAGTTAAAACTATACTAAATCAAAAATCAGAACAAAACGAAACAAACAACGATTGTTTTACTTAAAATCAAAGAAATGACTAGACTGGAACTAATCGTCAGGATCATCATTCTTATCTGGATCTGATGCTTCAACGGGTTTCAAGTCCTTAACATGCCATTTTCCGGCTTTTTGTTCCATCCTCATTCTATAATTCATATACTAAATTGAAATGTTTTTTACGAACTTTGCACAAAATGAACTTTTGAGCTAACTTAGCGGAGAATTTATCACTAGCACTCGAAAGTACCTTATTAGTCCCCCAAACGCTTTCTCCGAGTTGGAATGAAATGTCTCTTCTTCTAAGATTGTAGCGTTTACTCGAACGTTGATAAGCTACATGTAAATTTTCACGGACATTCCCAAAAATATCGAACAAAGGTTGACGATCCAAAACATAGGAAGGTCTACTACTAGAAACAACATCTACATCTTTACCGGGTTCGAAATTGTTACTATAAGCTTTTCCACTTAAGGGTACCTGACGACCAAAGACTAAAAAATTTGGAGAATAGTTGGTGGATTCGTGTTTTGCTGAATTAACTGCGTACTGAATTTTGATATTTCATTATCCCATGTATCATGTTCTTCTACGTAAGAACGGATGGCAGTACCAACTGTCTTATTAATTCTTTCCACAAAATTGCATTGAGGAGCATAAACAGCATTGTACCAAATCTTTTGGATTTCGTACCTTGCACACAAAGCTTTAAAAACACGTCCAATCAATTGTGGACCATTATCACAAATAACAAATTGTAGTACGCCGTAGACAAGAAACACTTTTTCTTCCAAAAAATTTTCAATCAAATGTGCCTAGGCAGTGCGCAAAGGTTGTAAAATCGAATACTTCGAGAACCAGTCACCAACAATTAATAACCATTTTCCTGCTTTTGAATCATCAATAAAAAACTAATCACGACGATAGCTAACAAAAAAATCAGTGTACAGGTACACTCTCACCCTACTACCAACCGAACTGTCGAAACAACTACAATGCTTCACAAGGCCTAAATTTGCTAGAGTGACAAACCCTCTACGAGTCTCACCTAGACTAACAATCAAAAATTACATCAACTCAAAAAAAATTATGATGCAAAAATTCTAGAGCGACCAATTCACCTCGAGTCTCGTCTAGACTTACGTAATGCTGAGCGACCAACTCTTCCTGAGTCTCGTCTAGACTAACATACTGCTGAGCGACCAAGATATTAGATAATTGATTTTTTTTTAGTGAAAAAGCTATAAATAACATTAGGAATACATTGTGTAGTCATAAAAACAAAAGAAAAACTCTAATCGCCATTTTCACACGTTGAGGGCGCCAATTCTTACAATTTAAAGTCATAATTCTTACAATTTAAAGGTTTATAATAGCAATCGCGCAAGCGCAAAAAAAGCGACGCCACGGGCGGTTGGTAACGCTAATCTTTGTACAGATTTCGGCGCGCCCATCTGTCAATGACAAGCAAGGGAAATCTACATAATAAAAATGAAGATACGATACCAGACACGACCGCCCTTCTCGATGTTCAAAGGCAAAACGGCCACGTTACCGAGTCTCACCGAAACACTTCTCCCACTTTTCTCCGCCACTCGCGTTGCGCGATCTGGCGCAAACGCACTCTGACGTGACGGAAATATACGCCAAGTCTTTTGAATTTGTGGCGCGAAACTTCCGCACATCAAAATTAAGCTAAGAAAATGTTTAGTACCACTTTGGCACGTAACAATTTAAGTATATGATAATAACAAATAATATATTACAGACTTCACATACATATATCCACGACCGTATATTATACTGAACTGCATAACAACAAAACGGCGCAGACAGCAGAACGCAATGGCCATCTTGACAACAATATATAAATGGACATGATGTGTCACATATGTTACACGCCCTTTTTCGAAATAATAAAAAATTAAAAGAATTGATTAGTCACTTATAGTATAATCTATCGGGTGGTTTGCTGACTCTATCACTTCTTGTAACCGTTAGGTCCTCTTTAGGCGCAGTGGTTACTGGGGGCTGAAACAAAATAGGTTCAGTGTCTTTTGTGTCATTTGGTTTGCTATTTAAATATGTTGGCAACGACATTCGCAATGGACTGAGGTGTTGCTTGTTTCTTCGATAAACGGTTCCATCTATTTCAACGTTTTAATCATTTGGGCCAAACTTTTTTAAAACACTACCGGGACGCTACTGACGCGTTTTTTGTTGAACTGCAACTGGTTGTGTGGGTACGAGTTTGGTTAGTTTATGTGTTGAAACGTCGTAACGCTCCTTTTGTTTTTGCTGGAAAAGTTTTCTTTATACCACTTATAGGAAATATAGGTTTTAGAACTTCCTGGCCAACAGCTAGAGTTGACCGTAATCTTCTACCCATTAACAAATTACACGGTGCAGATAAGTTTTATTTGGGTGTAATGTTATACTAAAGAACAGACAAAAACAGATCTTTTCCGTCTTGTAAGCATTTAGTTAATAGACCTTTAGCTGTTTGTACAGTTCTTTCAATCATACCATTTGATCGAGGATAATACGGACTGGAGTTAGGTAATGTTATGTCGTATAACTTTCCAAAATTTTTAAATTCAAGCAAATCAAAAAGAGGCCCGTTATCAGATACTAATTCCTACGGTAAACCATTTACCGAAAATATATTTTTTAGGCCTGATATTACAGTAATTCCAGTTTTATTAGGTATTTTGTTTACAATAATAAATTTGCCGAAGTAGTCAATAATCACAAGAAAATTTTGTGTATTGAGCGATTTAAAATCTACTCCAATTTTTTGCCAAGGCAAATCCGGCACTTCATGGGGAGTAACAGGTTCTCTGGGATTTGATTTCAAATAAAACTGGCAAATCTCACATTCTAGAACTATTTTTTATATGTCAGAACTCCAACTGGGATAATACATGCATTGAGATGCTAGATTTTTACAGGAAACTACACCCTGGTGAGATTGGTGTACCAAGTTGAGAAATTCTGATTTTAAACTTTCTGGTATTATCAGTCGCTTGTTATAAAATAAAACATTTTCGTGTAGATAGATATTATTTTTAATGTTCCAAAATTTTTGAACTTCTAATGAGGCATTATTTTTATTACTAGGCCAGCCATTTTTAACAAAGTGTTTAATTTGCTGTAATAAGCAATCTTCGTTAATTGCGTGTTATAGCCGTAGCTGGTTTTCAGGTCTGGCAGCAGTAACTGAATAACCTTTCAGGTTGGAATCTAAGAAATCTTCCTTGTGTAGGGTTACGGCTTAGAGTATCAGGAACCTGAAGTTTTTTTCCCCAGGAACGTAAACAAGAGTAAAAGAGTACTTTAAAAGTTTGACAACAAGTCGTTGAATTCGTGGAGACATTTCGTGTAATGGTTTTTTTTATAAGACCCAACAATGGGCGGTGGTCATTTTCAATGTGAAAATGCTACCCAAAAAGATAGTAATGAAAACGTTCACACCCGAATACAACGGCTAAAAGTTCCTTGTCGATATGATTGTAGCGTTGTTGTACTGATGTTAAGGAATGTTAAGGATGTTAAGCAAATTCTATAGGTTTATTATCTTGGAGTATTATTACACCTAGGCCATAGGGGCTGGCATCTACTGATAAAATTGTAGGTTTAGACGGATCAAAGTAACTTAAAGTAGTTGCTGAAGCAGCGAGATGTTTTAAGTTATTGAAGCATTTGTTTTCGACGGCAGTCCATAGAAATTCGTTTCTTGAACTTAAAAGCTTTCTTAAAGTACTTGTTTCTGTAGAAATATTGGGAATAAATCAAGATAAATACATAATCATTCCCAAAAAACCTTGCAAATCTTTTACAGATTTAGGGGAACTCATCGTGCGGATCGCTTCAGTTTTCTTTTCGTCCGGTGAAATACCGTTACTATCTATTCCGCCTAGACTAAATTGCGTTGCAATGCCGATCTAAATAAAAATTTTGCTAACAAAACCAAATACGTGCTTATGCACAAGAGCAATTCTCAAATGATATGACGACAGCTCATACCGATGTACCCTCAAAATAGAATTCGTAGTTGTATCATCAAATTCGGACAAAAATGTTCTTTATTGACTCAAGCGAATTAAACTCCAGGCTTATCAGCTTCTTTAGCTATCAGTCTTCCTAAAAAATTTTTTTTCTCCAAAACTGGTCTCTCACTCACTACTCCTCTGATTTTCAGTTTATACTCCAGCTCCTCTTTAAGTAGACAAACAATTTGGAATTTTTCCGACATGATTGCAATAGCCTAAAATTTTAATGAAATCAAACTGATAAATCTAAATGATTTGAGCCCTACGAAAATTGTCAAAACAAATTCGGGCAACTAAAGGTCAAAATCGAAAAGTGTATTTGGTAAAAATAAATTTTGCCAAAACAATATCAAAAAAAACTTTATTGGGTTAAAACAGAATGAAAGTTAAAAATAAATTTGACTAAGGTAATTAATTAACTGAAGGAGAGTCAATGTCTCAACTAAACTCATGCCAAAACAAATTTCAAGAACATTAGCAAATTTAAACAACCAAATTTTGAAATTAATAGCAAATTTAAACAAACAAATTTTTATGCAAAATAAATTTTGAGCAAACAAATTTCGAAGCAAAATAAATTTTGAGCAAACAAATTTTGAGGCCCTACACGTTGCCGGCGCCAGTGAAACGTATTGTTTTTTTAGCGTAGGTTGTGGCGCTATTGAAGCGTATTTTTTTTAATTTATTTGTTTTGGCGCAAGTAATACTTATGTTGTACAAATAGGATTCTGACCTGGGCAGATCTTTTCAGGTAGATAACAAATTAATAGCTCCTAACAATATTAGCATTTGAGCTTTCAAAATTATTTATACTAATTTTAATGTAGATAATGCTGATCACAAAAATAGACATGTTTACATATTTTGTACTAAAGCTGTTCAAAGCATTTGCTTTTAAAATAACATCTGTCAGCTATACAAAGTAGAAAAATATGACGTCAGTAACACCTGTTGACATTACCGACGATTCATATGGAACAAAGCATGTTGTTTTTAGAACATTAAATCAATGAACTTTCGTTTTACTACTGGTAAATCCAGCTCAACAATTAGTTGGAACTTTTTCAGTGTAAATGTATTACGCATCAAAGCAAGTTAACGTGTTCCAAATTTTGAAACACATGAAAAGAACTTATAGCTATCTACGAACCAAAACTGCAATTGTCGCATTGTGACAAAGGAAGACGGGATCCCCGTTCTTCTTAATCTTCTTTGGGGATTAAACCACTCATAGTTTTTAAAATGATCTTTATTTACGTTTCGATCCATGACCTAGGATCGTTTTCAAAATAATAAAAACTTCAAGTTTGACATTTATGACATAAATTGAAGGTGGCTTTGATTTATTGATGTTAGAAATATTTGGTTTGAGTACAATAAGCAAAAATTTTTAAAGTTTAAATAAAATATTGCCTTCAATTTGTGTTACGGCCTGGGTGGTTTAATTTAATTTAATTTAATTTAATCCCCAAAGAAGATTAAGAAGAATACTAAACAAACCACAACAAACATACAGGGAGTATCCCCGTTCTTCATGCAACGATAACAGCGTTTGCAATTTGAAACCAATTCATCTAAACCAACTTCTATAATTCCTTCGTTCCACGTGTCGAATCAAATCCTGTCGCCTTACATTATGTGTTTTACTGTGTCCTTGTGTGTTTTTTTAAAATTGCATCCTACTTGTCGCGCGTTATTCGAAGATATCCTAACTAATCGAAATGGATTCGCAGATTGCCGGCCTCCGGCCAAGGGAACATGCTGATATCTCTATCACCTGTGGCCGACTATCTCATAAACAGCTCGGGCGGTCGCGCCGTCAAGAGGGGAACAACCAAACAGAGATGTGCTTGTAAATAGCTGTATACGACACAGATATCTAAATATAACTAGATTATTAAAGGACGATGTAGGCTTAGCGTATTACTTTTGAAGTTGAATGCAAATTATTATTGTTATTAATAAAATTGTTACACTATTCTTGAAATTATATGCAAAGAGTTATTATCGAAAATAAAATTGTTACAATACAAAAGCAAAAAATTAGGGACAAGTTGTAATTACTTTAATTTCTACATACTGCGATATGGGTTGCAACATATCTTAGAAAATTAATTTTTTTCACTCCTATTTGGACGATGACCTCTTAAATCTAGGGTCTGTGAGGGACGAACATGCTGATAGCATTCGCCATGACATTATGTATTGTGGAAACCGATACTAAGCGAAGTAGAGCGTCACAATGCTCGCAGATTCTTGTTGAAACCTAATCATACGAAAGAGAATCACGTGCAAAAAAATTTCGAGATTAGACAGTGACGTGGTATACATAATTTGCATTATTGCAGATGTAAAAATTACATAATAAAACCTTCCACTATATAAACATATATGAATAACTTATGTCTGAGAGTGATTAAAGATATCTGTTAACAAAAGTTAATAAAAAAAAGTAATTGACGTTCCAAACAAGGTATTTAGACAAAGTAATGCTGTAGTATATTCTAAAGGATATAATTTGATTAAAATCTTGTCTTTGTTAATGCCATTATATATACACTGAACATTGTTTATTTATCGTATAATTTTCATAAAATAATTTTAAAATTTTGAATTTGTTACGCACGAGGAACAAGAATTTGCATATTTTTGTAACAATGAAGTAACGACTTTTAATTAAACCATCTTCTACAGCTCACCAATTTCTTATACATAGATATTACGTTGAAATTATGATTATTCGTGAACACCAGACCTTTTGTTTATTTGTTGTTATCCTGCGGCTCCTACAAAACCGTAAATTCAAGGTTCGCCAATGTGAAAGAGAAACTCGAAATTTGAATTAGAAAAGTAATATTTCATGTTCCTAAAGTTGACACACAGCATATGGTTATCCATCCCGTGATTAAGCTGTTTGCGTTTAAATTAACTCAAGCTCCCAAAATTTGAACCACTATCAACAACTGCTTTATAATCTAATGAAGTAGGCTATTGCCAATATAATGAAAAGAACTCTATTAGCCAATACCTAATTCTAATGAGAGAACAATGTGTACTAGAGATGTAGGTAGCTTATGTATATTTAGTTGCCTAGCAAGCACTTACCCTTGCTCTCACCTACGTACATAAACACGAACCCATGCACCACCGGGCGCATCAACGCAAGCGCGTGCATTACGCCTTCATATATTTTGTTGTGGTTTGCATCTCTCAGCTCCTTAAATATTATTTTAGCTAATACATAAAATATTCTTCTACATATACTTATTTTTTTCTAGCCAACCCCTACTGCCGTAAAATGTTTTTTTACATTTTCAGGCCAGTAATAGCTATGAAGTTACATTATATATCCGTAAACTTGGAAACGGTTCCTAATACCTCTACTACTCGCGTTGTCGGATGTAGGACTTGCTGTCATTATAATTTGAATAAGGCCTGAGGTACTACATTGGGACTTTCTGTCAGCGTACAGATGCATAGCCGCACCGAGCGACGCGCTTCGTGATGTCGCTTTGCAATTATCAGTGCAGGTGGTATCAGTATCTGTTGCGCACTACTGGTTCTTCAAGACGTGGGTTTCTACCATAGGCGTTTTTACGAGTACATTCAGCTACGTCGCTTAAAGATAGGACCGCTTTGAAGCTATGCGCACGAACTGTGAAGGTATCCATTGCTCATATTGTCTCTTCCAAGTTAGTTTTGTCGCTTCGTAACACTGCTTTATGGCTGTGCAATTATTCATTCTGTGACCTACATTTGTTGCAGTGGATATGACTTAATTGAAATGTGTTTTCTTACACAATCGCACACGTATACCAGGCTAGTGATATTCTAAAGCTTGATTTTTGCACATTTGGGTTCGGACAAAATTTTGGGTTATATCTGATAAACATCGATACATACACGACATCTTACCGATTCTCTCTAACATTCTAAGCTTAATCTTCGTATACAGTAGACCGACAATACAATACAAGACGTGATTTGTTTTGTGTGAAATTTAATTAGCTACACCCAACACACTTTAATATATTTACGTGTCAATAATTAGAGACCGATGTTCACCTCATTTACACTTACCCACATACGACATTCATCATACAAAATGCGGAGGAATCCATTAACTTGCACCTGTCCCTTCCTTCATTAACTATCTAAGCGAACTTAACTCCTATATTTTCCATTCTTCATGCAAACGCTCCTTTAGCATGAATTTGCATTACAATAACTATTTCACCAGAACAGTTTTTAAATGTAGGTTGGTGTAACTTTCTACATTGTAAAGTTGGGTTAGTACTGATTATAGTGCTCGCCACGGTTTCGAATTTGCATTTTAAATAAGCTAGAATAAGTCTCGCTGTGATCTGCACATATCTCGATATCCAGCAGCTTGTGGTACCATAGAAAAGGTGTCTCCGTGGATTAGATAGATTTGCGTATGTTTGCTGATTTCAATGTCCCGGGTTCAATTCTCGACTCGAACCGCTTGAAAAATGTTAGGCGAGCAGTTTTCACAAAAATGCGCTCTCGTTTGGATGAGAGGTAAAATATAGGTCCCAATATGTGAATGTTCTCACGCATGCTAAACATACGTACCTTGCTTAGAAGAGTAAATTTCAGCAAAATACAGAAATTTCAGTTAAAGAAACTTACTTCGTGGCCAATGTAGTATCTTCAAGTGGAGCATTAGAGAATCATGTGTAGGAGTACCCTAAGGAGCTTGATCGAAAATTGTAGAAATAGTTTTAGGACTACTTAGATGTAACCAAGTAGTTTACATGCGATATATATGTATTTATTTATTTCCAAACATGCTTGCGCATAGTTACATAGAAAATTAAAATTCTTAGAGATAATATTATTATTGTTCATGAGTAGGGTAGCTAAGCCGGTTTGGCAACAGAGATCCACAGCAAGATATGTATACGCCGGTTCGAGAACAATATGAACAGCTAAGCCGCTTTGGGAAACAAAACGTGCAGCAAGATATGTATACGCCGCTTTGAGAACAAAATTGTCTTTGTGTGTAAATTTGTTGCGTCGTGGGGTCGTTAGGTCTTTGGGGTGTGCGTTCGGCGGGGTCGTTAGATTTTGTTGTGGGGTGGTGCGCGTGCGCTGGGGTGGAGATATTTTCTTAGGAAATTTTTAGCAGCGTTCCCGACGTTAAATATTAAATATTAAATTTTAAAAAATGTTGTGTGTGTAGAAAATGGAGTTCACGTGTTGGTTCGTTTTTCTGGGGTAGGTTAAGCTAAAAATTAAAACGCCGCTGTGAAGAATTTTTAATATTAGGCAAACGCGTGCAAGTGATAAAGAGTGTTTTAGCTCTCCTCATAAGCTGCGTTTTGTACGAAGTAGCAAATAAAATTGAGAAAATATACGAAATGTTATATGATGGAGGTCAAATTTTAAACGTTTGCAGGTAAAATCTTGTAAAAAAGAAGTCGTTCACATCTCGCAATTTCAATGTCGCGATAAAATACTAAGAATTTGCATGCAGTCGAATATAACAACGTGTTTGGAATTATAAATCTATGGTAATATATGTAAATCACGTCGACATTCGACTTTTAATATAATGTATTTAATTAACATAAGGTGTGTTGCAAAAACATGTCAAGACAGGTATGCCGTATATTTCCTTATTGGTATGCAAATTATACCATCTTGCATCACGATTTATTTGACTTTTAAATAAAAATTAATTTAATCTTATATCAAGGATGTCTTGCTTACATTTTAGCAATTTGAATATATTTAAATATTTAAATGTAATTATACATTTAATTTATGTGGCAATAAAAATTCTTTTACTTTTAGCGGTTTGGTGATTGAATGTAGATGACGCATTAGACATTGTATATATATATAACTCGTTTAATTTCACCATTATTTGAACCTGCGTTTTTGAAGTGCTCAGTATACGTGCAGCGTTAGTATAAAAAGTAAGTTACATTTTTCTTTATTTGTAAAAGAATATTTTACTTTATAATATTTGCAAGTTTGTAACAGCATTGCTGTTGTTTGTAGATGGATCAAGTAATACAAAACAATAATAAACAGTCCGTTGTAGGCCCTAGAAAAGAGGCAAAGAGGTTAGCCGAATTGCCACTAAACGTTCCACAAAGAATCTACAGAGCAAGAATAGTACATTCCAAATATGGTGATTGTGTACTGATTGAGTTAGCGGACAATATTTCATTTCTACCACAACGCAACACGGAATTGTGGAGAAAAAACATTGAGGAATTGGGTTCTGGAAAATACGCAATAACCGTATTAGAACTAATAGATATTAAAAGACCCAATCATCTTGTTTCCTACAGAATAGAACACATTTAGAAAAACAAAAAATAATTGGTATGTTTTATAATTATTGCTTGTTTTGAATAATGACTGAACATATTAATACTTTAAGTAGCGAAATTGTTTTAAAGTTAATAACGCATGCAATATTTTATTTAAAAGGTATACAATTAAAGAAGCTGAAATTTTGTTAAAATATATCAAACGATACTTAAGGTTATTTGTAAAGGCGGTTAGACATGGCGACTTAAATTTAGGTCAGTTAAGGCAAATTCAAACCAATATGGGATTGTTAAAAGCATCCAATCATCAATTAAAAATTTTCATGTAGGAAGCGGCATTCAATCGGTTTCACAACCATCACGTTTGGGGTCAAATGGATTGATTTGGTTTCCGCTTTTGCAAGAAGAATTAGAACAGGCGTTATAATAAACATGCATCATAAGGACTTAATGGCATTTTTAATGATTGCTTTAAGGTAATTAAAATTAAAATAAAAAATAGTTTAAAAAAATTAAATTTAATAAAAATTAATATTACACTTTGCGGAAAATTCATTAAAACATCTAATATTGATGAAAATAATATAACGGATTTTAAACATTTTAATACGAAAAATGTGGCGATTGACGTAGCGACGGATTTAACATCATGGTTTCGTGATGATGTGGTTGATAAACTAAGAACAAAACTATCGGAGTTTCAGGAATCAAAATCAGGCTGGGCTTTGAAAAAATTGTATCGATGGAAGTTAATATTAATAAATACGAAATGGGCAATGGACGTGTTTCATCTTTTATTCCGCTTCCAAAGCAAATTTCAAATAAATATGCATGCATCAACGTGAAAAATTCAGATGAGTGTTGCTTTTTGGGCAATTGTTTCAGCATTATTTCCTCTAAAATAAAGTAATCTCACATCCTCATATCCACACTACAGATTAGTTTTGAATGTTGAAGGATTGGAAATGCCGATGTCGATTAAAAATATTTCAAAATTTGAAAATATGAATAAAATTTCCATAAATGTATACAGTTTAGAATTAAATTGCGCTAAAGAAAAATCGTTCTATAGTGTGGTGCCAACAAGGCTTACTATGCAGAAAGCTGAGAAGCATGTAAATTTACTCATAATTCAAAATCAATATTTTCCAAACGTAAACAATTATAATACTCCAAGTGAGGATTTTGAAAATGTTGAAATAAAATACCATTATGTTTGGATAAAAAGTTTATCGCGGCTTATTGGCAGTCAACTAAATAAACATAATCATAAAAAATATATTTGCGATCGTTGTCTGAATTACTTTAACACCCTCGATAAATTAAATGATCACTCTAAATATTGCGAACAAGTAAATATCTGTAGAATTTCATATCCTAGGCATCGTCATGTTGAATTTAAGAATTATGTTTATAAGCAAAAGTACCTTTTATAATTTATTCCGATTTTGAGACTATTTTAAAACCTGTTAAAATCATAGTTATCAAAATATTCCAAGCACTTTAAAGTATCAACATCATAAAGCTTTTAGTGCTGGTTATTATTTAAAATGTGACTATGATGAATCGTTATCATTTTTAAAAATTATTTGGGGAAGATTGTATAGATTGGTTTGCAAACGAAATGGTGGAAGTTGCAAAATTTGTTCGAAGTAAATTCAAACATATTGAACCAATGATTGAACCTCATAATAACATTATTGCAACACATTGCTCTATATGTGAAAATGCATTTTCTGAAAACGCTATCATCGTTAGAGACCACTGCCACTTTACTGGCAACTTCAGAGGTTTTGCACACCAACATTGTAACCTCAACTTTAGAAATAGTTTTGTTGTACCGGTTGTGTTTCATAATTGAGTGGATACGATTCCCATTTCATGATACGAGAATTATCAAAAGGGTAATATTAGTTTATTGCCATTAAACAAAAGAAATACATTTCATTTACTCTGAACGATCTAGATGCTGATGATGATGGTGATGCTAAGATAAAGTTTCGTTTCATTGATTCTTTGAGATTTTTAAATTCATCTTTAGACAGTTTAGTGGCCACATTGCAACCTTCAGATTTCAAATATTTATCGAAAGAATTTTCAAATGTCTGTTCAAATAAATTGAACTTATTAACAAGAAAAGGTGTATTTCCATACGACTACATTGATTCATTGTCTAAACTGGATGAATTTGAACTTCCAAAATTGAAAACTTCTATAGCATGTTGACTGGTGAACATGTCACTGAGGATATGTATAACCATGCTCTAAAAGTTTGGAATGCATTTCAAATAAAAACATTTCGGAGTATGCCTTACTTTATATGAAAACCGATATAATGTTGTTAACGTGTGTTTTGAACAATTTCCGGAAAAGTCGTTTGCCACATATGGGCTCGATCCTGCTTGGTACTTCACCTTACCAGGGTATGCTTGGGATTGCATGCTTAAGCATACAAAATATAAGTTAGAGTTGCTTATGGACATTGATAAAATTATGTTTATTGAAAACGCTATTAGAGGTGGTATTAGTCAGGTGAGCAACCGATATTCCGAAGCTAACAATAGATACATGCATAATTATGATGCATCTAAACAATCCAAATATCTTTTATATTTGGATGCTAACAATCTTTACGGGTGGGCAATGCCAAGCATTACCATACGGAGACTTTGAATGGGTTGACATTAATCTCGATATTATTTCAATTCCAGATGATGCTCCAGATGGATATATTTTGGAGGTTGATTTGGAGTATCCTGAATATTTACATGATTTACACCGCGATATGCCGTTTTGTGCAGAACATCAGATCCTCCAGGATCAAAATTGCCTAAATTAATGACCACCTTATCCAATAAAACTAAGTACATTTTACATTACAGGAATCTTAAACAGGCGTTGTTAAACGGACTTAAATTGACAAAAATCCATCGAGTTCTAAAATTTAAACAAAGTTGTTGGTTAAAACCCTATATTGATTTGAATACTGAGCTTCGGAAACTTGCAAAGAATGAGTTCGAGAAAATTTATTCAAATTAATGAACAATGGGATTTGGAAAAACAATGGAAAATATTCGAAAGCACCGTGTTGTAAAGCTAGTTAAACGTTGGGAGGGCCGTTATGGAGCAAAAATTGGATGGCAAGCCCCATGTTTCATAGTTACACAATTTTCGATGATGAGTTAATGGCTATTGAGCTAAACAAAACCGAATTAATCTTTAATAAACCATTATATGTTGGTATGTCCATATTAGATATTTCTAAAATTTGTATGTACAATTTTCACTACAATTTTATGCTTCCAATCATGAAGGTGGAAAATTGCAAGCTCATGTATAGCGATACCGATTCGTTTATTTATGAGTTAACTTGTGACGATGTATATAACGAACTTATTAAGTCAAATCTCTCAAAGTTTGACACTTCTGGGTATGATGTAAATAATCGCTATGGAATACCTCGGGTTAACAACAAAGCTTTGGGGCTCATGAAGGATGAAACAAACGGTGTAATAATAACACATTTTGCTGGGTTACGATCGAAAATGTATAGTTACAAGTTGGAATGCAATCCAAATGAGAAGGAAAATAAAACACGTAATCATGGTGTTATAAAAAATCCAAAGGTATCAAATATAATGTAGTAAAAATGAAATAACTTTTGAAGACTATGTTTCATGTTTAAAAGATTTTAAAGAAAAGAAACTTAAGCAAGCCACGTTCCGTTCCTACGCTCATGATGTATTTACAATAATTCAGGAAAAATTGCATTAAGTCCATATGATGATAAACGTAGTCTAATACCACATTCAATGATACATTACCGTGGGGACATTATAGTATCGCGATGATGGAATAAATATATTTTTAGAAGTTTAAAACAAGCAATTATTAAGAAAACTTACTAAATATTTTATTTGTTTTACAGATAACCGCTTCCCATTATAGTTAACAGTATGGATGTTGAACAATTAGTAGAAAATCAAAAAGAAATTGAAGTGCCTAGTTTACTGACAATTAGCATAAAACAATACTGAATCAAATTGGGTTAACCAACCAGAGTCATATTGGTATGTTAAAATCAAACTTCCAAAAACAGTATACAAAGACATAAAAGAACCGTTATTGGAATGTTTAATAGTGCAGATATTTATGAAGTTAACCTCAAATTTCTTAAGTCTGTGCTACTACAAAATGATTTTGAAAAGCATGCGTCGAAGTATTTGGAGAAGTTGGTCAACTGCCACAACGATCCAACTAGAATCAATATAATGTATATAAAAGAACACATCAATCCAATAATGTATTCCAATTTTCTGGCAGAATACCTATACATATTTGAGGAAATTGGATGGGATCATTTTGGCTACTGTTTTAACAACAGGTGAAGAGGACATACTTCATAAGTGGGATTTTACAAAACCTTTGTCTGAAGAGCAATACATGTGTTTAATGTATATTCCAACAAATCGCATGCCTCAATTTGCAGAGCGATACAATCGTGTAGTTGTACATTCTTGGGAAAAATTAAGTACTATCACAGCTTCTACTGAGAGTTATTCATGTTGCAAGGAATGTATGAGAGGTGTTAAGGGTAATTAAAAATACAAAATTTATGGTATTTGAAGATGCTTGTATAGTACCAGATCTTATATGGAACATGAGTTATTGGTGTTGCAGATGTGAAAGAATGCCTTTATTTCAAGTAATCGATGAGTCAGAATATTATACTCATATTGATTATATTACACAAGTTTAAATGTTGTATAATGGATTGCGGTTGTTGTATATGTAATAATAGAAATAAAAATGTTTTTCTCAATTTGTATATTATTGAACTGAATACACTATTTTAAATCATTCAAATCCATAAAATTCTATCATAATAGTAAAAGATGCATTGCTTTAGACCAATACACAAACTGCATAAACTGCATAAATTATTAAAAGTCTCCAAAGTCTGAAACATGCAATATTCATCATTATTAGAATAATTTTCACTAAATCTAAAACATTTCTATAGTATGCATAAAAGTTCATTTCTTTTAAGAGGTTTACTTGATCAACCACTATACATTGATTTGCTTCCAAAATCTGAACTAACATTTTCACAAAGCATATATTCAACATCATGTTTAGTAAGTTTTAAAAACTTTTCATCATTGTATACGACTTGTTGTAACTTGCACGTGTCAATGATTGAATCATCGTCATTACCATTGCCATCCAATGGTTGTTGCATAGTAAAGAAGTTAACTTTGTTATTAAGCAATTCCATAAGGTGATTCCCTCAACATCGCTTAAACTAATTTTATTGTTACCATCATCATTTAAGTAGCTATGTCGATTTAAATCAATTGCAGGTGTAAACTGTCGAGCTGGAGATAAACCTACTTTGATGTTATAGTATGAGAGTGGAAATGTGGTTTGTAGCAGTAAATAATGTTCACTTTTGCTAGCATGTTCAACTTTATCTAGATATTGATTGATTGCAGCATCATAATCAACATCTTCGGATGATGATGATACATCAAAATCATAATAATCACTTTCAACACTACTTTCTTCAACCATGATTGCAAAGACCTTTTGCGATACTGAAATCACGTGAGAAAAATGTTCATTATATTTTTGCGAAACCCCACTTCCCCGCCATTACAAATTGGATTTTTTATCCATGAATTGTGAGAATTATCAAACCCCAACCATTTTACAAATAGACGATCTCCTTTTGGCGTAACACTTTTCAACAAGAAAAACATCAGGATGTGAGGTTTTCTGCAGTTCTTCTGCATAAAATTGCCCCAAAATCGGTTCACCTTTGTAATCTTGAAGTAGATAGGTAGCAGGATTGCCAACTACTATTTTAACAATTTTAAAGATTTCTGTGGAATAATTTGGCATGTAACCTTTGGGAAAATCAGACTTATATTTCGAAATTCGAACATGGTCGCCAACTTTTTTTATCACCCCATTACTTTCAAGGCATTAAACTGTGGTAAATATGTGAATTCGGTGACATCTTTAGGCTTCATTTTAATTTTCGAATGTTTTTGTTATTATACTGTTGAGTAATATTAGGCAATGCATCCAACCATTTACATTTACGTCTAAGGCTAAATTGTTTGAATAATTCATTCTTTAACGTTCTAATTACTCGTATAACTATGGCAGCCTTTTTGTACTGAATTGAGTAATGATTAATGTTATGCATCTTCATTAATTTTTCATATCTGCTGTTGTAAAATTCTTTACCATTATCGGTTTGTAAATTATCAGGCCACGACCTTCGTTAAAAATGGATGTCATTGCCCGGCAAACATCAATTGCATTTTTGATTTTAAAGGACGTGTCCATAGATATTTTGAATAACAATCTATCACCACTAACACATACCTATAATTGGCATTTTCCTTAAAATATTGATCAAATTCGATAAAGTCGGCTTGCCAGAGATCGTCTCTGTGTTTAATAATGGTACGTTTTCTAGGAAAATTTTTTCTGCTTTATACAATTCTTCAACAACGGTAAGCTTTGACATTATAAGGAAAGTGCACAATACTGGGTAACTATTATTTTTTCTCTTGATGTGCAATCGACAGTCGAAACCGTTGACATCAATAATAATACTAACGATTAGAACCTTGCAACGTTGGAGATGACAAAGCTGGTGTTGTAGTTAGTGAGATTGACGAGGTTATAGAGGTTGATGCTGGTGAAGTTGTTATTGTCGAGATCGGTGATGTTGTTGAAGTTGATGTTGTTTGCACATTACACTTTTCCTCAATTGTATTCAGCAGCTGTTTGTGTAAATTACTAATACAGGTATCCACGTATCGCTTATTGGCAGCATCATAATCAGCTTGTGGTTCTATAACATTACAAAGTTTTTGTATTGCATATCATATTGATCATCAAATGTATAATGAAGCCGATATTTTGTGGATGAATGTTACCAAACTTATCGATACTCATCTTTCAAAATGCTATTATGCAATGATCCTTCTTCTCTGAGCTCTTCTTCAATACTAATTATTTCATTATTGTGACCAGTATGACCTGCCGATTTTGATGCGTGTAACAATCTAAGTCGCTCAACTAGTTCGTGAGGTGTGTTCCAGTACACATACTCCTTTGTTTTAGCGTTGACTTCTTTCAACAGACCATATCCTACTGGTGCATCTAGTATTGGTTTAATAATTTTGATGTACTTATACGATCTGGAGCCAATAATTTTGTTTTGAGGATCATAGTTCCGTTTAAGAGCGTTAGTAGCTTCTAAAATCTTTCTGTACTCCTTTTGATCATTCTTGGTATACTTTTCAGGTTTTTAAGTATTAAAGTTCATATAATCCTGGAGTGCCTTTATAAGTTTTACCATTTATAACTAAATCAGCTGATTTAGGTGTTATGGTAACTAAAGCATTTCCCATACTCCAGTGATCTGTACTAGCATCGTATCGGAGGGCACTATGACCATAATCGATTTCATCTTCTGAATTTTGAATGATTAGTTCTATATATTTTCTAGGTAAAGGATGCTCATATCGCTCTAGAAATTCACCAGTAACAACATGATCATCATCATCATCATCATCCCTTTACTTCAACTTTAGGCAAAATGCCAAGAGCAGCAACATCAGCAGAACTATCTGCAACTGCCAACTTTGATTTCAATTTATGGTTAACAGATGCATATTTTTTTGTTTTAGCAATCTGCAGTAATGGTTCAATTATTGGTTTATATGCTGTTTCAACCATTCGCTGAGTATCAAGTTCACCCCTCTTAAGAGCTTTAAGTTTACGATTAATTGAACGTCTAGTTTTCGTTAATCTTTCTTTAATCGTTCTATCAGTGACATCCATCTTGTTGGCTTGCAGAGTAGAAACTGAGCTGCAGTAAAGTGGTTATAGAAAGTTTATATTGTTATATAACAATCAAATCCCTTTCGATATCGTCCATAATTAAAGTCTTTTGCAATGCATAGAAAATCATATTTTTCCAGCCAACATCGCGAGCACATTAATTTAAAATGATCAAAAGTCATATCGGTACCAACATGTTCATCATATATGTGTTTTAAATTTAAATGATCTTGTTTAAATAGGACAACTATGTTAACATTATCACGTATTAATTGTTTTGGTACTTTAGAATACGTTTGACACAGATAAAATGAATCTACACCCGAATGTCGACCCCTGCTAAAATATTCGCGAATTATATCCTGATTTAAGCATGAAATATCGTCAAATATCATTATCGTATTTTTACTGATTGCTTCTGGAGGGTGACATTCTCTTTATCGCTATAGGCGTAGTACTTAATGCCCTTTATAGATTTAAAAGTTGCTCTAAATATTTGTATTTAGCTTGTTCCAATGATTTGGAATACACGCACATTTTCAAACCTTAATCCGTGTGGTGCCTCCAATAAACTAATCATTACATTGGTCTTTCCACATCCTGATGGTCCGCATATTATCGCCCTGATTGATGTTGGAAATAAAGGTCCATGCTTTCCACGACTTCAGATTTTAAAAATTATGATCGTCTATACTTAATTGTTGAGGCTGCCGTATAAACTTCATATTAAGTCGAATGTTTTAATAATACTAATCAGTTGATGGCTAAACGTTGTAAAGGAAGGGTGTTCTAAACACCTTGATAAACAAATTACCGGTAGAGCTTCATGTACCGGGATACCAATTTTGTGGGCCAGGCACCAAGTTACAAGAACGATTAGTACGAGGTGATTCCGGCATTAACGATCTAGATAGATTGTGTCGCGATCACGATATTGCTTATGCTCAAAACCCTGACGACTTGACCGCACGACACAGAGCTGATAAAGTTCTAGCAGAAGGCGCTTGGAACCGAGTGAAATCGAACAACGCTCAGTTTGGGAGAAAGCAGCCGCTTGGGCCGTAACCAATGCAATGAAAATTAAAACCAAACTGGGTATGGGGTTACATCAAGAAGGATAAAGAGGAAGAAAAAGACAGTGTTGTTCATTTAAAGGGGCATATTGACACCAATTAGAACTGCTGTAAAGCATATTGTCAAAGATTCAAATGTGAAGAAATTTATCAATATGAGTTTACTTGCTGCAAGAAAAGCAGTTAAAACCGCAGGTGGAAAAAAAAGAGTGCGATTTCCTCGAATTATTCCCATACCCAAAGCAGGAGGCTTTCTTCCATTTCTAGTGCCACTATTTGCAGGTCTTTCAGCTGCAGGAGCACTAGCTGGCGGTGTTGCAGGGGTCGCTAAAGCTGTCAACGATGCTTCGGCAGCTAAAAACAATTGGAGGAAAATCAACGTCATAATGTCACCTTAGAGGATATAGCTTTAGGTAAAAAGGTGAAGGGTTATATCTTTCATCGCGCAATAAAAAGGATTTGCCTTATACTTAAAACCCAATCGAAAAACTTGTAAACTTGCCACGTAGAGCACTATTTGATTCAGATCTAAAGAAATATGCTAAAGGTTTACCTTTCTTTAGAGGAGTATTTATGCGTGATGCACTGCCAGCAAAGCCTCATGTTAACGAATCTGCTATTGTAAACTTAGATGACAACGTTGGAAATGGAACGCACTGGGTTGCATACAAAAACGTGGCAAGAAAGTTATTTACTATGATAGTTTTGGAGATTTAACACCACCGCTTGAAATAGTGAGATACTTAAGAGACTGTAATCTTACTTATAATTACAATCGGGAGCAAAATTTTAATACCTCAATATGTGGACATTTATGTTTGAACTTCTTATACAATAAATAATTTTATGGTATATAGTTGTTTGATTTTTAAATTTAATGGTAGTCATGACACAAACGTTTACGTTGACAGGTGTGGAAACGTGCTTTCTGCCAACTATTTCCTCAATTGAACTTGATTCAGAATATAAATATGGGTTAGGTTTGGTGGGGTTTTACGGATGCAACTCCGCAATATTCATGCAGGTAATAACAAGTTTTATTATTTGGATGATAAAAGGATAATAATAATAATGTTATTGATAACGATGATGATAATAATGCTAAAATAAAATGATTACAATTCCACCTGGAGCATATGAAATTTCTGAACTTGGAAAATATATAAACAATGCAATAGATAGCCCCCAAGTAGTGCATTGAAGTTTATTCTAAAGGCTAACAATAACACATTGCAATGCGAAATGAAATCCATGTACACAGTGATTTTTAAACGCAATGATGCTATTGGTCAAATGCTTGGGTTCACTCCCACATATCAGGCAAATAAAATCATTTCTCTCAACAATCAGTACAAATATTTGATGCGACCAATATACATGTGGAGTGTAATCTTACTGGTGGAGCGTATAGGGGAGCAGTCACATACAATTTTGAATTTGATGTACACGTAGAGCCTGGATATAAATTAATTAAAGAACCTGTATCCATCACATACTTGCCTGTGATCGTTCAACAAATAGATAACATTACGCTACGGTTGGTCAATCAAGAGGGTAAATTGGTGGACTTTGGTGCAGAGAAAATCTATTAGATTAGAACTTAAAAATATGGGGCTTAATATTTTTGGTGCTAGAGTATACTCAATCAGTTCACCTCAACCTGCAGGTCAGCAAACACCTGGTGCATTAACAGATCAGGACGTTCAATTTTTAGAATATCTCGGTTATAAAGTGCTTAATAAACATGGAAGGCGCAATAAGAGGGCTATTCAACAGTGTAGCGTCCGAAGATACGATTACAGAATATGATCGTCGAACATATCACCCATATACGACAAACGCCTATGGAAACTCGGATGAAATCAATATTGTTATCCAAAAGCTGATCTTATGACTGCAACTTATGACAGCATTATATACTTGGAAGGTACTCTTGTCCAACAGAAGCTCAAATTAAGGATTATGCTTTCACGAATAATGCCATGTTGTTTCTTTTGAAGAAATTAGATTTACGCTGGGTGATCAGGTTATCGAAACGGTTAGATTGCCCGGAATTAACAGCACAATCAAAGGCGTTTGTTCGTATACACGCGAGCAAAGTCGTTGTATGATGCAGGGATGGAGTGTGGAAAATAAACCCTTACCTTTGCTTAATGAAGCTAAAGATTTTTTGCGCTTCAATACCATTAAAGCACGTGCTTGGATTTGCCGAAGGATACAAAACACCGTTGCTCAACGTTCGACAAGAATTAACGTTGGTACGTTCAAAGTCTGATATTGATTGTTGTAAGGGTACTTCTATACCAAAATTACTCTCACAAAAGTAGTATGGAAAGTACCACCGTAATGCTCAACGATGCCACAAAATTGTCTATTTACAAAGAAATTAACAAAATTCGCGAATACAAGTAGCTTTTCATGCACGTGACTTGTATACCTATCCAAGCCTACCGTCCACTACATCTTTGGTTTGGCCTGTTAAGAGTAGTACGGGTTTTCAGCGCCCTCAATGGATATTCATCACCTTTCAAACCAAAAAGCGCAACCATAAGGATGCAGATGCGTCTACATTTAATCATGCAAACGCTACAAATATAAAGGCTAATATCAACAATAGAAGATACCCGTATGAGCAGCAAAACCTTTCTTTTACCGACAACAAGTACATGGATGCTTATAATGAATATTTGAATTATCGATCTCAATATTATGAACCGTTCGGAGTTCGGTATGTTCTCTTCTCAGTTATGAGGAGTTTAAACAGCAGCCAATTTTGTAATCAACTGCACCAGACAAAATGAAAGCATCCATAATATAGTAGCAGATTTAAAATTGAAATTGAAGCATCAAAAGCATTTGAAGTTGAAACTGTTGCTTACTGCATGATTATGCATGACGTACTTATTGAATATGAACCATTTACTGGCATTATACGTAAACTTTAAAATCGTTATTTCTTATAAAAGATGATTGAAATACATATGTAATATATTATTTAAATAACAGTGTTTTTGTTAGTATATTATTGATAGTCATGGAGGTTGTTGCTGTTCCACTCGCAGTGCTTTTAATCTTCCTTAATTTCCCCATCGGCAGGGAAGTGAGGTGTGAAGATGAAATTTACACAAACAGTGAATTTGGCTTAGAAATGGCAAACGTTTATCTAAACAAATATGGATATATTGAAACTCATAATGTTAGTGGGGCCTCTATTGAAAATCGCAAATCGATAATTAAAAATGCCTTAAAAGCATTTCAAACATATTACCAACTGCCGGTTGATGGTGAACTAAATAAAGAAACTTTAAAGTTAATGTCAAAACCTAGATGTACAAATAAAGACAATATTTCTGAAGCATACAATGTACATCAAACCAAATTGACAAAGCGTGTTTTAAATTACACAGTATTAACGAATGATTTTCGCATCTTAGCTCGGACGGTTGAAGCATTTAAAGTTTGGGCAAAACACACAAATCTTGTATTTATATACAATCCACAGAGTTATGATATATTAATAACATTCCAACAACAAAATCATTACATGAGGGCTTCAACAAACCCTAATGAGCGGTGTAAGGATGATTTTGATGGACCTGGTGGTGGGTTAGCACATGCTTTCTTTCCATCCAGCGACGATGTTGTGTCTGAAATACACATGGATTATGATGAGTCTTGGTATATGGAACACTCAAATTCACCACCCAGTGGATATATAAGTTATTATGAGGTGCTACTTCATGAAATTGGTCATACATTAGGGTTAAGACATTCAAATAATGTTAATGCAGTTATGTATTCATATTTAGAAAATCATCATCTTGATTTACATGAGGATGATATTGCAGGAATACAGTCCCTGTACCCACCACCATCATCAGCATCTACCACCGTTAAATCAACTACCGCTGCTTTTAAACCTAACTCCCCCCAATAAGCCGACCTCACCGAACAAACTACCGCCAGACCTATGTAACATTGAAATTGAACATTTTCTAATTCTAAATAAACGCATATATATGTTTTATGAAAAATGGGTTTGGATATCAGCTCTAAATAGCACTTACATTGAACCGGCTAAGAACATAATAAATTGGCTACCTTTTCTTCCACACACGTTTAAACGTTTAGATGCCGTATATCAGAAACCAAATGGTGATGTGGTTTTCTTTAGCAACAATCAAGTATATCTGTTGCAATTTCCTAGCATGCAGCTAGTCAATGGATGGCCTAGAGCATACACTCACTTTTACATTCCTAATCGTGTTCGGGTCAATGCGGCTGTAAATACCTATACTGGACGTACATTGATATTTTATGGCGAAAATCAACTCATGGAATACGATGAATGTACTAAGCAACCCAAAGCACATTTTTTTACAATCACATGCATTTCCAGATATTCCTTCGCATATTACAACCATTTTTCGATATACCAATGGTCATCTATATTTTATCAATAAAAACAAATTTCACGAATATAGTGAATTTCTAGGCAAAGTAGTTCAATCTGGCCACTTTGATCTATCCATATTTAACATTTATTGTGCAAACAAAGGATTAATGCAACAACTTTACGATGTATTGACAAAGTTATTAAAATTGGACAAACTAGTGAATTCGTACTTACAATCTAGCAGTATGTATGATAATTATGATGATGAAAGTTTATCGTAATGTTAAAAATGTACAAAATATAATAAAAAATTAATTTTTAGTTCATTTTATTTTTACATCACATAAAAATTTATTTGGAAAAGCAACAATAATTTCATATAAAACTTAAATTCTAAAGAATGTTGAATAAAGTAGCTGGTTCTTGATAATTTCGTAAGTGCTTGCATATTTTCCGCAACCAATTTACCTGTAGATATAATACAATCATCGTTGATTGCACCACACTGTTTGGTAAAAGAGGACGCTATGTTATCTATAAATTGATTATAGATGTAATCAATTGAAGAATCATTAATTGTAAATAAACAATCGTTAACTATGAATGCCATTGAAAATAATTTATTAATTGCTTCCTCAGAAAACACAAGCGTAGCACTACCATTATGACTTATTCCAATATATGGAAAGTTGCTGCAGATATCGTAAATGGCATGCAGCTTTATTCCATAACCAATGGATATTTCTTGATCTCTATATTCAGGTTCCTTTTGTAGAATTAGCATATTACGAAGGAAATGTTCGCTTCTTAAACTTGAAATTTCATTCCATTCCTTAACATTAAAACATAGAAAGCTTTGTGGAGCAATAACATTAGATATTTGCACTACTGCATTTAGTTTATACCGCGTTGAAATACCAACTTCCAGTAATAAACCCAATTCCACATGTAAAATGTTGACCATGTTGATACTAATTCCTCGCGATACTTATTAAATGCTGTAGGACGTGTTGATTTTAGTGATAATTCTGCGTTTGCATCAGCCCATGAAAAATTTGCATTATCATTTTGAATTGCATCGACCGATAAACAATTTGCATTACCACCATTCTTATTCAAGTTTTATTAACTGTTGCAGCATACATGTTTCTACTTTGAACGCAAAACTCTAACTATTTACGATGGTGGATTTTACCGGTTGAATTATTGACTATAATTATTCATCCAATACTTCAGTACAATCGCATTTTCCGCTGCACAACTGAATGATGTGCAATGTCTTGCGTGATATGAACATTTTGAAGTGTTGGGGCAATTCCACTCCTTTAACTCTTGTAAAGAAGGTGGACACCCCAAAGCTTCAACATTGATGATGTTGAGGTTAGAAAATTCGGACATTACCCATGCCCGTTTTCTAACCCCTTTACATATACATTCGTCGCTTCATTTAATATTGGACTTAATACATGTTGCAAGCATCCATAGGGCAACTCACCACACTCCCACTTAATACCATGAAAATGTTCTATTAGCCATGCATTTTGACGTTTATGGTCTAGCAATAATTCACCCCATGGATGCGGTGGTTTTAGTATGTAAGTACTTACATCATTTGATGATGCCAATAATGGAACAATAGCGACTTCTTTATATATGAACTTATTGTTTACAGTTTTGAACCCTTGAACATCTAACACTATTGAAGTATTCATTTTGCAATATTGACGCTGGCTGTTCAATAACAAACAGAAACTAACATCTTAACTCAATGTCTCCATATATATATATATGCTTTGCAACAAGATTCCCCACATAGAAACGACGCGATTACTTTAAATTTATGCGATTGTATAATTATATACAATCCCATTATATTTAATGTATGCATTAAAACATTCCAATGTGGTTATAAAATTATTCACGTTTTGTAGAAAACCATTAAAATTTACATTTTAATCTCATTGCAACTTTGTAACCTTGATGCTAATGAACGCTATTATTAACTTCTATTGTTTGAGAATGACGCAAAGAAAGAATACCTGATGCTACACCTTGAATTATAAAAAGTTAATACATGTAAATTCTTCAAAAATTAGTATGCTAAATACAGTGTTGATGTTTCATCATGACCAAATAACTACATCAATTGAATATATATCAAACAGGATTCTGAATAGTACACGGTTGATGTGGATATAAAATTATTCATGGTTTTAGCAATAAAAATTTAAAATATAACCTTGCTTATAAGTTTATTACATTTCTAAGTATATATAATACAGTAAATTTAACCATTAACTAACAAAATGAAACCAACTGCAATTATATCGCCAACAAATAGAACTGGGGTGCCCTGGTTCGCAAAGCCGACAGTGAAGCGTCAAATGCTTAGACTCTTAAACCCGTAAGTAACAAATATTTATTTGTATAAACTAATTTTCAATTTATATTTACTACTGAAAAATTGTTATATAATAAAACTTAGGTTTATTTTTTCTTATTGTTACAGTAATATGCGATATACGGAGGTGGCAGACCGACATACGCCAGCACAAATGTCACCACCACCACCACAACCACCACAACCATGGTCCCCAGATGATGGCGAAGATTTACTTACTTTGCTAAATGAATTTATAGAAAGAAGTATTCATTAAATAAATATTAAAGAAACACATATTTTCTAAATGATATTGGTGCTAAGGAAAGCTATTATTATTAAGTTATATAGTTTGAGAGTGATGTTAAAACCTTGATGCTACACCCTGAGTTGTAAAAGTTAATCCATAAGCAAGAAATCCTTGATAATAGCAAGTTCAGTGTACTTGTATAAATTATTTTGGGATGATGTAACCAAAAGGATATACGACATACCTGCCTTGAAATGTTTTTGCAAACACACACACACCTTATGTTAATTAAATACATTATATTAAAAGTCGAATGTCGGTGCGATTTACATATATATTACCAGAGATTTATAATTCCAAACACGTTGTTATATTCGACTGCATGCAGATTCTTAGTATTTTATCGTGACATTGAAATTGCGAGAAGTGAACGACTTCTTTTTTACAAGATTTTACCTGCAGACGTTTAAAAATTTGACCTCCATCATATAACCATAGATTTATAATTCCAAACACGTTGTTATATTCGACTGCATGCAAATTCTTAGTATTTTATCGCGACATTGAAATTGCGAGATGTGAACGACTTCTTTTTTACAAGATTTTACCTGCAAACGTTTAAAATTTGACCTCCATCATATAACATTTCGTATATTTTCTCAATTTTATTTGCTACTTCGTACAAAACGCAGCTTATGAGGAGAGCTAAAACACTCTTTATCACTTGCACGCGTTTGCCTAATATTAAAAATTCTTCACAGCGGCGTTTTAATTTTTAGCTTAACCTACCCCAGAAAAATACGAACCAACACGTGAACTCCATTTTCTACACACACAACATTTTTTAAAATTTAATATTTAATATTTAACGTCGGGAACGCTGCTAAAAATTTCCTAAGAAAATATCTCCACCCCAGCGCACGCGCACCACCCCACAACAAAATCTAACGACCCCGCCGAACGCACACCCCAAAGACCTAACGACCCCACGACGCAACAAATTTACACACAAAGACAATTTTGTTCTCAAAGCGGCGTATACATATCTTGCTGCACGTTTTGTTTCCCAAAGCGGCTTAGCTGTTCATATTGTTCTCGAACCGGCGTATACATATCTTGCTGTGGATCTCTGTTGCCAAACCGGCTTAGCTACCCTACTTTCATGCATTACGATGTATAAATGTATACCAATCTTATTATAAAAATCTATATTAACTTAACTATATTTTTAATTCCTAAGTGTAAATGTAAAACTAAATCTAGTCTTAAACCTAAACTTTTAAAACTAAAATTAAAAACCGAACCTAAATCCAACCCCTGATCTAAACTCAAATCCAAATTTCGGGTCCACTACTGTAGACTATACCAAAACCTCGTCGTCTGATCATTGCTCAAAATAATATTTTAATATTAATTCCCTGTAATGCTTATACTTTTTAGTATAGAAATCTTTGTCTAGAATGGCTACAATATAATTTATTAGTTTTAACATACAGCAAACCGGAGTTGTCAGTGTAAGTTGATGAATAGAAAACGGTATTGTCGAGCGTGTATCCTTACTGGGACCTTTAATAGTACATAGTTCATGCAAATGGTTGCAGTCTATACTGTTATTCCATAGCGTATGCCCAAATGCTAATATGCAACATTCTCTACGACTTTTGAGTGACATGTTTTGAAATAGATTTTGTTGATGTGTTGTTCCAATTGCGGAGTAATGTCGGTATACGTTATGGTATCTGAAGTTAAAAACGTTTAAAATCTGTTTTGAACTTTTCGATTGCTAGAGTGTTTTTGTGATTACTAGGATTCTATATTATCCCATTAGGCATGAAGCTTATTAGGAGTCACAAATCGATTATAGTTGTTTTATGTGATGTTACGTTTATTTTCGAGATAAATTAAATACCCCTTTTCCCTTTGTTAACTCATAAACCCGCTCTACAATAATTTTGTTAAATCTATTCCATTGCTATTCCTAAATCCTTCATCAACATCCTGTCTATTTTACCTGTTTATCATAAACCCGTTTTACAATAATTTTTAACTTAAATCTAGTTGCTTTGAAACGTAAAGTTTATGCTATAATTAAATAGTCAGTACCTTGTTTTAGGTATCCGTTAACTTGTTATACAGTACGACTGCGTATAATTGATTTTTATGTGATTTCCATCTAAAGACTCGTCGAACTAAGGTCGCGTACTATCCGATAAAACCGCGTTTTCCAGTTTCTAGTCGTTTGATAACGCCAATGCTACTTTTTGAACTCTCGTTATTTAGTAAAACCAATTAATATTCACTAGCTTTTTCTTATATACGACGAAAACGGTCGTTATATTTTTTTTGTTTCCGCTTTCTTCGTGGGAGTTTCGCGCACGCAATACAGCGTGGTACGTAATGTTGGACCTACCTGTTACCTTGAACCTAATTGAGGAGGTGATAGCTGCCCCTTTTTATATGGCAACAATTGCGTGGTACTAGGCCCTGCTGCTCCGCTACGGCCCTAAGGAGGGTGTGCTAGGTCTAACATATTCGGCACGTGATAGAGTGTTTATCCACTATTTTTTTTTGTATGAGTTCCACGTTTTGTTGGATGATTACACTTTGTGGTTCTAAAATGATTATCATCTATACGAAAGGGCAACCCCCTTTCGTATAGATCATAATCATTTTAGTATTATTGATGTTGTAACGATTGTATATACTTAATTTTGTATTTAAGATGACGATTTAGAGCTGCGGTTTTTAGAGTTGTGATTTCTTTTTCCTTCTTTGTCAATTAATATGGGGGTAGATACCTAAAAACGGCAGCTCGCTATGTTAAGGACTGATTTTTTTTCTTGGTTTTTCCTGACATGAATATTGTGATTACTACTTATTTTGTTTTCATTTGTTTGTGGTACTACTGTACTGAAATAACATGTTTTTTTGTTTAATTATAATTTTTTATGTTGCGTGTGGTTTTAATGAATGCGTGCGTGTATTTTTATTTCAGGATTTCTTTAATTTTTGTATGTATTATACCCCGCCCACTCACCGATTGAGTCCGGTCATTTTCTTTCTTCTTCCCTGGTTCTTTCTTTTTTTAGGCTACGTCGATGCCCGTAGCAGTTCTTAGTAAGTAAGGAACACAAACTACTATTAGATTTTTAAATACAACTTAAGATATGAGCCATCCCTTTTAGTGGACACTATGCTTAAAAATCTTATTACAATGTGGGATAATTTTTAAACAATTTTCTGAATGTAAACCCACATTGCACTTGATACAAATAAAGTTTACTTTTATCCCACATGTAGTAGATTGTTACGTTCATTTTCGTAACTAATTGATTAGTTAATATGCAATAGTTTTTACCTTAAATTCCTTAGCGTTAAACACGAAAATTTATTCCGTAAATTAAACATAACCCTTTCGTGTATTAAAATTTGTATTGTAATTAATAATAAACATCCTATATATGTTACTTGATAAATCTTGCTGCTCATTAAAAATAAATATCCTTTCTAAGAATTTCGTATCGTGGAATTTACGCCATAATTAGATAGGCGACTTTCCAAGTATTTCAATAATTAATGCTGGTGTGTGTTTCTTTTTAAAGAATTCGGTGAAATTGTTTCAATAAATTAGGTTTTTCCTGTTTTATTTTCTTAAGCTTTGGTGCTTTAACTAAACAAATTTAATATGGACTTTCTGTTCGACTAGCAACCAGAAAACATCCGTCCTGTTTTGCTTAATTTCGTTTTCTTTATGCGAATTGCTGGCACATTTGAAAATGTTGTTGCCATTATGTATGTACATATAGTTTAAGTTTATATTTACGATAATCTAGAGCTGTGGTTTTTAGGGTTGCCCTTGGTTCTTTTCTAATTACTGTCAGGGGGTTATTACCTAAAAACTACAGCTCGCTATTTTCATGAATTTTTTTTCTATGTGCTGTAAATATTTTGGTTAATTATACGTTTTTTTTTCCTTTGTATGTTTTGTTCTGAGTGTAAATGAGTAAGGGTATCTATTTTTTTTTCTATTCATTTCAGGTTTCTTTGTAACTTAGCTATAGGTATAAAACCCCGCCCACTCACCGATTGAGCCCGGTCATACTTACTTCCTTTCTTTCTTTCTCTTGGTTTTTTTTTTATGTTACGTCAATGTACGTAGCAACATCTTCTATCCGTTGGACAATAAACAATAATGTGATTTCGTTCATCATATCTAACTGCGGCTATTGATTTCGCAGGCAACTTACTCCTGATGTTCCGTCCAATCTTGTATATATTTATTTAGTTTCTTTATATTATTACTATAAAGTTTAAGTTTATTTGTTAATGGTAATATCTGCTCTCTTATTTAAATTTAATAAACCCGGTCAACGTTATCACCTTCAATGTTCTATCTTGTTTGTTATATGTTTGGCGATTGTGCGGCCTAACTTATTCTATTGTCACCGCCTGGACAATAAGCTTCGACTTCGGAGGTCAATCCCCGCATAGAACTATATCACCACTTTATATTATTTTTTGAGTGTAGTAATAAGTGTTCTGGATCCAAAAATCTTCACCGTTATAACTGGACATCAGATAAGAATATTGAAGATCGCATTGGTTTGGTATCTGTTTGGTTATACTCGCGTTTTTCTCCCCTCAGTATTTTTTATGTACTTAACACCTGATAGATTGTACACCATACGTGTTCAGATAAATGGAATAAGTTCTTTCTAAAATTTAATAAAGTTTTACACACTTCTTCCTTTGAATGAAATTTCCTTATCACTAGCCACGAATTGACTAGGGATACAACAAATTAATAAGCAATGAATGGCTTTTGCCATTTGCGCTAACGTATGCAGGTTCGATAGCTTGCAACCATTTCATCTAGTTTGTTAACTCCGCCCATTCCCTTATTGTAGTTGTGTATAATTTCTGGATGTGGAACATTTATTTTTGATTTTGCATCCCTCGAATATCATATAACATTTTTAGTATCAACTTCATCTAAATTTGTACCAGCACAGACAGTTTTATTGTCCTTCCACTGCAAAAACATTACCTTTTTAGAAGTTCTATATTCGAAATGTCTTCGTCTTTTTTTCCAATTTGCATTGCCTTTCATACGGCAGTTTCCTAGCCTGTTGTCACGAAGTGTGCCACTAGCACAATATCCTTTATCAGAGAGATGACTAGTAATTTCACAGAAGTAAAATAGCTATCAAAATACAATTTGTATCTTTCAAGTGGAGGAATTTTGTAAATTCCGCTAAAGAAAGCACTACCTTTCGTCCTAACACAAATTCATATTTATCTATGTCTGTTGACTTACCAGTGTATTATTAAAATCCAACATGTAACCATTATCGGTACACAGAGCCCAGTTTTTGAAGCGAAACCTAATCAGTTTCCTTTTGATATATTGTTTAGCATAATGTTTTCCGTAATACGAAATCATGCTCTCGTTAATGCCTAAATTTTCCTCTAATCCAGCAAACTCTCTGAAGCTTTTATTTAACGTGATAATAAACGGTCTGAGTTTATAGAATCTATCATTTTTATCTATTTCTGTGTTATCGTTTAAATTAAAATTTCTCAAAATACATTCAAAGCGATTTAGTCGCACGCTATCGGATAGAAGTTTTGAAACATCATCTTCTCGAGAACAATACATTTTTCTTTGGTATACTTTCCATCATCGGTCACTAATAAACCGCCAAAAAAGACATACAACTTTTCTATTGTAATATTTAATGGCTAGAGCATATGCATTACTTTGCTTTATAATGTGCTCTATAATACTCTCGTCAACAAATAACATAAAAAAATTTATCGAACGTTTCTTATCTTGCAAGTTTGAATGCGAATTTTTGACACTGTAAGGTTTGTTCAACATAAAATTAGGTTCAAAGTTACTCCATTTTACTTTCTTCAGACTAGGTGCGGCTTTTTTTTACTCTTGCATTGATGTTTTTTCTGTTGACCGTATATCTTTACCTAATTTTTTGGATTTTCACGTTTTTGTCGGTTTGGTAACAGATGCTCTATTATTTTTGGCTGGTGAAGATAAATTATTCTAAGATGGATGGTACGTTTAGTGTGATATGCCTGCAAAAGCGACGAGTGACTATTTTCATTTGCTAAATACGATAATTCTGATAATGGGTAATCTTTTTTCTTAGACCATGAAGGTTGATTTGTTGGGTATAAAAACCAACTCCGATTCAACTTTTAGCATAACAGAACCAAAACGATTTACGTCAACCTCGTGTTCATCATCAGATTCATCGCTATCGTCATTTGTGTCTTAACCGTCTTGTAGCGAAATAATGCATACATCTACGGGTATATAAAAGTCATCACTTTCTAGAATCATACCAGCTTGAGGCTTTTGCATCGGTATCATTTAAAGAAGTGTGTTTCGATTTTTTGGGAAATACAAAAGCAAAAAGTTACGAACAAATTGTGATTCCTTTAATTTCCACATACTGCAATATGAGTTGCAACATATCTTTGAAAACTCATTTTTTTACTCCTATTTGGACGCCCACCCTTAAATCTAAGGTCTGTGAGGGACGAACATGGTGAAAGCTTTCGCAAAAAAATTGTTGTGGAATGCATAATTGGTATTATTGCAGATATAAATATTACATAATAAAACCTTTCACTAATAAAATATTAATAACTTCTGACCGAGAGTGATAAGAGAGTATTTGATATCCAAACAATGTATTTTGACAAAGTAATGCCGTACTATCTAATTTATTATTCTAAAGGATACAATTTGATTAAAATCTTTTCTTTGTTAATACCACTGGACATTGTTTTTTTATCGTATATTTTTCATAAAATAATACAATTTTTTAAATTTCAAATCCATTTTTTATTATGTTACGCACGGGGAACAAAAATTTGCATAGTTTCGTAACAGTGAAGTAATGACCTTTAATTAAACCATCTTCTACAGCTCACCAATTTCTCATACATAGATATTACGTGGAAATTATGATTATCCGTTAACGCCAGACCTTTTGTTTATTTATGGTAATCCTTTGGTTCCTACAAATCCTTCCTATCCCGACACGGCCGACTGCTTGAAAAATGGCAGGAAAGCATTTTTCACAAAAATTACGCCTTCGTTCGGATGAGCGATAAAATGGAGGTCCCGTATGTGAGTGTTGTCACGCACGTTAAAGATCCCTACCTTGCTTGGAACAGCAAGGGTTCGGCAAAATTTCAAATTTTCCAAGTAAAAAAAATTCGCCTCCTGTCCAATGTAGTACCTTCGGGTGGAGCATTGGAAATGTAAATGCACTGTTCCTACAAAACCGTAAATTCAAGGTTCGCCAATGTGAAAGAGAAACTCAAAATTTGTATTACAAAAGTAATATTTCATGTTTTTGAATTGACACACAGCATGCAGTTATACATTCCATGACTAAGCTGTTTGCGTTTAAATTCACTCAAGCTCTCAAAATTCGAACCACTATCAACAACTGGTTTACGAGCTAATGAAGTAGGCTATTGCCAACATAATGAAAAGAACTCTATTAGCCAATACTTGATTATAATGAGAGCACAATGTGTACTAGAGATGTGGGCAAACTATGTATATTTAGTTGCCTAGCAAGCACTCGCCCATGCTCTTACCTCGCAAACACGCTCCCACGTGTGCGCGCACGTAAGAAAACAAGTACGAACCCATGCACCACCATGCGCATCAACGCAAGCGCCTGCATATACGCTTTCATGTATTTTGTTGTCACGTGGTTTACATCTGTCAGCTCTTTAAATATTATTTTAGCTAATACACAAAATATTCTTCTAGTCAGCCCCTACTGCCGTAAAATGTTTTTTTTTTACATTCTCATGCCAGTAATTGATATGAAGTTACATTAAATATCAGTAAACTTGGAAACGGTTCCTAATACCTCTGCTACTGGCGTTGTCGGATGTAGAAGTTTATGTCAGCGTACAGATGCATTGCAACGCCAAACGACACGCTTCGTGATGTTGTTTTGCAATTATGTTTTTTAACACGTGGCTTTCTACCATAGGTTTTTTTACGGGTACAAAGATTTAGCTACGTCGCTTCAGGATAGGACCGCTTTGAAACTATGCGAACAAATGTGAAAGTGTCTATTGCTCATATTGTCTCTTCCAAATTAGTTTTGACGCATCGTAACGCTGCTTCGTGGCTGTGCATATTTGTTGCAGTGGATCTGACTTAATTGAACTGTGTTTTATTACACAATCGCACACTTATACCAAGCTGTATTAGAATTACCAGGGTAATGGTATTCTAAAGCTTTATTTTTGCACATTTGGGATTTTCGGACAAAGTTGTGGGTTATATTTGATAAACATCGATACACACACGACATCTTACCGGTTCTCCCAAACATTCCAAGCTTAATCTCCATATGCAGTAAACCGACAATACAATACAAGACGTGATCCGCTTTGTGTGAAATTTAATTACTCAACACTCACCAATATATATGGTTGTCAATAATTAGAGACCGATATTCACCTCATTTACACTTACCCATATACGACATTCATCATACAAAATGCGGAAGAAACCATTAACTTGGACCTGCCATTTCCTTCATTAACTATCTAACCGAACTTTACTCCTATATCTGCCATTCTTCATTCAAACGATCTTTTAGCATGAATTTGCATTAAAATAACTATTTCATCAGAACAGTTTTTAAATTTAGGTTGGTGTAGCTTTCTACCGTGTAAAGTTGAATTATTACTGATTGTAGTGCTCGCCATGCTTTCCAATTTGCATTTTAAATAAGTTAGAATAAGTTTCGCTATGATCTGCACATGTCTCGATTTCCAGTAGCTTGTGGTACCATAGAAAAAGTATCTCCGTGGATTAGATAAGTTTGCGTATGTTTGCTGATTTCAAGGTCCTGGGTTCAATTCCCGACTGGTACCGCTTGAAAAATGTTAGGCAAGCAGTTTTCACAAAAATGCACTCTCGTTTGAATGAGAAGTGAAATATAGGTCCCGAATGTAAATGTTCCCACACATGCTAAACATACGTACCTTGCTTAGAAGAGCAAAGGTTCGGCAAAATTCACATTAGTGAATGAAGTTTATTAGGAGTCACGAATCGATTATAGTTGTATTATGTGCTTAGTAAGTAAAGAACATGAATTACTCATCATTAGGTCTTTAGTCCAGGAATTGGTTAGACGAGTACCCCCATTGTTTCCTATTCCGAACTAACTTACACATTTCCCTGAAATTTACGCAGTCTGTATTTATCACTATCTGCGTGCAAATGTCTGATCTCGGTCTACTTCTATTTCTTTTTTCCTATCTCTGCTTGTAATATATCCCACCGTACTATTCCTTAAAAATGCCTTAGAATGTAACCTACCCTTCTATTTCTCCAATTTTTTTTTGTTTTCCACAGATATTCATCTTCCTTTACTATTTCTATAACCTATTTGTTATTAACTTTGTCTGTCCACGCCATCATCCTTATAAATTTAAAGCACAACATTCCAGAAGACTTTTATCTCCTTTTGTCTGCTTTTCCTACTGCCCCTATTTTATAGACGTACTGTGCTGTGCTCCACAGATATGCTTTGAACAATTTTCTTCTTGTCTCCATGTTGGTTGTCTTTGAGCATATCCGCTGTTCTTTCTTGTTAGATGTAGTTCGATCATCTTCTATTGTTTTACAGTTATATACCCTATTTCCCCGATATTCAGTGGTATGTGAAGGGGGGTAGCAGCCTGTGGCTGCCAAGTTCTCTCAGCACTTGAACATTTGTCGAATTAATAGTTTTTCCGATATATCATTTAGCCCAATCAACAATAGTTAAAAATATTTCACAACCCATACCTGTAGTTGTTTATAACAATCATCAAAATTTAAGAGCACTTATTTTTTCATCTTTAGATTTTGGACACGTATCTGCACTTATTTATGTTCTGAGCTAGCCTACGCAGTTCCCTGAAATTCCCACAACAGCCTATATATAGTTCTATTGTTTTCTAATTATATGCCATATTTCACCAAGATTCAGTGGTATGTGAAGAAGGTTAAGCAGCCTGTGCCTGCCAAGGGTTCCCCAACACTTAGACATTTGCCGAATTTTAATAATTTTCCAGGAAATACTTTTGTACAATTAACATTAGTTGTGAATATTAAGACCAATACCTGTAGTTGTTTATAATAACTACATGTTTAAGTATGCATATTTTTTTCGTCATTAGTTTTCCATCTTGGGACTAGTTGGATGCGTACTTCTATCAATTTCTATTCTAAGCTAGCCTACACATTTTCTTGAAACTCCCACATCCTACATCTATCATTATCTGTGTGTAGTAGTCCAACCATGGGTCTACCTCTACTTCTATTTTTTCTATCTCTGCTTCTAATATATTTCGCACTATTTCCTTATGTCTTAGTATGTGAGCTATCATCCTATCTCTCATATTTTTTACTGTTTTCCACATATTTCTTTCTTCCCCTACCATTTCCAGTAACCCTTTGTTCTTAATTTTGTCTGCCCAGGACATCTTCATCATACGTCTGTAGCACCATTCTTCGAAGACTTCTACCTGCTACTTTCCAGGCTTCACAGTCGTACAGTGATGTGACCCACACATATATTTTAAGTAGTCTTTTCCTTATTTCTATGTTTGTTGTCCTTGAACACAGAAGTTGCTTTTATTGTTAAATGTGGGACGTCCTTGTGCTAATTTTTGTTTTATATCTTTTGGTTTTTTTCCCATCTTGTGTAATTGGGCTTCTTAGGTAGCAGAAATTCTTAACCTCTTGTAAGTGCTCGTTACCTATTTGTATTCTTGTTTTTGTTTTATATTTCCTCTCCTTGGCATATTAGAACTTTAGTTTTATCTTTGCTAATTTCCATACCGTATCTCTCCGTTAGAACTGTTTCCATTTTTATCAAGAGCAGCTTCTAACTGTTCTTTGCAAGATGCTAATACCTCTATATCATCTGCAAATCTAAGCATATGAATCTTTTGTTCCTACATAATAATTTCAAATATCTTCTAGCATTTGACAGTATTCATTGCCTCTTCTATGTACAAGTTAAAAATTAATGGGGATAAGTCACGTCCCTGTCTCACCCCTTTCCTAATATGTACTTCTTTGCGTTCGTGTTCTAATTGTATTATCTCTGTTTGCTCTTTGTATAAACTATGAACTATTCCTCTATCCCTAAAACTTATTCCAATCTTTTTTAGCATTTAAAAATCTTTTCTATTTTACATTGTCAAACGTTTTTTCCAGAATTACAAACCCTATATACAGGTTTTCTTCTTTTTTTATTGTCTTCTCCATTATCACCCTCAGAGCTAATATAGCCTTCCTTGTTCCCATGTTTCGCCTAAATCCAAACTGATCTTCTAGAGTTTCTTCAGCTGGTTCTTCCATC
Source organism: Platerodrilus igneus (assembly GCA_036346225.1). Classification (NCBI taxonomy): domain Eukaryota; kingdom Metazoa; phylum Arthropoda; class Insecta; order Coleoptera; family Lycidae; genus Platerodrilus; species Platerodrilus igneus. The sequence goes on along the minus strand of JARFIW010001778.1, from coordinate 2,559,034 downwards.
CGTCTTTGCACTGTTCTAGTTAGTATTTTTGATACGCGTGATGTCAAACTTATTATTCAAAAATTTTCAGCGCTTGTTTTTTGGTGTAGTGAGTATGATATTACACTTAAAATCTTTGTGTATTTCACTTGTGTCATACATATATCTTGCAAGTTGGAAGAGACATTCTGTTACTCCATGTCTAGCGACTTTTAGAGTTTCTTCTTGCACCTTGTCTATACTCGGTGCCTTGGCATTTTTCAAACCCTAAATGCTAATTCACACTATTTCTAGATATAGGATATCGCGTCATTTTTTTCACTGTCGGATTCCTGTTCTAATGCTGCTAGTTCCTGTCTTGCACATAAATTTCCTATATATTCTTGCTATCTAACCACTTCCTCTACATTTCCTATGATGATGTTTCCTTCCACGTCTCATATTTTTGCTATACGATTTTATATTTCTAAATTTCATTCTAATTATTTTGTAAGCTTTAAGGTTTCAATCTTAGTTTGTATCTCTTTGCACTTTTCAACAATCCATCGTTCTTTAGCTTTTCTGCATTTGTAAATAATTTCCTATTTTATGGCTTTATATCTCTTCGTTTGGTCTGTTTTGTATTTTCGTTTTTCTTCTATTAAATTCAGGATATCCTTTGTTATCCATGGTTCCTCATTTTCTTTTTGTGAATACCCCAGAATATCTCAGGCCGCCAAATCTGTTTGAACTATTGTTATTCCATTCTGTTTCTACTTCCTTCGTATCGGAAATTTTTCGATGTTTTTCAGCAATTCATTTGACTTTTTTTTTAAATCTTTCGTAGATATGTTATAGTTCCTCAAAATCAAAGTACCTTTTCCATTCTTTTTTTTCAAATTTTTAAATTTAAGCACGACTTGCAAAATTACGATGTTGTGTTCTGCTTCTGGGTAGCTTGTAAAATAGTTTACTTGATTCCTAAACCATTGTCTAACAAGAATGTAATTTATTTGATATCTTCTGGGATGTTAAATAATGTGTTTGTGATAGTTAAAAGGTTATTGTCTATTTCCCGTTTCGTTTCTCGTGCCTAATCTAAATAAACCTACTACCGCTCCTACCTTACCCTCACTTTCCACTGCATTAAAATCCCCTGTTATTATTAAATTTTCATGTCTGTTTACGCATTTCATACATCGCTTCTATTTCTTCCTCATTGTAGTTAGAGAGTTAGTATAAGTGTATTATTACTATATATACTTGTTTGGACTCTAATCTAACCATAAGTACTCTTTCGTTTTTTTGTAAGTAGTTTTCTATGCAGGGTCTTTTCCTTTTTCGCATAACTATACCCACACTCGAATTTCCTTCCTCTGATCTCGTGTGAATTACCCTAAAGCTTCCGTTCCAAAAATCTCCCGCCTCTGACTACCGAACTTCGCTACCCTATGTCTAATGCAAACATATCCATTTCAATTTTTAAAGTATCTGGTTTACCTTCTTGCTTCATACTTCTAACATTTCACGTCTCGGCTATTATTTTATACTTTCCGATCATATCCTGAAGTAGTAACATATCGGAGATCCGAATTGGGGATTATTCTAACCCCGGAATCTTTTATCCCAGAGGATGCCATCATTTCAAATACAATTAAAGTACGCTTTGTACTTGGGAGGTAATGTGGTGGTTTCCCGTTGTCTTCCACATCGCGTTAGTCTGTCTTAGAATGCCATACAGGCTCCTATGGTCTCTTTCACTATAAATACCGAAAGAGCTACTTCTCTCTTTTGGGGACCAGTCTTAGTCTCGTTCCACATAAAGACCCCACTAATTTGGTTAAACCTTTAGTACGGTAGCTCACTGGGACGCCCAAGCCATTGAACCCGTTTTAGTAATCTAGAACTTCTTCAAGGTGCAGGTCAATTTGGAACAGACCTATAATCCCATGCGGACAATTTTAGAACATTAGGAGTTTGATGGGTAAGGACAAGATGAATTGTCACAAGAAAATGTAAGTTATTTACAAGTTCAGCAAAAAAAAGGCAGGTTTATTTAAATTAAATACGTTTGTTAAGGAGAAACTGAGCCAAAGTAATACGCGTGCTCCTCTTGCGCAAGAAAATTATTAACAATTCATTACTAAATTGACGATAAGTCACATAACCTCTAGTTATGTCTAAATTAGTATAGAACCCCTTCTTTTGTATAGGATAGATATTTTTTCTATTACCTGGTTTACCAAAACATTATTTATCCAGAAGAAAATTATTGATAAGGAATTAGTGTATTTTCAAAATGTAGCTAACGTTTTATACTACTTTTTCTTATACTTATCGTTGTCCAATTTGCAATTTACTATCTTAATATTTTAACTACTTACCAAGGTATTCATTTTGACATCGACTCTACTACTTTCTCGCTACTTTATGACTAACAGTTGAATTACTATACTTGGCAGAAATGTAAAAAGTCGTGGGTGTATAAAGAACAAAAAATTTCACGGATCCCACACTTTATAAAAATATTATGTAAAAAAAACTTAGGAATACGAATACGACCTCGTTTATACGTTTATCTGATAGTGGCGCTTACCGAAACGCTTAATTATACTAGGGATTTTTAAACATAGTATAATCCAAGGAATCTAACAATATTAATTTGAAGAAATTTAATAGACAAAGTAAAATTTATGACACAAAATTATAACTCCTTGCCCATCGACGCCCTAAAAAGATTAAAACACTATGCTGGAAGAAACTCAAATCCAAGATCAGTTAATCGTTGTTATTCTTCTGGCGAAATATAGTTACGAATAATCTATTTGTTACATTATGTAAATCTATTACATAAAACTATATTTTTCTACTAAAAAAGCTACCATTTCTAGTGCGGCGGATTTTTTCTATTATTTTTTTTAAATCTTGTTCTCGATAAATTTTTATTAATATTTCATTGCACGTAATCAGCGCCCTGATGCGCCCATAAATTCAAATCAGTAACACAGATAATAGAACGATTAAAAACTTAATTTGTTTGGTAACAATTTCACGAATACTTTGAGATATTAAGGGTATCAAGAATTTTCTTACACTAATTTTGGTACGATAAACTGCTTCCTAATTAATTGTAAAATTCAAATGAAAGCGCAATTATCCTATTTATGTAAGCCACAGATAAATTTGTTGCCCTGAACCTAAAAACTGTAAATACTTTTATACTATATATTTCGTTATTATAGTTTAGGAATCTTGTTACCCACAGCATGGGAAGATGCAGTGCGAATTTCCTTTCCGTGAATCATTCGTAAATCTGTACGATGTAAGTATTTACCGTAACTGGTGAGGTTGAATGTTAAATACCCAGGTAAAGCTTTGATGCTTCAAGAACAAGACGGGTGCGATGAAAACTTCGTGCATTCATTCATAGAATATACCTTACGGAATAGAAGGGAATCATCCATAATAAAAATTATAACCTTAATACTGACTTGCCATTTGTGAGACGAGGCCGGTACTAACAAAAAACGATTTCTGTAATTGTGCTGTTTACGCTAACTAACGTGTCAATTTATACAAAAAAGACAACGGGCACGCAATGATCGCCGGCGGTCACCCATCCAAGTACTGACAGCGCCCAACATTGCTTAACTTCGGTGATCGGCAACACTGAATGGTAAGCCACCACGGTTACGGAAACTTTTGGTAAATCGCAAAATTTGAATCATTGTACAAAGTTTAGTTGTACGTGATATTTTTCATGCTTGAGATTGTTATGTACATTTCCACTAACGTAAATTTTATAAATATATTTTGATTTGATTTGGTGCTTTTCAACGTGGTATGGTCGTTGTCTATATTAAAAATCGCGTTCCGGGTATGTAAAGTGCATATGCGAATGCACCTAGCAAATATTCGAACTCCGCGTTTTCTGAAAATTACTCGAAAATTTAATAAACGACGGTCGAGAAGTGGACCGAAAGGCGAGGAGATAGTCGTATAATCATTACGTCATAGCAAGCACCCTCTTCTGCAAATGCAATTTCACCTGCATGAGATGTCCCATAATTTGCGAAAATCATTCGCAGCACCGAAGCTTGTATCGAACTCGTGTACGGGCTTGTTAAAAAATTATATACCTTGTTACGTGCCAATTAAATTGGCACTTAAACATTGTTTTAGGTTAAGTCTGATGTACGGAGGTTTCGCGCCATAATTTCCAAAGACGCGGTGCGCGGAATTTTAAAAGACTAGGCGCGTACTTCCGTTACGTCATAGTGATTTGCGCAGATCGCGCGACGCGGGAGGGTTGGACGAATAAGTTCGCGCTGGTGTAAAAGACGAAAAAGGGTGGGGACAAAGTGGTGAGAGGTTTCCGTGACGCTCTTAAACGTAGCTGTTTTGCCTTTGATCTTCAAGGAATGTGGTCGTGTCAGGTACCGTATCGTGTCTTAGCTTTACCTATGTAGTTTCCTTTCTTGCTTATCTTTTGTTTGTCGACCTTTACCTGGTTTTTCCCGTCATTCCCTGCATAGGTAGGTGACAATTTGAGAACCACCTAGGCGAAACGTACTGCACGACCCTAGACGAGTCGGATGTCCATGTTCCGCTGAAGCACCGGAGTCACCATCTTTAATTGACGCAAAGGGGCTTTGGGTGGCCTGATGGACTTCAATGGAGGCCTGCCGTAGCGCAACTTCGTGCGAATGCCGGATTTCTGATGTAAGTGATCCATTATCTTTTTGTTTGCTCTTATCATTGTTTTAAAATTATGTAAATTTCCGTTTATTGCGCAATATAGGTTGTGCCTTGGTGACGTCATTGGTAGTTGGCAACGCGGAATCTGTAATAAGGTTGTCGTTGCTATCCGCCAGGGGCGTTGCTCGCTTTATTCATTGCGCTTGCGCGATGTGTTTATGAACTTTTGTAACTGTGATTATCGACTTCTTTTAACGGTATTACCGACTTTTGAATTGTAAGAACTATCACCATTTAAATTGTAATAACCTCCATGTCGAGATGTGCTAAACGGCCCTGCAACTGCTATATGTACATGTACGCTACTAAAAAAAAACAGGTTCTCCCACCCAAGTACTGACCAGAGCGAGAGGGTGCTTAACTCTGGAAACGTGCGATCTTCAATAGACATAAATGTATGCAAAATACGTGTATTAAACAAATTGCCAATTTATAAATACAGTAATGTAAGACAGTTTATGAACAAAATATTAATACAATACAAAACTCCTCTTATATGAAAATATAATTTGTATTTAATGTCGGTATTCTATATACATAGGATAGTATAAATACGATCAGTGCTTCGCATAAGCTAACCTAACTAAAAGGACTTCCCTAAATTAACAATAATGAATTAAAAACCTATTTACCTTAAGTGTTAATTATTTGAATTGCTATTGAAAATTCAAGGTTCATGAACAACCGTAAATTAATTTGTGGTTATGTTATGTTTAATTATTGTTTCCGTAACTTTCATTTTTATTGCCGACTTCTTTGTGCGTGCTGCCATCGTACAGGCGAGAAAAGAATGCATTATGTGAACCAAATATGGGTTATTCAGTTTCCGCCCCTTGCATTCATTCGAGTACCTTCAAACTAGTATACTGTTTGCTGGCTCGTGGTGCGTATTTGTCGTTATTGGCGAGTTGTTAGTTTTTATTTGCGATCTTGCCTCGCTCTGGGTGTTTGTCATACGACGAGCCACCTGCAAAGCAGTGAAAGCGTCAATGCAAGCCAACCAAATGCCGTGGTAAGAACAGTTTCCCATGGACGATACAACCCCGATACCTAATGTGTGCACTTGGTATCATAATATCTTCACACATTTTCTAGGGTTAATTGTTCCTTATAAAGACCTTATTCCGATTTGTAACATCAAGTCACCTAAAAAAATTCTTTTCGCTGAGAAAATATTGAACAGGATCTATTACGAGCTATTGAAAGACTAGCCTTGATGAGGGAAAAGTTGTCTGATGATAAGTGTACCAACTGTAGAGACACTGATCTTATCGAGTTCAAGGCATTTGCTGGGCTCCATTTGTTAAAGGCAATATTCAAATCAAATGATGAAAATCTTCAAGCAATGTTTGCAATTGATGGGACCGGGCGAAATATTTTTTGGTGTACGATGTCTCTGAAAAGCTATGCTCTGGTACTTAGTCTACGTTTTGTTGATATCTTAAACAGTTATGAAAGGAAAACGAATTATGCAACTGCTTCTATGTCATGAGTGTTTGAAGACTTCATTGAAAACTCGCACTTGCTACTAAATTGGCGAGTACGCATGCATTGATGAAATGCTGGTTGAATTTCGCGATCGATGTCGGTTTCGAATGTATATCACAAGTAAACCAAGAAAATATAGGATTAAAGTAATGGTGATAACAAACGCAAGAACCCACTATTCACTAAATCCATATGTTTATTTATGCTAGAACGGACAAAAATGGTAGGACGAGGACTAATAACTAGCAAGCATATTTAAATCCACACAAACTGTTTTACGACTGGCGCAACTAATTGTGCGCACTAATCGAAACATCACAGGTAATATTTGCTTCTAGTCCATAGATCTTGTCAAGGAGCTTCACAAAACAGGTTTGACGTACGTATGAACGGTGCGTAAACAGAAAAGAGAAATTTCTAAAGAACCTCTACTTCCAAGGTAATGAGAAGAACAAAATGTCCTCTATGGCTTTATGAATGACATGACAGTATCATTTGCGCCAAAAAAGAGTGAGACTGTCCTTTTTATATTCTCGATGCACCAAACCCAGTCAACCGACACAGAAACACTAAGGCTTAAAATTAGTGCATTTTACAACAGCAACAAAGGTGGGGTCGATGCGTTAGACCTGAAGTGCACTATCTACTCAACAAGTCGGCCCACAAGACGATTGCCGTTGGTCATGTTTTACATTTTGATATATATTAGTATTGTAAACTCCTTCATTATCCATTCTGCAGTTCTTGGAAACCTAAAAATAACGAGGCTAAATTACATCAACATACTTGCCACAGAAATTACAGAATCTCATATGAATTATCGACTTTGAAACATTAGCCTACCCCGTAAGTTGCGACTGAACATTAGCAGAATAGTGCAACCACTTCCTCAGGAAGCCACACATGAGTTGCACAAACAAGAAAGATGCAGTAAGTGACCAGCGCGCTCTGACACGAAAACAAAAAAGATTTTCAATAAATGCAAAGTACCGATTTGTGGGAGCTGCAGAATTCCGATGTGTCGCGATGCCGAATGACGACTCTTAATTTATCATCAACTATAATTTTTCTTAAATAAAATAATTTTTTTAAGTTATAATATCATTATAATGTATCTATTTTGCTAAAATTTTTTGAACAAAAAATTTCAAACACACTTTTTTTTGTAATAATATGAAAATTGATTTTTTTGTGCTAGTTTGAATTATACTTCTCCTACAAAAGTGTTCAATGCCCACAACAAAAGTAATTTGCGTAGTATACAATGATATCGTTTTTCATTCCGGACCTTTATTGGTGTAGTAGAGCACAATTAGACAATGGGTATCTATAACCCAACCTCACCAGTTATGTTACACAAACACTACCTCACCAGTTACGAGTTAACTTTTTCAACTGCATACAAGTTTTAACAAGTACTTTACTTTTTAAATGTTTGCTTTGTTGAGATTTAACAGGTAGTTGAAATTCCAGAAGGTATTGTTCGTTGAAGGTTACCAAAATTTTTTTTTGAAAGTTATTAAAAATATTCTTTGTTGGAAAAAACCGGAAGCATTCTCTATTGGAATATAACACGCTTGTCCTGTCGGCTAATAAACAAACATTTACTACAGCAATATTTTGCTGACAAATAAGATAATTAAATTTACCGCATTCATTTTCTAGGTGACAGGATTGCAGTTTGTTACACAAACATTCTAAGTGGGCGAAGTTTTTTAATATTATGCCTTGATAAATCAGTCTGAAAACGTTGCAAAAATTTTCAGAGATATATAATGTCTAATATAATTAATGCATGATTAACTCACGATGTTAATCAAACCTATACGAATTGGCCCCTTTTGTACTTTGCTATAATTTATTGGCCAGAAGGCTATATCCGTGATTATGATACTCAATGCACTTACTAACTCGAGCAGTTATCCATTTTATAATAATTTGGTGTGCACTCATGCCCCGAGAGTATTATTGATATACCACCGAGCGATGTCGAGGTCCACTAACAAGAAGCTCCAGTTAGCACAAGACATCAGCAGCATCATCGCGGAACTTACTTTATGATAGAGATTGTTGCAATCGAATATCAATGCTTCGAAAGATCGTACAGGATCGGGAACAAACTCAAGCTAGTCGATGTTACTAATATTGGAAATTCGCATTAAAGCACTCTAGTCTGTTCCTCCCATGATATAGCTTCCTATAAATCAGCTAACTCATCGTTGAGTTCGCCTCATAGTGAGCTTACTGTTAAATATATTGATACCAGTACGAGTAAAGGTATTTAGCAGGATACACTACTGCCAGATACAAGTTAATATATACAAAAGCACAAAACATATTTACAACACTTACAATTAATATACATCACTATAACTAATTATTTACAAGATAAACAGGGACAAATACGTGTATAGAAAAGTACATTGGTCAATTAACAAAAAAACACAATGAGAATCTTTACAAGGATAACGCAAGTGCGTGCTAATGAGCACAAACAAGAACAAGCGTTCATATATCCCTAGGTGTTATATATATATATATATATATATATATATATATATATATATATATATATATTGCTGTGATATACTCCTTAAAATCGAGCCTCACGAATTGGGCGCCAAGAACTGCTGTGATATACTCCTTTGAATGCGGGAACTGGGTCCTTTCAACAAAAAAATTCTAGTCCCACCGATTGGGCGTCATAAACTGCTGTGATCCTGGTGTCGCTTCAGCTGCTCACCTAATTTTATAAACCTCCTCATTCATAAAATTAAACAACACATTCCTACTACAAACATCAACGTTAACTCTATTTACATCAATATTCAGAATACATTAAATTTTCAAATTAAATTTCAGCATAAAATTCAGTTTTAAAAAGAATTTCAAGATTAATTTTATTATCATTTTAATGTGCATCCAGAATTAAAGTCCTTATTGGATGCCTACTAATTAATATAACAATATAAGCAGACCGGAGTCTGAGTATAAAGGAGCATCTTACCACCCCTTTACGTTAATTAACCAGGTTCGTCTAATTGAGCTCAAAGACATACCGGCAAAGTTTCAAATCATGAATTACAGAAACATCAATAACTTAAAGTACCACTTATCTACTTAAACAAGACAATATTTCCATCTTAAAATTAAAATTTTATGGTTAGTACAATTTTACTAATGTCCATTTAAAGTAAACTCAATTGGCATAAAGTTATTCAACACACATAAGGAATGGTCATTAACAAAATAGTATAATTTCCACCTGAAGGGTTAACTGTCCTCGTAGCTTCAATGTACATTTAACGTCCCTTTAGATTAATCACACCATTCCACACAGGATTATATTTACGGCTTCTAATTCTCAATCGCTTTTCAAATTTTCTCCATCACCATTTATTTAAAGTTGTTTCTGGAGCTTTTCCGGAACTCATCTGTGTATATCTGACCCTTGTTATCGTGGATCCAGACTACGTCTATTCGAACCATATTAATTAATTAACACCCCGAAAAATAGCAGAGAAATTCACCTGCGTCTATTACAGTCCAATATACGCCAAAACTGCCTACTTTTTGTATACATTTGTCGTATGTAAATCCTTTGCTAATTGGTACAGTGATTACTAAATTGTATTACCTTGTATCTAAGTGCACTGAATTTACATTCATGTTAGCACGTAAATAACAAACTATTTTGAATCACTAAAATATACGAGCAAAATTTTAAATTATATTTATCAAACTAAAGTATGCACTGTTTAACATCTCCTTGTAATCAAGTCGACGGATGTATTAGAGCTTTATAACGCATTCGAATAGTCACAACAGTCTATTTAAAGTGTTCGTGATTTAAGCAACGTCACGAGGGTCACAATTGGTTGAAAATCAGGATGCAACATATCAGAGGTAGAAACCCAACAATTTCTGTACAAAATTAATTAGTTTTTCTCGGACATGTTTGCAAATGCCTTTGTGTAGAATTTCTGAGATTTAAATGGGCGAGTGAAAAATTCGTAAAACCTGACGCGCGAGCGACGGACTGGGATACATAGAATGAGAAATTTTAAGAATTGTCTGTTTTGAGGACAAAAGCGACGTGCCGGCTAATTCGCATATTTATAATAAACCGGTGGTAATATTGAATTTCGGTCTCGTTAGACTTTTGACTATTCGATGCAAGTTAAAAAGCTCTTTACATCACGCGACTTGATGTCAAGATGTTAAACAGTGCATTTTAGTTTGATAAAATAATTTAAAAATTATTGTTTCTCGTATATTTTAGTGATTCAAAATAGTTTGTTTATTGGGAGTAAATTGTATATATACAAAGATGGATATATATATATATATATATATATATATAAATATGATATGTATATACAAATAAGATACGTATCGACTATTTCGAGAATATTATTTTGGTATTAGATTTTGGAAGTCTGACTAAAGTTTCCCCGAAATCTATACCAATATATATAATATATATATATATAAATATATATATATATATATATTATATATTATAAATATTATAAGTAGTTTTTTACACAAGTTGTAAGTTGATAAATACTTACGTATTGAAATTAATAAGATGAAATATAGATTTTTAATAAAGCAATGATCATTCAATAGTAATTGAAAGAGAAATTAGGCTGACAGATTTTGGAACCTGCATCTGTTTCCCCGAACATGCTACCAATTAGCTACACCGATGGTATAATTGGGAATATTATAATAATATTTAAGTACCATATATAAAACCTAACTTTAATACGTTTTAGCAGTATTTGTCAATCTATATCTGAAATTTTCAAGTAATATATTGACTTATGTCAGATATAGACAGGAAGCAACACTCAAAATCACGGCTATAATGCCAAAGAATATAGCTTGCAGATATGATCTGACAGTTCAAATGCTAAACGTAACTTGAATAGTTTAGGTTTATATATGGTACTGTACACGATTTTAGATTTGTAAATTTCCAATTATAGCCATCGAGCACTCAAAGGTAAGCAGTAATTGATAACGCACAGTTCCGGCAAACTGATGATGCAGGTTCAAATGCTGTCCAAGGCCTTATATTTTCTCTTTCAATTACTAGCTCGATATTGAAATGATCATTTGGGCTTATACGTTAAAACGTCAAGCTTATTATTCATTTATTAATTTCAATATATATGAAATATGATATATATTATATATTATATTATATATATATATATATATATATATATATGTGTATATATTGCTATGATAATAGGGTTATTTAAGGTCATATAAAGTCACAAGGGAGGAATACTTCATGTAAATATCATAAAACTAGAAAAACCAAAAATTTAAATCATAAAATATACATATTTCATTCAAAGGAAGCTCATTCAGTAAAAACTTCACCACATTCGTTAAAATAAATAATTGCGGAAGTAATTCAATCATTTTTACAACATTTAAGACAATTTTAAGCTTAAAATCAAATTAAAAATTCAACATATTTGAAGAAAAATAAACGTGAAATGAAATTGCTTTCGATTGCCTAAAGAAGTCAATAAGCGCATGTAAATAAAGTATAGATATTGAATTGAAGAAGTGCGTGCGGTTTGCTACGTATATAAATTGCCATACTTAATAAAACGAACATATATAATTAAAGTATGGATATTTAAATTTCGAATACGTGCAGTTTGAAACGTACATGATATACCATTTGTTAACGAATGCCATTACAAAGTTTGGATGTACGTGTAAATTCGAACGTATTTAAAATACAATATTTAATTAAACCCAACAGGTTGCAGATATAACACCTTGCAGATATACATTGAAACGCCCTTTCCATGGACAAACAATCGATAGTGGGGTGTCAACAAATGAGGACGCGTGCAACATTTGGAAAGGAATTTTGTCTATAATACAAACCGAAGCAGATAAAGGGCATTAATTCCATAATCGACGCGCCGATTGTAATAATAGAATGAAGATTATTACGTAAATAAAATTTATGAAAGTTATAAGTTGAATAAATTGGAAGTAACATAAATCAATAACTTTAAGTGATAAATAGTGAAATGCGCGTTGAAATAAGTGTGTATAAAATTCTGCCTTTGAGGTAAACGTAAGTCCAGAATTAATTAATTAGTTAAATCTTTGCAATTTATTAATTTAGGGCTACATATCACGACGATAATATACTGGATCACGACATTAATAATGTACTAAGTTACAACGTTAAAAATTCAAATCACGACCTTAATAAATCAAATCACGACGTTAATAATATACTAGATCCCGACGTTCATAATAAATTAAATCACACCGTTAATATTCTAAGTTACTGATATAAAAGGCCCAGCTATTGGTTAATACTTTAAATCATTGGGCAAACAACTCCAAGTTGTTGGTAAATACTTCAAAGTGCTGGGGCAACACGTTAAGCTGCTGGTTAAAAACTCCAGGCTGCTGAACAAACGGCCGATTTGGGCCAGGAAGCTCCAGTAAGAAAATCAGGAGGAATATAAGATCAGGGCCGTCTTTTCAATTTATAGTATGTTACATTTATAATTTTAAATAATTTGAGTATTTAGAAGTGAGCTTAAAAGTTGCATGTAATTTAAATATTTTGTGTAAAAAATCAACAAAGATATGGATGGTACATGAAAGTATGATTATGAAAGGGGATATTTCTGTGAACGTTCAACGAAATTATTCGTGGTAAAATACAACCTCTTTTGCTGGCTTTAATTGCTATAAAAAGGTGTAAAAAGTTATAAGCTTCGTAAAGAACTAATTCAATAGAAATATTTATATAAATTTGGCTTAAAAGTTCTATAAATTACATATATAAAAGTTACAAATTATTTACTTAATGTGTTCTTTATAGAAAACCGTTTTGAAATGTAATGTCATTTCATTAAAAGTTGTTGTTACAAGTGATGTTTGTCAAAACTAGCTTGCAACGTTTAAATAATTTGATTAAAATACAAAATGTTATGATTGTTTAGAAATTCTTGTTTTATCTGACCAACAAATCTTCATTAAGTTTGTATGTGTGTGGTGTGTGTGTGGATATGAGTGTGTGTGTGTGTGTGTGTGTGTGTGTGAATGTGTGTGTATGCGCGTGCGTGTGTGTACGTGCGTGTGTGTACGTGCGTGTGTATGTGTGTAATAGATAACTGGTTTGTCTTTGGGTTGCTGTGTATCTGTAATTTATTAGTTTGATTTAGTTTTTTTTAAAATAGTTAGTTGAAAAAACGTTATTGTTTATATAAATTTTGTGTGAAGAAATCTTGGAGACTGTATATGTGTCCTGGTTGTCTAGTTAATATGAATGTTATATTTGTGTTGTAAATTTATAAAAAGTTCAAAATATACTGCTTCTAAATTATTAATATCAGTTTTTCATTGTAAACAGTTGTTTGTTTTTTGAATGTGGTAAGAATCGAAAAATAATCGTTTGTAATGATTAGATTCTATTTCAAATATTTCAACATTTTGTATATCTAAAGTGTGACTGTTTCTTTTTATATGTGTCGAAAGTGCGCAGGTTGTTTTTCCTATTTTGGCGTCGCTTTTATGTTGTGTGACCCAGGTATTGTTTTGATTGACCTACATATTGTCCTGCACATGAGCATTTGATTCTATATATAGTATTGTTTATTTTTAGTTTTTTTGTTTTGTCTTTTAAATTTGTGAAGAGTTCTTTAGTTAATTTATTATAATTAAAAGTAATTTCTATATTCGGATGTTTTAAAATTTTTTTTATATTAATTGATAAATTTTGGATGTATGGTAATGATCTGCATTATTTTGTGTTACTGTAATTTTTCTTTGTCGTGAATTTGGTTGTTAAATATTACTTTGTTTGTTAGTGTTTTAGGGAAACCATTGTTTATGAAGATGTTTCTTAGTTCAGTCAAATTTTTGTGATGAAATTCAGGGCCGCTTATTTTTATTATTCTGTATTTTATGGCTAAGATTGTATTGATTTTATGTTGATATGAGTGTTTTGAAAAGTAGTTTATATATCTTCCAGAGTTGGTTGGTTTCTTGTACCAATCTAATTTTATTTTACTGTTTTTATCTCTTATGACTTTTGAGTCTAAAAAAGGGATACTTTTGTTTTCTTCTATTTCATGTGTAAATTGTAATTCAGGGTGGAACTGGAGGTGACGCGCCCTCTTGTTGGAAGACAATCGGTCCTTTTTCTAGCTCGATATCAACTATCTGTGGGAAAACGAATAGTTCAAGCATTTCACAATAAATATCCCCATTAGTTGTCTTCTCTGCGAAGATAAAGGCCCTACGATACGATCATGCATCAATCCACACCAAACATTGACTTTGGGAGAGTTCGCTGATATTCTATGAATTCATGTGGTGACTCAGACCAGGAAATCCTACAGTTATGTCGGTTGTCAGACCCACTTACGTGAAAAGTCGCCTTATCTGAAAACATAACATTTTCTAGGGAGTTCTCATCTTCTTCAATCCTGTTCACTCTTACTCCACCACGGTCGCTCCAAGGCCCCGCACTCCGATCGAACATTAGCAAAACAATCTAAATCCGAAAGTTTATTACTGGTTTCGTTTTTTAATTATGATTTTTTTAAATGAAGGAGTTTTTTTATTAACTCTCTGTACAATGAATTTTATGCTTCTCTATAGCTACCATAATTATATAAATACAAAAGATACATATGCCAGTAATAAATCTTAAATGCGATGCATACAACAGTTTTGCGAAGGGGTAGGGGAGGGGGAAGGCAAAATTGTAGTTTGTTACGTTTATTTTCAGCATAAATTAATTACCCTATTTTTCTCCATTGTTAATTTAATACCCGTTCGAATAAATTCCGTTTCTACTGTTAAATCCTTCAACATAATTAATAGTAAACACGCTCTCGAATAAATTCCTCAACTCAAATCCCTTTGCTTTTAAAACGAAAATTTATTCGATAAATTAAACAGTCTATGCCTTGTGTTAAGAATCCGGTAATCTCTTAAATTCTTTAACAACATCCTATTTATAATAAGTACGCTTGTTACAAATTTTCATTTTGAACTTATTTATTTCGAAACGACAAGTTTATGCTACAATTAAATAGTTTATATCCTGTTTTAGGTACCTGTTATCTTGGTATACATTACAGCCGCGTGTAATGGTTTTCTCTATTGTTTCGATGTAAAGACTTGTTGAAATAAAGTCGCGCACTATCCGATAAAACCAGGGTTTTCCCGTTTTAATCGCGCTTTTATAAGCGAGGGTTTGTATTTCGAATTCATGTTAGTTGAACCATTATTGAATTTAATTCTACATTATAATTTGAATAAGGGCCGCTATACTTGCGGCCACGTCGCTAATGCCCCACCCGGAGGTACTACATTGGGTTTAAACGCGAAAATATAAACGTGTTTCAGATCTAATCTAACTTCAAAATTAATCGATCCTAAATAACAATCGAACAAACTAAAACAAAAACTAAAAATAGGGTTTGAATAATGGTTCTCCTAGCGTTAATTTGAAGTGTGTCCGTTCAACAAGACACACGCGAAAGTAAAAGGGGGGGATCCGTAATACCGGATAGCAGTCGCCAACTCTGGTTACAGGTGCGACCTGAAGGGTCGTCCCAAAACTATCCACATCTAGCTAACTAATATTAAAAATAGATTCAACTTTCCAAGCATTTGCCAAATATTTTAAAAGCAAATCCAGTTATTTTGTCTGCTCTATAAATTTACAAATTCGTCCTCCCTGATCTTAGTAATTTATTCTATCTTTAGCTTAAATCTATCCCTAACCTTCCCTACCACTCCCTAACTCATTTATATTATAATTACATTCTTTACAATTACAATCTTCGTTCCTATAAAAATGCTGCCACCAAAAATGGTGGTAGATAGTCAGACAAAACAAATCAAGCTCCAAAAAAATTTGATTCTACAGCTTGTACGTCGAAATATTTTCTACAGTATTCGTCACCGTATTTCAAAAGCAATGCACGTTTGTTGTCTTCTGTTCGACAACTAGGAGGTGTCTTGTGTATATTGATGAGTCTCCCCGCGCGTACCCATTCTAATCAGATTCAGCGTTTTTTAGCTGGAGGCCAAATGGTTTTTTCTTTCTGTAGACCAACTGCTTTTATCTGTAGACCGCTGCTACAGTTATGGTTGCAGAGTAAATGTATCCTGACGAGCATGGCGTTGCTGTGCTGACTCACCTCTGACGGTTTGCAAGCTAAGTATCCGGACACCTACAGGTATGCAACTCGTTTTCTTTTATGTATGTCTATGGTATATTCCGTATCAACGTTTGGTATAGTTACGTGACCCTGTAGGACTATTGTTTGTTGCTACGATTCGATATTATCGCCCTACAGGTGCGATGTACTATTTTTAAACATGCTTGTCAAAAGAACGCACACGTTTATTTGCTGTACTGACTAGTTTATTTTACAAAAAGTATTAGGTGAAATTTTAAAAACGCTTGGCAAAAGCTCTCACATGTTTATTTACTGCTGATTAATTTTATTTTGTGTAAAATACGAGATGCGCACTTCGTATCTAATGTACTAAATTGTCCATACAATGTAATTGTTTGCTTTGAAATAGTAACGCTTAATTTATTTTCTTTTTGTTGGTTTTTACAGAATCCTTTATTTATTTTTATGTGTTAATAGATAATCGTGGGCGATATACTTTATTTTTTCTGTTTTTTGGTATGTAGGTGAATCCCCCCACTCTTCGCGTTTGATAGTTAGCCTGGTATCTACTTTTCTACCGGCTACGTCTAGGTACGTAGCAAGTTATGTACTACAGATTTTACTTTATACTTTTTAACGTGTTATACCGCACGCGACTACTAATACATAATTTCATAAACAGGTGCGCAAGTAGTGCACTTATTTAATGGTGAACTGTAAATAGTAACCTTTACTGCAATACAATTTTAACATATTTATGGCATACTCTTAGTAAAGGAATTAATTTAAATAAAATTATTTGGGTTCTCGTATAACGAACTCAATTACATCTAACTTTGATTGAACAAATACATTTTACTGTAAAAAAAAAAACACGTATTAAGTAGGCAAATTTAACATTTCCTTTGTACAAATCTATTTATGTATATACAGAAAATTTTAGCATCCATTGAAAGTTTTAATACGGCAATATGAATGTTGGGTTCTTACAACGTACCATCACTATCTCCAGAAACTGGCTTATATTATATTACAGAGCCCCTCAAGGTTTGAAGTTGTTAGGATAATTAGACGTGTCCGTGGACGACTGTTATTTACGTTACAATCAGATAGGCTTAACAATGTGTTCACAAAATTTGCATACAATATTATTCGTATAGTCTTGTACCAGAAACGTTGATTAGTTGCGATACACATCCACAGCTTTATGCGAAAAACTTTTACTTCGATATCCTTCGTAGTAAGTAACTAAACTTTTCTAAATAATAGTTAGATATTGGGGGCCCAAGAGGTAATCAAATATGTTTATACAATTAACCGAATCGTAACAAAAATGAATGCCACGGTAAGTAGAGACGGTTGTAGACGGTAAGCGAAATTAAAAATGCTTGCAGGCGTAAAATTTTTAAGACAAAATGTAACAAAATAATATATTTTATAAATTAGTTTTGACTAACACCAATAAAAATGTGTTTAGGTTTGCTGTATATAGGATAGTTGATAAAGGGGGAAAACGGGTTTTCTGCAGCTCGAAGATCTTTGTTAAGATCAAAGATATAATTGTATAACAATGCAGTCGACATCTGTATAAGAATGTGCTATTGAAGAAAATTGAGAAAACGCAGTGATGTTATCGCATACTAACGACCCATGACCATAATAGGAATTCAATTTGATTATCTGGATCCTTCAAAGCAACTGTATAAATCCAATAGAACTGTATAATTTTGTCCTTTTTCTAAGGGTTGCAGAAATACTCATTTCTTGTCAATATAGATAAAGGCAATAAACTTGGGTACAGGTATATTACACAAATAAAAACTCGTTGAAATCCGATAAACAATAGGTTAAATACAGGAGCAAAATCCAATCTCTACATACATAAGAAGAAGTACTTACTATGTTAATTATAATGGGTAGTCTTTAATGGAAGGATTAAACTTGCACTCACTTATCTTCTGAAATTGACTTTTTACTATTCTAAATTAAATCGTACATGGAAAAAAAAAGAATTTTACTTGACCATCGCGTGCGGACAACAACTACGGTGGTTGGTGAAAGAATGGCATTCCGTTTTTACTAGGAATGCAAGGGACTGCAGGTCATTGTTATAGAATACCCTTTTTGTTGAACGGAAGGAGTGAGTCACATATTCTGTTGGGAAGTAAATTCCAACACGCAGAATACACCGGTAGACTATTTTTGCTCTTATACCTCTTGAAATTTAGGGAAAAACAGCATGCAAGATCAAATAAATATAATTGTTTACCAAAATATTCATGTAACAGATAAAATACTCATCTATTTCATAACCGAATTCCAAGAAATGTGTTCATCTACTGATTATTTATTTTCAAAGTAACCTATATAAATTAAAAATAGTTGAACAGTGCAAAGTGCAGTCGAAAAGTATTGTTTCAAGTATTGTTTATTTTTCTGTGGTAGTGATAGTTATCGTTACAGATTTTTCCAATGCAATGTATAATTGGGTAATTTAAGTTTTTTAGATTTCATATTACTTATATGTGTAGCAATTTCGTTTCTGTTCAGCAAATAATTACAGGTGTTTAGAATTCTAATAAATATTGGATTATGAATAGCAACATATTTTGTTGTTTTAACTTGAAAATAAATACCATAAATGGTATCTTATTATAATAAAATCAAGCAAAAGTGTTTCATATGTTTATTAGGACCTTCTTATTAAACTTCTCAAAATGTAAACATTTTGCTGTCTTTATTTTGCTTGTCGTTTTTAAAATTAATAGTATAATACTACCTTTTCTTATCGTATTCTATTAATACTATGAAATTAAAGATGACGAGAAATAAACTGTCCAAACATGAAAATAGAAAACGAAAGGCGCCTAACGATTTAGAACACGAAAAGCACAGGGCAGTATTTAGAAATTTTTCTAAGTCAAATCCCACTGCTGATGATTGTTTTCGTCTTTGTCTTACAGATACGAATTACAAATTAACTTCAAATCGGCAGAAAATTCAGCACTCATAGCAACGGAAAGAACAATAGCTTTGGCAGTCAAAATTCACCATGAAATAGATAAAAATCAAAATGAAAAAACAGGACATATAATAATTTAATAATATCTGATGATGATTGCGAAATAACTGACCACGAATTGCATTGTGTAACCTGCAACACAGACTTCACGTATTAAATGTTAGAACACTTCAAGTTCCACGATAAAATTTATCTTCACTTTTCTATTGCTTTCAAAAGCCTCAAATTATAAAAAATACAGAGTCCATAAAATCTCTTTTTCAAATTAATATTTCACAAATCCATTATCCAAATCACACTACCTCCAAATTTATAGAAATGAAGATGGATAATTTATAATAATCTGTCGTAAATCAAAATCAAAAGTAACTCATGGGTTATATTCAATAAATCCCTTAATATTTGCAAATTTTATCGAAATCTAACCGTACTTTAATTCAAATTATCCACTTACAAAAAAGATTTACACAAAATTTTTAAGTAGTATAACCTACTTAAATAAATAAAACAAAGAAAAAGTTTTTAAAAGTCTTTAAAACAGCGATATTCCTGTTTTTGCCATTAAATTGTGCTGGTTGTCCTAAACTTGTCCATATCCAAAATTGTTAATTAAACTTCTACATCCGTATACCATATCGTTTCATTCTTTGAAAAGTAATGTACCAGTAAGTGCATTTGAAAAATTTGCATATCATTCTTCTTTCATTTGACAGAAATTTATTGTAGTTCATTCAAAAACGACTTCTCTTATTCACTTTAAAATCTTAGTACTTTATAATCTCATGTTAAACCAACTATCAACGTCCATTTTCTTTACGTTTATAATTTTAAAATTCAATATTATTTATTGACATATTTTTTAATGCGTAGTTAGAGACAAGCGTAAACTGAACTCAAATTGACCCTGATTGCATTCTTCAATCGGTTAAATGATATAAATTTTACCACGTCATAAAAATCTAGAAAAATTTGTCCGTTCTAATTCATGTAGACGATGTAATATTCTCAGAAATTAAGATTCTACGGCTGGCAGTGATACTTAATTGGGACTTTTTAGATGCCGATCTTATCTAAATTGCCGTCATCTGTTCGTTTTTTTATTTGTTTCGTTGTTAAATGCCTTATCTCATATTATGGTTTCTTAATGGAAATATCTATTTATCTTTGTAGAATGAACGTTAAAATAGCTTATTTGTTATCCTGATTAATAGCCGTCACTTAATTTATTGGTTGTTTTGCTACTTGATGAATGAAGGTTTGAAATTTCTTGAACAATCTAGAAACGAAATACTCTTCTCGATCCAAAGAATGCTACTGTTTGTTTTGCATTAAATATTTTTAATCTCTATTTAAAGCTGTCGTTGTGCAACATGATGTAGCTTGTATATCACGGGATTTTTGCTTTTAAAGTACAATGTTTCTACTCTGAAAATGGGTATTTTCAAAAGTTTCTGCAATTACCTTATTATTTATAAAGTTTCTTTGATTTCTTAGGTGTGACGTGCTGTATCTATACGGAATGCTGCTCAATGACTTTACATGATCTCTTCCTGTATTTCTCAGGTGTAGCGTGTTGTATCTATACGAAATTCTTCTCCATGACTTTACATGATGCCTTATCACATCACTTTTTCTCAAATTACAATAAAAAATTTAAAAAGCTTCCTGCTAAGTTCACGTTGAGCGCCATATTCTTTTATTCATAAATAATTCTTTATTTTCATTTCTAATTACCTACTATATACAATTATATACATTAGACTTATAATACACACGCATAAACTTTTTCTCATGGTGGTGTTTGTCTCAAATAACTGTTTTACTTTATAAAATTAAATTAAAGTCAGCTTCCCCAATTCCAGCCTTTTATCACTTTAATTCTTTCATCGTCATCCTTTATTTTTTATTCTCTCATATTCACACAGTTTTATCAAATATCAAGCTTAATAAAAAAAAAATTCCTTTGACATATATGAAGTTCACTATATACTGCAGAAAATTCTCATATAAGATAATAATATTGGAATTATTAAAATATCCATCGATATATAAATCCGCTTAAAAGCGATCGAACAGAACTTATCATTATCAACTCAAGCAACAGGCAGACGATGTTACCTGGTTTAAGAACCTGCTTGGACAAGGAAGAAGCGCGCGCTTCGTCACGTCACGGAGGTATACTACCCGACTCAAAATCAAACTAAAGAAGCATCAGCCACTCCGGCAAATTTTCAATGCTACTAAATAATTGTATTATGCTAAAAACAAACGGAACGTACACATCCTCAATCGATGTTCAAACTTCATATTCCCTAACTCACATTTTAAGATTGCATTGCTGTTTATGCTTGCGAACCCTCTGTTGCTCGGTGCTAGGTTACATTGCTTTATGGATATCAACTCATTTAATTTTTGAATGTTATTTTTATTAAAATTTTCTAAAATCAGCAATGCATCCTGTATCTACTAGTACTTTAATGATTTTACCTTCTACATTTAAATTTAAAATAGGTAAATTTTAAAAATTCATGTTGATATTTATACCGATTAATTTTGAGGGGTGTCCTTGGTCTGCCTCTTACTGAAAATCCTGCCTGAATGTCAAAGGTCTTTATTGTTGCTTTCCCTAGTTGAACTACCCCTTGGTGCATTTTCATTATTCTCATTCTCTCGGTTTATGTTCCTACTTTCCATGGTCCTTAACTCATCTTCTCTTCCCCCGTCTCTTTTAATTGTATGGTTCTGACTTCAATTGACCCTATTAAGATTTTCTCTGTCGGAAGTTCTACCATTATACTCAGATCCAGTGCTTTTCTGGTACTTTAAAAAGTTATTGGGCTGGTTCAGAGTCTTTCCGTCTTTTTATAAGTTGATCCATTTCGTCGTATGTTTGTAGGTATTCTAAGAGTACATCTCTGTCTACGATGTTTTATAAGGCTATGCATTGTTTTACCTCCGTCTTGAAATGTCCGGCTACATATTTAATTATCTGTTTATCATCTAGAGAAAGATCGAATTGTTTCACCACAATGAATTTTTTTATTGCATATAGTTCCCTTGTCATACCTGATTCTGTAGTCTTCTTTTCCCATAACTAAATTATGCATTACTTTAATTGTTGATTATCCCCCGAAATGTTTTAAAATTTTAGTGAGCTTAATTTGCTTTCTATTAGTCCGCACCAAATCTTAGCGCTCCTTTCAACATCAATCTTACTATATTCAATTTTGTTTGTTCATCCCAGCTACCCTGTATTAATGTTTTGGTATTATTTAAGAAAATTTTTGGATATAGTTTGTTATCCACATAAAATTTTGAATATTGTTCTAATGTGACACTACTTGGACTCCATGGAATGGGTTTTGCAACATTAATATTCCCAATTCTATTTTTTAAATTTGCTACTTTATTCGCTAAATCTGTTTTAAGATTTCCTATGTCATTTGTAAATGTTTTAAATCGGGCTTGACAACTTTCCTCAATTTCCTTTACTTTTTTATGTAAATTCTTAATTTTTCTATTTGTTTCTTTTTAACGCGATTCTTGGTTAGATTTTATTTGAACAATTTCCTCTTTCACATAATCAGTCTCGTCTAAAAGCTGCACCACTTTTCCTCTAATTTCAAATTCCATTTCTTATATGGTTTAGTTTCCTTTAAACCTTTAATTAGCTTTTCACTAATCTCTTTAAATTTCCTTTCATTCTTGCCGCAGTAATATATAACAACGTTGGTCGAAAGCTGTTGTATATCAAAAAATGTGTTTCGCCCATTAAAATAACTTTTGTTGGAAGGTAGGAAATTGTACTTCTGAAATGCGTCTATGTATTCGGTATAACTTGCGGGATTACAGTTTAAGTTGTTCGGAATATTGGTGTCAGCATACCGGGATGAAATTTTGATTCGGACTCGGGACCTTGGGCATAGTAGGCACAAGCTTCGTTTGTACCACGGAAATTTACGTTACCGTACTGCATATTTTATCTAACTACCAATATTCTTCGCAGCCTGCGGAAAAGAATACTAGATGAACGTGACGGATAGCTCGATGCTTACTTCTGAATGTTATGTAGTTTGCATACATTCTAGCAATGTTAAAGGTTTACCTAGTAATTTGTGGTTTTATCTTAAATGTACTATTGTAAATAGGTGGGTTTTTCTTTGGGTATGTCTATGCATCACTAGCGCTATTCAGAACGAATTCGGTCTACATCAATACAGTAAGCAGGTATTTAGATTATGTTGGTTTCTGTCGCTGTATATATATGATTAGTATTAACTGCTTGCTGTGCCGATACAGGTTTTTATTAATTCTTTTGTTTAAAAGGATCCTCCGATTTGTTTGTTACTAGATATAATTAGATTTAGGAAGGAGTGGAGTCTGTCCTTAAAACTTAATTTTGTATTGCTATCCAAATTCTTAGAAATTATTTATTAAAGTTACATTTTATGTGCGTTTTGTGATTAATTATTTCTTGTAGGTAAAGTGTTCGAAAAAACAAGTGAATTGGTTAGTGTAAACGGCCGTTTCGTTTTTTAAACCCCTCTTCTCCAATCTCCGAATGTGTTTAGCGCGGCATTCGTTTTCTTGCTCTATCTCTCCCCTTCCTTTGTTACCCCGTATTGCAGGAGAGCATTTCGATTTGACTTAGTTCTTTTCTTACTGGTCCGCTTATATTGCGGGTAACAGCTTTATCTGCAGGTGGACCGACTTAGTTACATCTGGGTTAATGTGCTTTATGCATTTGTGGTTAGTAAGAAAGATTCTTTTAG
This sequence comes from Platerodrilus igneus, assembly GCA_036346225.1. NCBI lineage: Eukaryota > Metazoa > Arthropoda > Insecta > Coleoptera > Lycidae > Platerodrilus > Platerodrilus igneus. Next base: position 2,534,837 of record JARFIW010001778.1, on the reverse strand, counting down.
TTATATGGGCGTCCTTGCAAAAAGTAATGGTACGAAATTGGTACAATATTTAAAGGTCATTCTAAGTATTTATCAAAACGGCAGATGACATAGACTAACTAAAGGAGGTGGGATTCGTAACCTTGGCGTACGCCACACGTAAAGGGGTTTCGCTAGATATTGTCTACTAGCCCAGTAAAGTCCTCTTTAAATTATTAAAAACTGAGAGTCTTAGAAACTAGAAGGGTTATATATTATAAAAAGTGGTTGAGATACAACCACACAACACTGTGCGGGAGAATCAAGATTTCCAACAAGAGCAAATCAAGCAAGTCTATAAGATACATATGCAGGGCATAGTTGGAGGGCCACAATTAAAAAGTTCCACAACCTGCAACAATTACGCAAAGGAATTGATTTGGTGGTTTATGTAACCAAAAATTTTATGGTAACAAACAAACTTCGGTTCATTTTACAATTCGGAAATATCAATGGTGTTTATTTATCCAATTATTGGCTAGAAAAAGATAAAGACTCTGAGTTTTAAACTATGGATAAAACTACCTAAAATTAAAACTACTCCGAACAAACATAAATAAGGGGCAATTTTCTATGTATAACTTAGTATTGAAATTAAGTTTTATTGGGGCCCTCCTTGACTGGTTAACTTTTTTAGATTATATCGCTTATATAGTATTAAAATAAAGCTTTATAATCGCATTTCCTTGCTTTTTATTTTTAGAAGACTGTGGTATGACCGTAACTTTGGAGAAGTAACTGAAACTAGGTAGCCGAGAGCATAGCGTTGTAGGTTTTTATTTATATGAAGATAAAAATGGTGGGCATTCACCTAAAACAGATTTATATAACATACACGTTATCACAAGGTACTTGGTGTTTATGTATAATTAATGAAGATTAGCAACTAAATAATGCTTTTACTACATTATTCCAAGGAGAAGGTTTATGAAGATTAACTTTTTAATAATTATTTAAGGTGAAAAAGAGATTGTATTTGTCGTTTAAAGTGATTCTGTTTTTAAGGCTTGTAACTAGCTGAAGTTGCTTGGTTTAATAGTAATTAAATTCTGCTTAAGTACACGTACGTGTCTTAGATTTCAAGAAATGAACAAAAATCTACATGTAAGGAATTTTGAGCGTTTGCGTTTATAGCCCCGCAATAGTTGGTTCGCTTTAAAAGATCCCGAAGAATTCAGATTCGTTACAAAATCCATAGCTGAATGTTATTGAACTCTAGATAAATTTGAACGCACAAAAACAACAATTTGAACATATTGGTGACATAGAAAATAAATATTCCGCAACATTTTTTTGGACTATACAGTTTTAAATTTGTATACGACGACCTTAGCACTAGATTCGCCCTTTATTAGGCGTACATAGGCTTCATTTCTAAGTATATTTCCGAATTCCAAACAACCTTTTCTAACAAAAGCAAAAAATATTCGGTATACAGTGGTTTTTGCAATGGATGTTATGTTTAACACGTGTATAAAATCTTTATAAATGAGAAAGATAGAAATTGATGTTTGGTGTTGTACTTAAATAAGGGATGGCCTTAAAGGTAATTGTCTTTGCATGCAGGCGGTCTGGACTCGAATCCCGATTGAGTCGACTTTTTTTCTATTAACTGTGTGACGTGGTTATGTAGAAAAAGTATATACAGGATGAAATAAAAGTGAATATATATATATATATATATATATATATATATATATATATTACTGTATAGCTTAAAGGTCAACGTGTGTAAATAAGCCTATGAGGTATTTTTATAACGACCCTGTAAATAGGAAAATATTAAATTATTTATTACGCTTCAAATCAAGAGTTTGCATACTTTAGTATAAAACAAGGTAAAAATTAATAATTTGTATACGTTAAGTGCATACAACCATGGAGAATACTAAAGCTTCGGGGTAGGATAAAATCAATAATTTGTATACGGTAATTTAATACAAGGTTAACTATTGCAGGCAAATATTAAATCTTTGCGGTAAATAAAAATCAATAATTGATGCAACGGATATTTATTTAGCATCGTAAGCTAAAAGGTACGTTAACTTAATTCGTAGAAGTATAACATAACCAAACGGTTGAGGAGTTCAGAGAATGAGAGCTTCCAGTAAATAAATATTTCTTTGAAAGCTATAAAACGAGACGATAACATTTCACGGTATTGTACAACGAAAAGCCAGGTTAACGAACAAATATGTTATTTTTGAAGCAAAAATCAATAACTTTAAGGGACCGAGAATCGTTAGCAAGCAATCAAGGGATACAGAGAATACATCAGCTGATAGAAGGACAAGCGGTTTTCAAGCGCGTGACAGACGAGTATGTTTTAGAAGACAAATGGGTGAAACAAAGATGCAAGATGTTTGTCGACGATGTCGATTTTCAAGGCGCACATTTAGCGAGGGAACGGTAACCGTAGATAGTGGGAGCTCCATGAAAGTAAGGGAAACACGAGTGAGACACAAAATAGTGGTTATGAATGCTTGACTGCAAGAAAAATAGAGACACAGGCACTACGGGCGTGTGTTGCAGGTGGTTAGAGATATGGAGAGGAATGAATTTCTAGGTACGCATCGACGATTGCAACTGATAGCCAGTTTTTCTTGGTAATGACGTGGGGGAACGAGTGAATTCGGAGTTTTAAAAGATCGTTGTGTATTTGAGTAGAGTAATTTGGAGACTTGTTTGTAACGAATGTGATAGTTAAGCGAAAACCATAAAAATACGTGACTAGAGAAAGGGTTTGAACATTATAAAAGCTCTTGCCAGGGGTGGTAGGGCTCTCTTAATCTTCTGATCCGCTTCGAATACATTAAATTGCATCGAGAAGACATCCTAATTTAAAACTAAAAGCCGCGTCATATTGCAGTCCCTCGTACATTGTTACAAGTGTTGTCAATGCACGAGTTGGTGTTAATATATTAAACGGGCTGAAAATAAATTAGTATAAATAATTGTACGAGTACAACAGGATGCTACTAAGATAAGCACAACAAGTATTTCTTGAACGAGAGTGCTGGTGGCACGTTAAATTGAGATAATTTGGATTTGGATGGATGGTGATTTGAAAAGCATCCACTAATAACTGGGGGAACTGAATGAACGAGTTGAGATAAAGTTGCTGTCCATGTAGGAGTGAGAACGTGGGGAAAATTCAAGTACGTGATTTTGGCGGAGGTCATCTAAGAAGGTGGTGCGTCCGAAGAACACACCAGGTAACAAATTTTGTTTCATTGTTGAACTGTGGTGCTGGCATTGTGTTATAAAGCTAGGTGTGTTTAGAATTATGTGGTTAAAATTTTATGAACTGAAAATTATTTTGTTTACCGTATATAAAAGACAATTTTCTATTATTATTTGAGTACATAAAAACAGGAGTAATAATTTTTGATGTAAAGAGTAAGCGGGTCTTTAGATTAATTTGACCATGTAATATTTTATGCATATCAAGGAAAAGATTTATACTGAGCTCACCATAGACTAAGTAAAGGTAAATTTAGGGTTTCACGATAGGCCTATCTACTTTGAAAAATAAAAAGGATGAAGGGTAATAACTCACAAACGAGTTAAATTGAGAAAAAAAAGGTGAAATGTGTTATTGTAAGTATGACAATGTAAATATTGAACCTGTCTGAATAATCATTTATGACATATGAATAAAAAAGTGTATGTTTGTCCAAGGATTTTATTTTATTTTTGTATTTTGTTGTGTAAAGGTGTGGAAAGAATGTGTAGTTGGGGTCAGTATATCATAGGAGGTGGTGCCCAGAGCTGAGGTGGTGCCCAGAGCTAGCCGTGGTAGATCAACTTGGAGAAGCAATTTTTGTAAAAATCAAACTTGAACATACCATAATCAAACTTCGAAATTTGTATGTAAGTTTTATTTAGGTGCAAAGAAATTGCTGGAGTTATATTTTTATTTTAGAAGGACGAATTTTAGGGCTTGATTCGGTAAACCATTGCAAATATATATATATATATATATATATATATATATATATATATATATATATACAGGGTGAGTTTTTAGTGTGGCAACGGTCGATAACTCCGTTATTATAAAAGCTATGTAGACCAAATTTGGAGGCATATTAGGCATGCTTAAAGTGCACATTTTAAAAATATTTGGAAGCATACAGGGTGTTTTATAATTCCAGGGCATATTAAACTTATATTTTTTTAAATGGATCACCCTATATATTATTACATTTTTGAAAAGCCCATAAAAAGCGCTTTAATTTGATATCAAATTGTATCTGTCTATTCCTTTTAGTTTTTGAGATATTCAATTGTTTTTAGAAAAAATGACCCTGATTAGATACATTGCCACTGCACTAATACACAACTTACGTTAATTTTCAAGATGCAGAAAATTTTACTATATACCATAGTATATTTGTAATTATCACTTTTTTGAAATTTCTTCTCATTATACAGGGTGTGTCAGGTTTTGCAAAATGCAATTTTTAAAACTTTTTTTAAATTGCACCCTACCAATTTTTTTGCTACAAGAGATAGTTTTTTAGGTGCTCTTTCATTTTTGTTAAGCATTCCCTATACCTAAATCCATTACTTTCTGAGATATTTTTGATTTTCTTCAAATTTTAAGACTGTTTTTAATTTACATAGCTAAAAATAACTTACTATTGCAGAATATTATAAAACAAATAATACATTTTGATTAACAATTAACTACACTTATCCAATAAATATTTTCACTAAAGATATAACAACCTACAATAATACGCTATCAACAGAATTCTGCCAGATCAACAATATGCATTTTATACTAAATGTTCAAGCAGGAAATCAGGCAGGCTTTGAAAAAATTAACAATTACAATTAAAATGACATTTAGGTTTATTAATTGTAGTGTGTTGTTATTTAACAGGATATCTCTCTTGGTATATTCTTGATGCAAGTAGGCAATTTCCTAAACTTTCTCCCAATACCCAAATCATATCTATTTGTTCTTCCACGGTAAAATTCATTTTGAAAACTCCTTCAAAGATTACATTTAAAACAGAACTGATAATGTGTTAAATGACAACACACTACAATTAATAAACCTAAATGACATTTTAATTGCAATTGTTATTTTTTTCAAACCCTACCTGATTTCATGCTTAAACATTTTCTATAAAATGCATATTGTTGATCTGGCAGAATTCTATTGATAGCTTATTATTGTAGGTTGTTATATCTTTAGTGAAAATTGTTATTGGATAAGTGTAGTTAATTGTTAATCAAAATGTATTAATTGTTTTATAATATTCTTCAATAGTAAGTTATTTTTAGTTATGTAAATTAAAGTCTTAAAATTTGAAGAAAATCAAAAATATCTCAGAAAGTAATGGATTTAGGTATAGGGAATGCATAACAAAAATGAAATAGCACCTAATAAACTATCCATTTTAGCAAAAAAATTGGTAGGGTGCCATTTAAAAAAAGTTTTAAAAATTGCATTTTGCGAAACCTGACACACCCTGTATACTGTGAAGGAATTTCAAAAAAATGATTATTACAAATATACTATGGTATATAGTAAAATTTTCTGCATCTTGAAAATTAACGTAAGTTGTGTATTAGTGCAGTGGCAATGTATCTAATAAGGGTCATTTTTTCTAAAAACAATTGAATATCTCAAAAACTAAAAGGAATAGATAGATACAATTTGATATCAAATTAAAGTTCTTTTTATGGGCTTTTCACAAATGTAATAATATATAGAGTGTTCTATTTAAACAAATATAAGTTTAATATGCCCTGGAATTATGAAACACCTTGTATGCTTTCAAATATTTTTAAAATGTGCACTTTAGGCATGCCTAATATGCCTCCAAATTTGGTTTACGTAGCTTTTATAATAACGGAGTTATCGACCGTTGCCACACTAAAACTCACCTGTTATTTTATATATATATATATATATATATATATAGGCTGTGATAAGAGATTTGTTTAATGGCGATCGCAACGACATAGTGAAGCGTCAGGCGTATGAGAATGAGTAATTAAACATAGGCAGCAGATAAATTGTAGTTATGTTCAGTGATATAAGTAAGCGAATAGAAGTAGATTAGTAAGTAGGAAACACCCTGTGTACAAAGTAGATAATAGTTAATTGAGACGACGCAGGAAAGACATAGGAGACGATTAGTAATGGCGTAGGAATGAGAAATACGAGTATGTACAAAGGATGGATAAAGATTAAATACCCTGTAGATAGTGATTAAGATTGATATATGTAAAGCATGAATAAAGTAAATATCAGTTGTTCAGTGGAAGGCACTAGCGTAGAAATGATACAAGTTATAATAAGACACACAGCATTATAGAAAAGAGTCTCAGAACGTATTGAATGTAAATATTGGATGGTGAAAATAGACAGGTTCATGTAGCTACACTATAATGCGTATTAAATTATATTGAAGCCACTTCGATAAGAGAAATGATTAATAATTGCGTGATTCGCATGTAATACAATGAAAGTTAAAAGTGAAATAAAATTGCATCAGAATTACGTTTATGGAAAGGCGACTATTCTATCAAAATAGGCCAGCATGTTGATAGTGAAGATACATAAAACCATAAATGCGAGGCAAAGGTGAGGCATTAATGATACGTGAACGCAGAGCATTACAGTCAGCAAGAATGATTCAAAATGAAATTTATTTTGTATTGGTCCGTAAGCATAATTGACAGGAATCTAGACCACACCACGGATGCAGTGGAAGATTCGAAATTATCATTAGCAAGCATCGCGATAAAGAAAGTCAGTTTTGAACTCAATGAAGGCGTCCAAGATGCATTATCCATTAATATCTGGAATAATACGTAAACAAGTGGTACAAAGTGAAATAAATAAGAGTGATGTATATGAAAATTACCGTTTAAAACGGTTTTCGAGGTCTGAGGTTTTAAAATTAGGCCAGAATGCTTGATGTAAAGAAAGATTATACAATAAATATAATTTAAAATGTCGAGGCGTAATAACGTAATGAACATAAATCATTGAAGTTTATATGGGTGACTACTGAATTATAATTTGAAGTATATGCTAGCGAAGCAATGATTAAAGTATAGAGAAGCTTAATAATTTAATGGTGTTGGATAACCCGCATAATGCGTGATAACTTGTTGAATTGGAATCGAAAATTGGTGAAAATTAATTTCAATGATAAACGTCCGTCGTAAACGATTAAAACGCTGGAGGTCAGATTGTTAGTTATAAGGCATCTGGTTGTTCTACAAGAATTTTATTTTATTTCTTAATATCAAATTGTGCAACTAAATAGTTATATTGCTTGTAATACAAGGTCAACTAAAGGGTATGAATACAGCTAATTGAATATAATACTCAACGAAAACGGATTTAGAATTATTCTACATTTGTCTGGTAAAGTATAATGAGTTATTCCTTTGGTGACTTTGGGTTTTTAGTACAAATTAAATGGTTGTTGATAAATGAAATTTATAAAGGTGAATTAATTTAGAAAATGTATTGTAAATAAACGTTAAAAGCTGTACATAAAGCATTAGTTTCATTAAATGGGATCCAAACTTACTGAATTTTATAATTACAAATATATGCTAGCCGAGGTCATAAGATTGAAATAGTACAGAGGAGGAGCCACAAATTAAGTAGGGCAGAGATAACCCGCAAAGGCGGTAACTTGTTGAATTTTGTCATTGGTCGATAAAGTTGTTTATGATAAACTCCAGTTGATAGCAACGTTAAGAAACAGCTGGAGGAGGAAATAATCACAAGCTGTAGGAAAGATTAAAATGGTGGTTCAATAATTTAATTTAGTATTATAGCAATTAAAATAAATAGGTCGCTCAACGTAAGGACACGTGATATTGCAGAAATAATAGGTCGACCCACTAAAGGGGTATGTACAGCAATTAATATGTCGACCCAACGAAGGGCTCGTAAATTAAACCACAATAAACTGAAATTAAGAGGGCTCGTAAATTAAACCACAATAAACTGAAATTAAGAGGGCTCGTAAATTAAACCACAATAAACTGAAATTAAGAGGGCGAATTAAATTAAAATAAATTTTAAAGTACGATTGTAAGATTTTATATAAATTAATTAAACTAAACCGGGGATTTGAAAAGCTTCAATTAACAATAGTGAAATTTGTACAGTAATTTAAAGTTAGATAAATTTTAGTATTTAAAAGTTTAGCATATAAATTTAATAATAATGGACAAGAAAATACGGGAAACACGGGAGGTTTTGAGACAACAAGGAGTAGAGATAGGATCCCAGGAGAGCGTTATAATTCAGGAAACCAGTTCCAGTGAAGAGAGGCGAACTTCACAAGAAAATAAGATGTTGGATATCTTAATGGCATTGAATGAAAAGATGGATAGGAGTGAGCAAGCCATAAATGCAGTTAAAATAAAAATGGATGAAAACAATGAGAAATTGGAGGGTAAAATTAAGAATCTTAGTGATGGACTGAAAGAAGCAAACCATAATATCGCGGAGATGAAAGCACAATTGAATGAGAGAGTTGGTAGAGTTTCTGAGGAGATAGACGGTTTATGGGATCATATTTCTTTAATCAAAACGAAACGAGAAGAGTTCGAAAGTGAGTCCAACAATAAAATTACGAATTTAAATATTAAGTTAAATAAAATTGAAGAAAATTGCGAAACGGAATTCAGATCAATAAATCAAGAGATAAATAATTTAAAAAGCAATCCAATAAACTTTAATAGAGAACCAATTAAGCTAATGCACACGAATCTTTCAATGGAACAATTTACGAAATTTTACGGGGACGGAAAAGTAAACCCTAAGATATTTCTGAAAAATTTTAAAATGTTGATACAGGGATACACAGATGAATTATTCAAATTAAATTTAATCAGGGCAATATTAAAAGGGAATGCTAAACAATGGTACAATCTAGTTGAGGATGAGATAGAAACGTTTGAACAGTTTGAAAGCAAATTTCTACGTCAATTCTGGAATGACAACCAGCAAAATCGAATTCAAAATGATTTAATTATGGGAAGATACGATTTGGCGAAAGGGATAACGCGAGAATCATATGCGATTGAGAAATTTACTGTAGCGAAGCAATTGGATCCTCCTTTAGAAGATAAAATTATTATAAAGTATTTAGCAAGTCATTTTAATGCGGAAGTAAAGCGATACATAACGACGCAAAACATAGTGGATAGAGACACGTTTATTGATTATTTGCAGAGATATGATGATTTGGAAAATGATGATGAAAGGAAAATAATTTTAGGGATCGACGCACGAATTTCATAAGGAATGATGAGACTAGGAATAATTATCGAAGGAACAGGTATAATTATGATCGCGGAAGAAATTTTAATGGGGAACTATGGAAACTTTAATAATGATTTTGGTTCGCTTTAAAAGATCCCGAAAATTCAGATTCGTTACAAAATCCATAGCTGAATGTTATTGAACTCTAGATAAATTTGAACGCACAAAACAACAATTTGAGCATATTGGTGACATAGAAAATAAATATTCCGCAACATTTTTTGGACTATACAGTTTTAAATTTGTATACGACGACCTTAGCACTAGATTCGCCCTTTATTAGGCGTACATAGGCTTCATTTCTAAGTATATTTCCGAATTCCAAACAACCTTTTCTAACAAAAGCAAAAATATTCGGTATACAGTGGTTTTGCAATGGATGTTATGTTTAACACGTGTATAAAATCTTTATAAATGAGAAAGATAGAAATTGATGTTTGGTGTTGTACTTAAATAAGGGATGGCCTTAAAGGTAATTGTCTTTGCATGCAGGCGGTCTGGACTCGAATCCCGATTGAGTCGACTTTTTCTATTAACTGTGTGACGTGGTTATGTAGAAAAGTATATACAGGATGAAATAAAAGTGAATATATATATATATATATATATATATATATATATATTACTGTATAGCTTAAAGGTCAACGTGTGTAAATAAGCCTATGAGGTATTTTATAACGACCCTGTAAATAGGAAAATATTAAATTATTTATTACGCTTCAAATCAAGAGTTTGCATACTTTAGTATAAAACAAGGTAAAAATTAATAATTTGTATACGTTAAGTGCATACAACCATGGAGAATACTAAAGCTTCGGGGTAGGATAAAATCAATAATTTGTATACGGTAATTTAATACAAGGTTAACTATTGCAGGCAAATATTAAATCTTTGCGGTAAATAAAAATCAATAATTGATGCAACGGATATTTATTTAGCATCGTAAGCTAAAAGGTACGTTAACTTAATTCGTAGAAGTATAACATAACCAAACGGTTGAGGAGTTCAGAGAATGAGAGCTTCCAGTAAATAAATATTTCTTTGAAAGCTATAAAACGAGACGATAACATTTCACGGTATTGTACAACGAAAAAGCCAGGTTAACGAACAAATATGTTATTTTTGAAGCAAAAATCAATAACTTTAAGGGACCGAGAATCGTTAGCAAGCAATCAAGGGATACAGAGAATACATCAGCTGATAGAAGGACAAGCGGTTTTCAAGCGCGTGACAGACGAGTATGTTTTAGAAGACAAATGGGTGAAACAAAGATGCAAGATGTTTGTCGACGATGTCGATTTTCAAGGCGCACATTTAGCGAGGGAACGGTAACCGTAGATAGTGGGAGCTCCATGAAAGTAAGGAAACACGAGTGAGACACAAAATAGTGGTTATGAATGCTTGACTGCAAGAAAAATAGAGACACAGGCACTACGGGCGTGTGTTGCAGGTGGTTAGAGATATGGAGAGGAATGAATTTCTAGGTAGGCATCGACGATTGCAACTGATAGCCAGTTTTTCTTGGTAATGACGTGGGGAACGAGTGAATTCAGTTTTAAAAGATCGTTGTGTATTTGAGTAGAGTAATTTGGAGACTTGTTTGTAACGAATGTGATAGTTAAGCGAAAACCATAAAAATACGTGACTAGAGAAAGGGTTTGAACATTATAAAAGCTCTTGCCAGGGGTGGTAGGGCTCTCTTAATCTTCTGATCCGCTTCGAATACATTAAATTGCATCGAGAAGACATCCTAATTTAAAACTAAAAGCCGCGTCATATTGCAGTCCCTCGTACATTGTTACAAGTGTTGTCAATGCACGAGTTGGTGTTAATATATTAAACGGGCTGAAAATAAATTAGTATAAATAATTGTACGAGTACAACAGGTTGCTACTAAGGTAAGCGCAACAAGTATTTCTTGAACGAGAGTGCTGGTGGCACGTTAAATTGAGATAATTTGGATTTGGATGGATGGTGATTTGAAAAGCATCCACTAATAACTGGGGGAACTGAATGAACGAGTTGAGATAGAGTTGCTGTCCATGTAGGAGTGAGAACGTGGGGAAAATTCAAGTACGTGATTTTGGCGGAGGTCATCTAAGAAGGTGGTGCGTCCGAAGAACACACCAGGTAACAAATTTTGTTTCATTGTTGAACTGTGGTGCTGGCATTGTGTTATAAAGCTAGGTGTGTTTAGAATTATGTGGTTAAAATTTTATGAACTGAAAATTATTTTGTTTACCGTATATAAAAGACAATTTTCTATTATTATTTGAGTACATAAAAACAGGAGTAATAATTTTTGATGTAAAGAGTAAGCGGGTCTTTAGATTAATTTGACCATGTAATATTTTATGCATATCAAGGAAAAGATTTATACTGAGCTCACCATAGACTAAGTAAAGGTAAATTTAGGGTTTCACGATAGGCCTATCTACTTTGAAAAATAAAAAGGATGAAGGGTAATAACTCACAAACGAGTTAAATTGAAAAAAAAAGGTGAAATGTGTTATTGTAAGTATGACAATGTAAATATTGAACCTGTTTGAATAATCATTTATGACATATGAATAAAAAAGTGTATGTTTGTCCAAGGATTTTATTTTATTTTTGTATTTTGTTGTGTAAAGGTGTGGAAAGAATGTGTAGTTGGGGTCAGTATATCATAGGAGGTGGTGCCCAGAGCTAGCCGTGGTAGATCAACTTGGAGAAGCAATTTTTGTAAAAATCAAACTTGAACATACCATAATCAAACTTCGAAATTTGTATGTAAGTTTTATTTAGGTGCAAAGAAATTGCTGGAGTTATATTTTTATTTTAGAAGGACGAATTTTAGGGCTTGATTCGGTAAACCATTGCAATATATATATATATATATATATATATATATATATATATATATACAGGGTGAGTTTTTAGTGTGGGAACGGTCGATAACTCCATTATTATAAAACTATGTAGACCAAATTTGGAGGCATATTAGGCATGCTTAAAGTGCACATTTTAAAAATATTTGGAAGCATACAGGGTGTTTTATAATTCCATATATTATTACATTTTTGAAAAGCCCATAAAAAGCGCTTTAATTTGATATCAAATTGTATCTGTCTATTCCTTTTAGTTTTTGAGATATTCAACTGTTTTTAGAAAAAATGACCCTGATTAGATACATTGCCACTGTACTAATACACATCTTACGTTAATTTTCAAGATGCAGAAAATTTTACTATATACCATAGTATATTTGTAATTATCACTCTTTTGAAATTTCTTCACAATATACAGGGTGTGTCAGGTTTTGCAAAATGCAATTTTTAAAATTTTTTTTAAATGGCACCCTACCAATTTTTTGCTACAAGGGATAGTTTATTAGGTGCTCTTTCATTTTTGTTAAGCATTCCCTATACCTAAATCCATTACTTTCTGAGATATTTTTGATTTTCTTCAAATTTTAAGACTGTTTTTAATTTACATAGCTAAAAATAACTTACTATTGCAGAATATTATAAAACAAATAATACATTTTGATTAACAATTAACTACACTTATCCAATAACAATTTTCACTAAAGATATAACAACCTACAATAATACGCTATCAACAGAATTCTGCCAGATCAACAATATGCATTTTATACTAAATGTTCAAGCAGGAAATCAGGCAGGCTTTGAAAAATTAACAATTACAATTAAAATGACATTTAGGTTTATTAATTGTAGTGTGTTGTTATTTAACAGGATATCTCTCTTGGTATATTCTTGATGCAAGTAGGCAATTTCTAAACTTTCTCCCAATACCCAAATCATATCTATTTGTTCTTCCACGGTAAAATTCATTTTGAAAACTCCTTCAAAGATTACATTTAAAACAGAACTGATAATGTGTTAAATGACAACACACTACAATTAATAAACCTAAATGACATTTTAATTGCAATTGTTATTTTTTCAAACCCTACCTGATTTCATGCTTAAACATTTTCTATAAAATGCATATTGTTGATCTGGCAGAATTCTATTGATAGCTTATTATTGTAGGTTGTTATATCTTTAGTGAAAATTGTTATTGGATAAGTGTAGTTAATTGTTAATCAAAATGTATTATTTGTTTTATAATATTCTTCAATAGTAAGTTATTTTTAGTTATGTAAATTAAAGTCTTAAAATTTGAAGAAAATCAAAAATATCTCAGAAAGTAATGGATTTAGGTATAGGGAATGCATAACAAAAATGAAATAGCACCTAATAAACTATCCATTTTAGCAAAAATTGGTAGGGTGCCATTTAAAAAGTTTTAAAATTGCATTTTGCGAGCACGAACTTGAAGAATTTCATGTTATGTAGAAAGTTACTATGTTATAGTAAAATTGTTATTTGAAAATTACTAATTGTGTATTATGATGCAATGTATCTAAAGCATTTTTTAAAACAATTATTCTCAAAACTAAGTTATAGATAGTCAATTGATATAAATTAAAGTTCTTTTAGGGCATTTTCAAAATTAATAATTAAATGTCTTACAGAAAAGCTTAGCAAATATTTTAAGATAGATAGCACCAATATGCCTCCAAATTTGGTTTACGTAGCTTTTATAATAACGAAGTTATCGACCGTTGCCACACTAAAAACTCACCCTGTATATATATATATATATATATATATATTGCTGTGATAAGGGTTTGTTTAAGGGTGCACGACATAGTGAAGGTCACTAGAGAATGAGTAATTATAATAGGCAGCAGAAAATTGTAGTTATTTTAGGAAATAAGTAAGAAATAGAAGTAGATAGTAAGTAGGAAACACCCTGTGTACAAAGTAGAAATAGTTTTGGGCGACGCAGGAAAGACATAGGAAGACGCATAGTTGGCGTAGGAATGAGAAATACGAGTATTAAACGGATGGTAAAGATTAAATACCCTGTAGATAGTGTTCAGTTGATATAAGTAAAGCGAATAAGAATATTTTTCAGTGGAAGCACGCGTAGAAATGATAAAGTATAATTAGACACGCATTAAGAAAAGAGTCTCAGACGATTAAGTAATACGGAGGTGAAAATAGAGTTTCATGTAGCTAATATAATGCGTATAAAGATCTAACCATTTTGATAAGAGAAATGATTAAAATTGCGTGAATCGCATGTAAACAATGAAAGTTTAAAGTAAAATTGCATCAGTTGTTTATGGAAAGGCGACTATTCTATCAAAATACAGCATGTTGATAGTGAAGACACCTGCAGGCAGGTGGGCATTATGAACGGACGCAGAGCATTACATCAGAAAATATTCGAAATGAAATTATTTGATTGGTCCGAAGCAAACGACAGGTTCTAGACCACACCACGGATGCAGTGGGATTCGAAATTATATTAGCAAGCACCGCGATAAGAAAGTCAGTTTTGAACTCAATGAAGGCCCAAGTGCATTACCAGTAATACTGAATAATACGTAACAAGTGGTACAAAGTGAAATAAATGAGTGTGTATATGAAAATTACCGTTTAAAACGGCTTCGAGGTCTGAGGAAAATAGGCCAGAATGCTTGATGTTAAGAAAGATTACAATAAAACAATTTAAATGTCGAGGCGAAAAGAAGAACATAATCTTGAAGTATAGGGTGAACGAATTACAATTTGAAGTCTATGGCAAGAATGATTAAAGTATAAAATTATAATTTAATGGTGTTGGTCCATAATGGTGATAAGTTGAATGGAATCGAAAATTGGGGAAGATTAATTTCAATGGAAGCGTCGTCGTAAAAGATAAAACCAGGTCAGATTGTTAGTTATAAGGCATCTGTTTTTCTACAAGAATTTTATTTTATTTTAATATCAAATTGGCTAAATATTATATGCTTGTAAACAAGTCAACAAAGGGTTGAATACGTATTGAAATAATAATAAGAAAACGGATTTAGAATATTCTACATTTGTTGGTAAAGATAATGAGTTTTCTTTGGTGACTTTGGGTTTTAGTACAAATTAAATGGTTGTTGATAAATGAAATTTATAAAGGTGAATTAATTTGAAAATGTATTGTAAATAACGTAAAAGCTGTACATAAAGCATTAGTTTCATTAAATGGGATCCAAACTTACTGAATTTTTATAATTACAAATATATGCTAGCCGAGGTCATAAGATTGAAATAGTACAGAGGAGGAGCCACAAATTAAGTAGGGCAGAGATAACCCGCAAAGGCGGTAACTTGTTGAATTTTGTCATTGGTCGATAAAGTTGTTTATGATAAACTCCAGTTGATAGCAACGTTAAGAAACAGCTGGAGGAGGAAATAATCACAAGCTGTAGGAAAGATTAAAATGGTGGTTCAATAATTTAATTTAGTATTATAGCAATTAAAATAAATAGGTCGCTCAACGTAAGGACACGTGATATTGCAGAAATAATAGGTCGACCCACTAAAGGGGTATGTACAGCAATTAATATGTCGACCCAACGAAGGGCTCGTAAATTAAACCACAATAAACTGAAATTAAGAGGGCTCGTAAATTAAACCACAATAAACTGAAATTAAGAGGGCTCGTAAATTAAACCACAATAAACTGAAATTAAGAGGGCGAATTAAATTAAAATAAATTTTAAAGTACGATTGTAAGATTTTATATAAATTAATTAAACTAAACCGGGGATTTGAAAAGCTTCAATTAACAATAGTGAAATTTGTACAGTAATTTAAAGTTAGATAAATTTTAGTATTTAAAAGTTTAGCATATAAATTTAATAATAATGGACAAGAAAATACGGGAAACACGGGAGGTTTTGAGACAACAAGGAGTAGAGATAGGATCCCAGGAGAGCGTTATAATTCAGGAAACCAGTTCCAGTGAAGAGAGGCGAACTTCACAAGAAAATAAGATGTTGGATATCTTAATGGCATTGAATGAAAAGATGGATAGGAGTGAGCAAGCCATAAATGCAGTTAAAATAAAAATGGATGAAAACAATGAGAAATTGGAGGGTAAAATTAAGAATCTTAGTGATGGACTGAAAGAAGCAAACCATAATATCGCGGAGATGAAAGCACAATTGAATGAGAGAGTTGGTAGAGTTTCTGAGGAGATAGACGGTTTATGGGATCATATTTCTTTAATCAAAACGAAACGAGAAGAGTTCGAAAGTGAGTCCAACAATAAAATTACGAATTTAAATATTAAGTTAAATAAAATTGAAGAAAATTGCGAAACGGAATTCAGATCAATAAATCAAGAGATAAATAATTTAAAAAGCAATCCAATAAACTTTAATAGAGAACCAATTAAGCTAATGCACACGAATCTTTCAATGGAACAATTTACGAAATTTTACGGGGACGGAAAAGTAAACCCTAAGATATTTCTGAAAAATTTTAAAATGTTGATACAGGGATACACAGATGAATTATTCAAATTAAATTTAATCAGGGCAATATTAAAAGGGAATGCTAAACAATGGTACAATCTAGTTGAGGATGAGATAGAAACGTTTGAACAGTTTGAAAGCAAATTTCTACGTCAATTCTGGAATGACAACCAGCAAAATCGAATTCAAAATGATTTAATTATGGGAAGATACGATTTGGCGAAAGGGATAACGCGAGAATCATATGCGATTGAGAAATTTACTGTAGCGAAGCAATTGGATCCTCCTTTAGAAGATAAAATTATTATAAAGTATTTAGCAAGTCATTTTAATGCGGAAGTAAAGCGATACATAACGACGCAAAACATAGTGGATAGAGACACGTTTATTGATTATTTGCAGAGATATGATGATTTGGAAAATGATGATGAAAGGAAAATAATTTTAGGGATCGACGCACGAATTTCATAAGGAATGATGAGACTAGGAATAATTATCGAAGGAACAGGTATAATTATGATCGCGGAAGAAATTTTAATGGGGAACTATGGAAACTTTAATAATGATTTTAGGCAGAACAGGGATAATGGTCAGACACCAAGGCAACGAATAGAGAGAACGAATCATGAGGGAAACAATAGAGTAATGAATAGACAGGAAAAGGATGATCGACGGACACCAGCAAGAAATATTAATAGTGTGGAATTAAGGAACACGAATTGCACAGATACAGGAAGAATGAGTCAGGCAGGACCTTCGACGCGAGATCAGGATTTTTGAGTACGGACGAACCAAGGAAAATTCTACGGATTAACGGATATGAGCACCAGCGCGAGTTTATTAAATATGAAATGGATAATGAATTAGGAAGACTTGAGAGAAACTTATTACCAATAATTAATTTAAAGGTGGAAAATAAAATGGTTAAAGTATTAATTGATACTGGAGCAGAGGCATCACTTGTAGCGGAAGAATTTGTTAAACGAGAGAAATTGGGGGATAAAGCGATAGAGATAGCAAGGTGTAATTTAGTGGCACCAAATAATAAGAGATTTAGTGTAATAAATGAAATGGTAATTCTGAGATGTGAAATGGGGAATAGAATATGGGAAAATGAGTTCATGGTGGTACCTGGACTGAAGATAGATGTTATATTTGGGATGAATATGATAGATAAGTTGGGGTTGAAGATAAATGCGGAATGCAAAGAGATTGAGTGTAATGGGAAATATATTAAATGGTATGAAGAGGGGAATATAGTAATAGAAGATGACTGCGTAAATATTAATCAGTTTAGAGAAGAGATAAATAATGGGGGTAATGAAAGTGAAGAGATTAAGTGTCCAGATGATTTAAGAAATAGGGTGAATGTATTATTGAATAAGCATTCAGAATCAATTGGGTCAAAGTCGAGAATTGCCAAGGGTTATGTGCACAAGTTAGAAGTAATGAATGAGGAACCGTTTAACAATAAAATATATCCTATTCCAGTAGCATATAGGAATAGAGTGAAGGAAGAAATTGAGGAAATGTTACGTGAAGTCATTATAGAAAACTCCAGTACACATTTTGTGAATCCATTAGTCGTCGTGAAGAAAAATGATAATAGCATTAGGTTATGTTTGGATGCAAGAGAGATAAATAAGCGAACGAAGCCGCAATACAATTGTCCACCAACGATGGAAAGCATATTAGCAAGAATAGGTAATAAGAAAATATATAGCAAATTAGACTTAAAGAATTCATTGTGTTTGATTCCATTAGCGCATGAATCAAGGAAATATACGGGTTTTTCGGTAGAAGGAAAAATATACCAATTTAGGGTGGTCCCGGTTGGTTTGTCCTCGAGCACGGATGCATTAGAGAATGTGATCAAGAATATTTTGGGACTGTATGAGGAATTTAGTATCCACTATAAGGATGAAATATTAATATTTAGTAATAGTGTAGAGGAACACTACGTACATTTAGAGAGAATAATATTAGAATTAGATATAGCAGGTTTAAGGTTGAATTTAAGGAAGTGTGAATTTTTTCAAAGTAGGGTTAGATTTTTAGGATATAGGATAGATAATAAATATAGGATTGAAAAATATAGATTAAAAGGACCCAGATTTAAGAGTGAAAAAGGGGGAAGTTGAAAATAGATAAATTGAATTGGCCCATGCAAGGACAGATGAATAGATAAAAGGAAATGTAAAATAAATTATGAATAGGTATACATAGAGAAATAGAATAGGATTTGAACATAAGAATAGGCATAGGTAGGAATAGTATAGTATAATAGGACATAGGTATGGGATAAATAAAATGTAAATATGAGTTTAATAATGAAAAGGTTGAATTTCAATATGGAAATAAAATATAATAATTTCATACCAATGTGAGTTTAAGTTCACGTTGGGCAACAAAAAGGACATTGATATAAAATTTTATATTTTAATTTGGGGAATTATGCTGTGATAAGGGTTTGTTTAAGGGTGCACGACATAGTGAAGGTCACTAGAGAATGAGTAATTAGAATAGGCAGCAGAAAATTGTAGTTATTTTAGGAAATAAGTAAGAAATAGAAGTAGATAGTAAGTAGGAAACACCCTGTGTACAAAGTAGAAATAGTTTTGGGCGACGCAGGAAAGACATAGGAAGACGCATAGTTGGCGTAGGAATGAGAAATACAGTATTAAACGGATGGTAAAGATTAAATACCCTGTAGATAGTGTTCAGTTGATATAAGTAAAGCGAATAAGAATATTTTTCAGTGGAAGCACGCGTAGAAATGATAAAGTATAATTAGACACGCATTAAGAAAAGAGTCTCAGACGATTAAGTAATACGGAGGTGAAAATAGAGTTTCATGTAGCTAATATAATGCGTATAAAGATCTAACCATTTTGATAAGAGAAATGATTAAAAATTGCGTGAATCGCATGTAAACAATGAAAGTTTAAAGTAAAATTGCATCAGTTGTTTATGGAAAGGCGACTATTCTATCAAAATACAGCATGTTGATAGTGAAGACACCTGCAGGCAGGTGGGCATTATGAACGGACGCAGAGCATTACATCAGAAAATATTCGAAATGAAATTATTTGATTGGTCCGAAGCAAACGACAGGTTCTAGACCACACCACGGATGCAGTGGGGATTCGAAATTATATTAGCAAGCACCGCGATAAGAAAGTCAGTTTTGAACTCAATGAAGGCCCAAGTGCATTGCCAGTAATACTGAATAATACGTAACAAGTGGTACAAAGTGAAATAAATGAGTGTGTATATGAAAATTACCGTTTAAAACGGCTTCGAGGTCTGAGGAAAATAGGCCAGAATGCTTGATGTTAAGAAAGATTACAATAAAACAATTTAAATGTCGAGGCGAAAAGAAGAACATAATCTTGAAGTATAGGGTGAACGAATTACAATTTGAAGTCTATGGCAAGAATGATTAAAGTATAAAATTATAATTTAATGGTGTTGGTCCATAATGGTGATAAGTTGAATGGAATCGAAAATTGGGAAGATTAATTTCAATGGAAGCGTCGTCGTAAAAAGATAAAACCAGGTCAGATTGTTAGTTATAAGGCATCTGTTTTTCTACAAGAATTTTATTTTATTTTTAATATCAAATTGGCTAAATATTATATGCTTGTAAACAAGTCAACAAAGGGTTGAATACGTATTGAAATAATAATAAGAAAACGGATTTAGAATATTCTACATTTGTTGGTAAAGATAATGAGTTTTCTTTGGTGACTTTGGGTTTTTAGTACAAATTAAATGGTTGTTGATAAATGAAATTTATAAAGGTGAATTAATTTGAAAATGTATTGTAAATAACGTAAAAGCTGTACATAAAGCATTAGTTTCATTAAATGGGATCCAAACTTACTGAATTTTTATAATTACAAATATATGCTAGCCGAGGTCATAAGATTGAAATAGTACAGAGGAGGAGCCACAAATTAAGTAGGGCAGAGATAACCCGCAAAGGCGGTAACTTGTTGAATTTTGTCATTGGTCGATAAAGTTGTTTATGATAAACTCCAGTTGATAGCAACGTTAAGAAACAGCTGGAGGAGGAAATAATCACAAGCTGTAGGAAAGATTAAAATGGTGGTTCAATAATTTAATTTAGTATTATAGCAATTAAAATAAATAGGTCGCTCAACGTAAGGACAAGTGATATTGCAGAAATAATAGGTCGACCCACTAAAGGGGTATGTACAGCAATATATATATATATATATATATATATATATATATATATATATATATATATATATATATACAGGGTGAGTAAAAAATTGACATGCTAATTGGCATTCCAAAATTGAACTCGTCGGGGCCCGGCGGTCATGTGGTCAATTGATCATGTAGTCAGATGATATTGTTGGAAGGTGGTCATGTAGACCGGTTGTCATGCGTTCATAGCAATTTAGAAATTATGGTAAATTCCTTGTTAAGAAAGAGATATGAACTTACGTTAAGTTCTTGAAATTTGTACCTGTTAGGCATGGAGTTTAGTTGTAAGGGTGTTAATTGAAAAAACATAGACAAAGGAGAAAACGTGTATATATGGTTTGTAGATCTGGAAAAAGCATTCGACTATGTAAAATGAGATAAAATGTTTGAAATACTCAAAAAGATTGGAATGAGCTATAGGCATAGCTGAATAGAACATAGCTTATACAAAGAGCAAACAGCGGTAATAGAATTAGAGCTGGAACGTAGAGATGTAAATATTAGAGAAAAAGTAAAACAGGGATGTGCCCTATCCGCGTTAATTTTAACTTATATATCGAAAAAGCAACAAACACTATGCAGGGACAAACTACTAATATGCTTAGATTTGCAGATGATATAGTAGCAAGGAAGAGTTAGAAGCAGCTCTTATTGAAATGGAAACTTCTAACAGAAAGATACAGTATAAAAATTAACAAAAATTAAACTAAGGTCCAAGTATGTAGAAAGGGGTAAATAAGTCAAAAACCAGAATTCAAATAAGAAACGAGAACTTACAAGAGGTTAAAGATATCTGCTATCTAGGAAGTCATCCAAAGTCAACGCTAGGGATGCCATTATTCAAACTCAATTTTTAGTTTTGTTTCAGTCTGTTAGATTTTTTATTTAGAATCGATTAATTTTGAAATTAGATTGCATTTGAAGCATGTTAAATTTCGCGTTAAACCCAATGTAGTACCTTCGGGTGGGGCATTAGGGACGTGGCCACAAGTATGGCGACCCTTATTCACATTATAATATCTAGGAAGTCAAATAACACAAGGTGGGAAAGGTGGAAAAAGTATGAAACAAAGATTAGCAATAGGGCGCGAGTTAGGTTTTGGGCCTCATGGAGCGCTTCTTAAAAACTTTTCCAAAAAAATTCTTCTAACAAATTTATTTTATACTGAATTACAATGATTAATTTTACAAGCACGTTATGTTCATTTACGTTGGAGATCAAAATTATTCTAACTTGACTTTCACTAATTAAATAAATTAAAGTTATGGTGAGTAGCTGAACTGACAGCAATATTAAAGTTGAGAAGCTCTAGACTGACTGATCGTCTTGGACTCTCGCGGGTATTTATGCTATCCCTGCCCCTCACATTGCTTGTGGGAACTGCAGAGCTCATGTCTGCTTATTTCAGTATTTAATATAATGTAGCAATCTTAATTCTAATAATTGCTATTTTATAACCTACTGTGACCTGCACCTGCAGTATCACGTTACGTCTGGAATACAATCTCTGTTTCCGTTCTCACTGTCTGGCTTGTTGCACTTTCATAACTTTTTTATTATGTTCTTCAATATTACATTGTTGCAACTAACTTAAGTTTTAATAATTCTTAATTCTTAATGGTTCCATTAATTATATATATATAATCTAATTTGGGGGATATGTAACTACTCCCAACGTTAAGGGGTTTTGCTTAATTCTTGAAACTCATTGTCCCTAAAGGTTCATATATTATTTCTTTAATTCCTTTTGTTTTTTGTTTCTTACTACTAAAATTAGTTTTTTTGTTCCTATATCTAAGTTACATTTTGCATATTACATAGATACTTAATAAAATGGTTACAATTATTAATAAAATTTGTTGATTGGTGTTATTTAAGTTAAATACGTTTGGTCGTATTTGAATCGGTCTAACTGAAAATTGGAGCACACGTTTTCTTCATCGTCTTCATCTTAATTTTCATACGGGTCGTTACGTTCATAATTTTGTGAATGGTTTGTTTCGTTGTCTCTACTCGAATTTGCATAATTATCCGTGTCATGATTATTAAAATCTTCCACGTCTTGGTGGAATAGTTTTTCCGAGGTAAAGTTTCGTTTTTGGTTATAGTTTGGTCGGATCTGTGGTATTTTTGTGTTTTGTTTAGTGTTACCAGATAGGGGTTGATTTTTAATAACCGTTAAGGTTGTTTTTCGGCATCGGTGTGTTTCTGATGGGGTTTGCGCCGAATATTTGCCTTGGTTGATTCACGTCTTGGTTAAATTTTGGTGTGAATGTGGGTTTTGTAAAATTCGAATTTAGTCTTGGAAATTGTCAGAAGTGGTTGTGGAAATTTGTGTTATTAAAGTTTGGGTTGCTAGTTCATGGTTAATTCGTTTGTGCGTTAAATGGTGTAAATTATGGTTGTGTGAATATTTGTCTCACGGCATGTATGGTTTTCATCGGTGAGTAACTTTTGTTTGCGTTAGGATTATATAGTCTATTTCTGTAGTATATAACGTTTTCTTCCTCTAAAATCATATTCATTGCTTCCTCTAAATTTTGGGGTGTTGAAACCTTATTTTGTCCAATAACCGTTCAGGTAAGGCATTGATGAATGTGTCTAACTAAAGCCATTTCGTCGTACATTTTTGTCTTCAATAGTTTTATGTTTTGGTCAGGTGTCTCAATTTTTAGTTTTGTTAGAATTAAACTTTGTAGGTCTTGACATTTCATGCCGAATTGGTAGGGTGCTTGATTATTTTCCATCCGTAGGTATATCAAATCACGGACTAGACATTTAATGTTCCGTTGGTCTATAAAATATGCAATTAGAATGCGTTTGAAGTATTGTCATTGTTTAAGGATGTCGCGACTGGCAATCAGAGTTAATGCTCTTCCGGTCAGTTTACTGATTATTAGGCGTAAAAGTAAAACATTGCATTCGTCGTCTCCTGGTTTATAAAAGGTTTTTAAGAATATCTTGCACGCGGTAAAAAGGTTTCCTAGCAGTGCTTGATCTCCGTTATATTGGAAAATACTTTCAATATAGAGCTTTATGTCTGAATTCATGGTTGTTAATGGTTGCTTTCAGTTTTAATTTGTATCAGGTTTTTGTATAAATTGAGAACTACTTTTCAGTTTATTTTGTTACTTTTCGGTTTGATTTATATACAGTTATTTAAAGAATCGCTTTACGTATATTTTGTATGTAGTTATCAATTGCTTTAATTGCATTAAAGAATTTCTGCTTGGTAATCGCCTCATGAATTACTGTCGCGTTGAGTATATATTTATACTTTGCAGATGTTACAATTGTTGTGGATTGCGTTTCGGGTTTTTCTGGGTGATTTTAAATTAGTAATAATCTTCTGCGTTATAACTGTGCGTTTCTACTTCAGACTTGCTGCGTAATTAAGTGTTGCAGTGATAAATTGATATAATTGTCTCGATAGGTTTTACATTAATAAGTGCATAAAATGCTTTTTTAAAACTATACAATTTCGTTGCCTTGAAACTGTCTAATTATAACGTTCCAAGTTTCCTGAATGATGTTATTTCAGTCTTTGTGATAAGTAAATCGTTTTGTTGCAATAAAGTGCATAAATGTTTTTATAATTATATACTCTCGTGCTGAAGGTATTTAATTATAAAAATGTGATGAGTATTGAATTGTTACAGTAATAAATTGCTGTAATACAAAAATTGCCTTTTATTTATATATTAAAACTTTAGACTTTGCTAAATAGATCGTTTCGTTTTATAATTTGTAGTAAATTGTGTACATAAATGCGTTTTTATAATTCCTTTGTTAAATAATAAGTTTCCTGAGTAAATTACTTTCATAAATGATAAAAATAATAAAATTGCAATAAAAAAATTCTACATAAAAATTGTTCATAAAATTTTTCTTACTAATTGTTCATAAAAAATTTTCTTACTAACTAGCATCAATATTCAGTTGATGGTTACGATAATGAATTTTTTGGTACTTACAACAGTTTGTTTGCAATTCCATTCTTTTCCACTTTGCTTCTGGACTTCGTCTATTTTTGTACTCTGCTCAGTTAGTTCTTGTCCCAGATTAAGAATAGAACTTCAAGACCATCCGCTTCCTCAATTTTTGAATTCTGCTAATGCCCTTCTGGTATACTACCTCCTGCGCCAGTTAAGTGTTGGACCTCTTCGAGCGACTTTTTAAAAAGCTTTTCAAAAAAACTTCTTCTAACAAATTTATTTTATACTGCATTACAATGATTAATTTTACAAGTACGCTATGTTCATTAACGTTCGAGATCGAAATTATTCTAACTTGACTTTCACTAATTAGATAAATTAAAATTATGGTGAGTAGCTGAACTGATAACAATATTAAAGTTGAGAAGCTCTAGACTGACTGGCCATCTTGGGCTCTCGCGGGTATTTATTCTATTCCTGCCCCTCACATTGCTTGTGGGAACTGCAGAGCTTATGTCGGCGTATTTCTGTATTTAATACAATATAACAATCTTAATTCTAATATTTGCTGTCTTATAACCTACTGTGACCTGCACCTGCAGTATTACGTTACGTCTAGAATACAATCTCTGTTTCCGTTCTCACTGTCTGACTTGTTGAACTTTCATTAACCTTTTTATTATGTCCTTCAATGTAACATTGTTGCAACTAACTTAAGTTTTAATAATTCTTAATTTTTAATGGTTCTTTTAATTACATATATATTCTAATTTGGGGGATATGTAACTTGCGCTGCATTTATTAACAAGAGAAAGCAACTAGTATGTTCAAACACAACAAACATAGAAACAAGAAAAAGATTGCTGAAAACATATGTGTGGAGCACGGCACTGTACGGCTGTGAAATTTGGACCATAGAAGAAGCGAACAGGAAAAAGGTAGATGTATGATGAAGATATCATAGACAGACAAAGTTACGAACAAAGAGGTTCTCGACATGATAGGACATGATAGGAAATAGTGCCTAATATATTAGAAACAAAGAAAAGAATAGAGTTAGGGGTAGACCTACATTAGACTGTTGCATACAGATAGCGAAAGATGTACGCTGTGATAATAAGACCTGTGATGATGAGACACGGAGTAAAAGCTAAACTTCCATTCCTACTACAATACGAAAACAAAGAGAATCTTAGAGTAAAGCAAATTATTGGGAAAGAAGGTTTGCAGAGTATTAATAAAAGTATACAAGCTCCATGTGTATTCCTTACAAGGTGGACTGGCAGATGTTAAGTTGGAGTTTCTATTAGAGAAACTACCAGATCTCTATGTCCGGATTTAAAAAAGTTTATTGCTATTTCTTTGACGTGGATATAACCCAGGATTTTGATGGTATTTTTAGAAAGACGGTGATGTGTAATTATTTAACTAAAATCCATAGTGAGAATACGAAGAGAACTGCAATAACATCTTGGTGTACTGTTCATGCAATTCGCAGTTGATTTTTGCTACCGGATGGACTTGCAGTTTATGGTTTCCAATCCTTGAAGGAAGATATCTCCCAGTATTGTAGTTCGTTTAGGATATCTTGCTTCTGGTAGCTGAACGAACGATAAATAGCTAGTTTTTTGGGTTTTGTCTACACAATTGTGCAGGTTATTGGATGTATCATGGTTTTCCTTGTGAATCCTCACTGGTTTGAATCTCCTAGTAGTTGTTTTTTGTTTCCCAATAGAGAACAATTCTGTGACGTCGATAGTTTGTTACAAAAAACAAGTTAATAAAAATCCCCCCGGCTTATGAGACTGACAAGCTGATGTAATTAGGTTAATGTACGTTATCTCTCCTCCATACACATATAGTCCATATAGAAAAAATCACAATGCATGTAAAATTCCTCGCTTTAACATTGCTTTAAATGGATGTAGATGAAGTAAACCGGAAAAATCAACCCTCTATACTTTTCTATATAGAAACCACACTTTTCGTGTTTATCTTGACCATTTTCGTCCATCTTGAACCGTTACAACTTTGACACAGGTCTTTGGTTCTTGACGTTATGTAAAACTCAACCCCTTTTATTAAATGCAACATCAAGTAGGAAATACCATATTAACGGTTTTCGACGAATGTAACTTTGTATTATGCTTGGAATTGTTATACAGTCGAATAAATTTCAATATTTGTATATTTTAATGAATGCAAATGAATTTTCTTGATTCACAATCTTTACCTAATGGGACATTATTTAACTAGAAGCAACCTTTGACCTTATAAAACGTTTTAAATTATTTGAACTTGCTTAATTATGAATTGTGTTCAACTCCATTTTTGAACGGTTTAATTTCTCTATTGTTCAAAATTAATTATTAAAGGAATTTAAATTATATATAAAATTGATTACATATAACTAATTTTTAATAGTCAGAGGAATTGCCTTATAAAATAAATTAAAATGATGTATACAATTAGCTATTTTAAATTTACTTGCAAACTTTAAATTGATTTGGAGTACTAAAATATTTGATTTACATTTAACTTCAGGTACTCATGGAACTTGTGACTTTTGCGTTGATTTATTTGACGTACGAGTCTAAAATTTACAATTACAGAATTCAATTTTTATTATGGGAATTTGCATAAGTAATTTCAATATATCATGCACTTTTTCAGTTGTAATTTACTGTAAATACTAATTTTATTCTTTTGTTTCAGGTAAGTGTATTTCGACACGGCAGTGAAGTGTGATAATTAATTAAGTTCAGAAGATTATTACACATTCGACATCTATATGTAAATGAATATACAGTATATATGTAAGTAAACTATATCCATAGGCTTTAGAGCCTCAACTTAAAGCTTCTCTGTTCATTCTTCATTCGAACAAATCTTAACTGTTTTATTTTTCGAAGCTTATTTCTGATGCAAAGCCTACACTCGTGTTTAGAATATTCGTGCGACTGCGATAATTTGGTCACATCAAAATCTCGGGGCAGGAGCTACTACAAGACTCTCAATTTAAACAAAATCATAACTTTTCTCTTTCGGTATCTATTTTTTTTAAACATCGCTTTGCCGGACTCCAATTTAGCCATGAGCAGCTCCAGTTGTCGTAGCATCACAACACTATTGCTTTAGTCTATATATGCAAGATTTACCACTAGCCGGAGTACTGAAAAAGATTACTTCGACTGATTTAAAACTAAGAATACCATAGTTACAGATTATACTCTTAAAGAGCTGCAGACGTGTGATATATAAACCTGCGGTTGTAAAGCGCCACGTTGCGCTAATAATAAATAAGATGTGAAGGAAATAAGATATAATTTTGGAGGGACAAATTATTTAGATGCCCTTTGTGTATAACATTTCGTAAATAAACATTCTTAATTAATCCGAATAGTTCAACTTTGTTACTATAAAAACAATTCAGAGAGGAAAGTAAAAATTTGTTTCTTTAAATACATTGTGTAATAAGAATGAAGAGTATGACATTAAAAAACCACAAAGCGTACACTGAAATGTGACAGGAACTTGTAAGGTAGGCATAGAATAACTTGACACACTGTATTTACCGGACGCCAACCGTAATAAATTATGATTTACAGTTGGAGTACAATGGGTTTGTTGGACACAATGAAAGAAAAAAATGAAGTCGGTTGTAAAAAAATTGGGTTACTTGAAAACATGGGAGCAATGAGTTTTTATAGGGAGATTTGATGAAATGTGAATTCAAAAGTAAGTTGAATGTAGAGCTCCAAGTAAAAGTTTGTTGCGTTAGCACAGAGAAAGACAGCGATGGGTATGTAAAATGAAGTATCCGTGCAAGTAGCGGGGTATGTTCATGAACGCGGCAGCGCGGATATAATGTCTAGTAACCGTTTTGAAACAAAAGGGCAGAACCGGATAAGTTACTCATCCATTAAATTGGAATTTTGTTGCTTGATTAGTGCAAGGAATAATTGCAAGGAACATTGGTGTTTTTGGATACCCGGCGACTCCATGCCTAAGTTGGTATGTGTGTGACTACTTAGCCCAAAGTTCCAGGATCTAATCTCGACACGGTCCGCTTCAAAAATATTGACCAAGCATTTCTCAAAAAATTACGCCCTCGTTCGGATGAGAAATTCGGAGATTAGTCTAAGCATGGGTATTCTTTCGTTCTTTGGTAAGTAATTTTCTATACAGTGTACTATCTTTTTTGCATAACTATCTTCACACCCGAATTTTCTTCCTCTAAACCTGTATGAGTTATCCTGAAGTTCCCGCTCCAAAAGTCCTCTACTTTTGGCCACAGAACTTCACTAATCCCTACTATCTCTAATGCTAACGTATCCCTTTCAGTTAAAAGCTTTATAGTATACCTACTTGCTTCATACTTCTGACATTTCACGCTCCGACTCGTAAAATATCCCTAACTCTTCTGTTGAATTTTTCGAAAGAGCTGCTGCCGTCATCAAATTATACAAATCATTAAGTGTGTGGTCTTGACTCTTGCCCAGTACTGGCTGCTTTCGAAGATAAAGGTAACAATAATACCGTAGCATCATCATTATCATCATTGGGTCTTCAGTCCTGAAACTGGTTAGACGCGTACCATCATTGTTTCATATTCTGAACTAACCTACAGATTTCCCCGAAATTTGCACAGTCTGCATCTATCACTATCTGATCTAGGTCTACATCTACCTCTTTTTTCCTATCTCTGCTTGTCATATATCTCATACTATTTCCAAAAAAAGCCTTAGAACGTATTCCGCCCTTCTATTTCTTATATTTTTTTCCCAAAGATATCCTTGTTCCCTTACTATTTCTATAACCTATTTGTTATTACCTTTGTCTGTCCATCCTCATACATCTGAAGCACGGCATTTCAAAGGCTGCTTTTGTTTTTCTGTCTGCTTTTTAGACTGCTCGTATTTCGTAGGCATACTGTCTGTGCTGTGCTCCACACATACGCTTTCAACAACTTTTTGTTCTATGTTTCTTGTCTTTCATCATAGGCGCCGTTTTTTCTTGTTAGATGCAGTTCGGTCCCCTTCTATTGTTTTACAATTATATACCTTATTTCTCCGACATTCAGTGGTTGCGACGAGGGGTAAGCAGCCTGTGGCTGCCAAGATCCCCCAGCACTTGAACATTTACTTATTTAATATTTTTTTCAATATATCTTTTTGCACAGTCAACATTAGTTGCAGATATTTCACAACAAACAACTAGTTGTTTATACTAATCATCAGATTTATCTGCGCTTATTTTTTCGTCATTGGGTTTCCGGTCTCAAAACTGGTTGGACATGTACCTGCACTTATTTATTTTCTGAACTAACCTACATAGTTCCCTGAAATACTCACACAGCAATACAGCTCGGTTCCCTTTATATTGTTTTCTAATATTATGCCCTATTTCACTGAGATTTATTGAAGGGGGTTACGCAACCTGTGGCTGCCAAGATCTCCCAACACTTAGACATTTGCCGAAATAATAGTTTTCCAGTAAATGCTTTCACGCAATTACCATTATTCGAGAATATTGCCCATCCAATTCTTGTAGTTGCTTATAATAAATATCACGTTTAAGTGCTGTTACTTTCTTCGTCGTTAATTTATCCATCTTGGCACTGGTTGGATGCGTACCTCTATTGATTTTTATTCTGCGCTAACCTACACATTTCCCTGAAACTCCTACAGCCTACATCTTTCACTACCTGTGTGCAGTAGTCTAACCTAGGTCTACTTCTTCTTCTGTTTTTTTCTTATCTCTGCTTCTAGTATATTCCACACTATTCCCTCATGCCGTAGTATGTGGCCTATCATTCTATCTCTCCTATTTTTTACCGTTTTCCACATATTTCTTTCTTCTCCTACCATTTTTAGAACCTCTTCCTTCTTAACTTTGTCTGTCCATGATATTTTCATCAATCGTCTGTAGCACCACATTTCAAAGGCTTCTATTTTTTTCTTGTCTGCTTCTCCTACTGTCCAGGCTTTACAGCCGTACAGTGCTGTGCCCCATACATATGTTTTAAGCAATCTTTTCCTTGTTTCTATGTTTGTTGTCTTTGAACACAGTAGTTGCTTTTTCTTGTTAAATGTAGCACGACCTTGTGATAACCTTTGTTTATTGAGAGCAGTTTCTAACTCTTCCTTGCTAGATGCTAATACCGCTATATCATCTGCAAATCTAAGCATATCAATTTTTTGTCCGTGCATAGTAATTCCAAATGTCTTCCTGCATTTGACAGTATTCATTGGAGATAGGGAACATCCCCGTCTCACCCCTTTCCTGATGTTTACTTCACTACGTTTCTGCTCTAATTCTATTATTCCTGTTTGCTCTTTGTATAAGCTATGTACTATCCGTCTATCCCTATAACTCATTCCAATCTTTTTGAGTATTTCGAACATTTTTTTCCATTTTACATTGTCAAATGTTTTCTCCAGATCTACAAACCCTATATAC
This sequence comes from Platerodrilus igneus, assembly GCA_036346225.1. NCBI lineage: Eukaryota > Metazoa > Arthropoda > Insecta > Coleoptera > Lycidae > Platerodrilus > Platerodrilus igneus. The sequence goes on along the minus strand of JARFIW010001778.1, from coordinate 2,503,512 downwards.
ACGTTTTCCCCCTTTTCTATTGTTTTCTCAGTTATCACCCTCAGAGCTAAGATAGCTTCCCGTGTTCCCCTGTTTCGTCTGAACCCAAATTGGTCTTCTCCTAGTATTTTTTCAGCTCGTTTTTCCAATCGTCTTTGTACAATTCTAGTTAATATTTTTGATACGTGTGCTGTCAAACTTATTGTTTAAAAATTTTCACATCTATCTGCGCCTTTCTTTTTTGGTATGGTTACTATGATATTACGTTTGAAATCTTTGCGTATCTCGCCTGTTTCATACATATAACTTACAAGTTGGAAGAGACGTTTTGTTACTGCTTGACCAGCGGCTTTTAGAGTCTCCGCCTGCACCTTATCTGTACCCGGCGCCTTACCATTTTTCAGACCCTTTAATGCTAATTCAAATTCATCTCTAAGTACAGGATATCCCAAGTCATCATTTTCAATGTCTGATTCCTTTTCTAATGCAGTTAGTTCTTCTCCTGCATATAAATTCTCTAATATTCTTGCCATCTACCCACTTTCTCTACATTTTCTATAATGACATTTCCTCCCGCGCCTCTTATATTTTTGCTATACGATTTTATATTCGTAAGATTGATTCTAATTAGTTTGTATGCTTCATCTGTCTTTCCTACTTCCATCTTAGTTTGTACGTTTTTACACTTTTCATCAATCCATTGTTCTTTAGCTTTCCTGCATTTCCGAATAATTTCCCATTTTATGGCTTTGTATCTCTGTTTTCTTGTTTCGTCTGATTTATTTTTGTATTTTAGTCTTTCTTCTATTAAATTCAGGATATTCTTTGTTATCCATGGTTTCTTATTTTCTTTTTGTGTATACCCCAGAATGTCTCTGGCCGCCATGTCGAAGCTGGATTTAATGTTATTCCATTCTGTTTATACTTCCTTAGTATCAGATGTTTTCCCGATATCTTCGAACAATTCATTTGATTTTTTTTCGAATCTTTCTTGAATATCTTTATCTTTTAGTTTCTGTAGGTCCAAGTGCCCTTTTCCGTTTCTTTTTTTCAAATTTTTAAATTTAAGTGCGGCCTTCATAATTACGATGTTGTAATCAGTATCTATATCTGCCTCTGGGTAGCTTCTACAGTCTTTTACTTGATTCCTAAACCGTTGTCTAACAAGAATGTAATCTATTTGATGTCTTCCTATATCTTCTGGTATCCTCCACGTATATCGTCTTCTAGCATGATGTTAAAATAATGTGTTTGTAATGATTAAATTGTTCTTGTCGCAAAATTCTACCAGCCTATTTCCCCTGTTGTTTCTAGTGTCTAAACCAAATAAACCTACTATCGCTCCTTCCCCACCCTCACCTACCACTGAATTAAAATCCCCGTAATTATTAAATTTTCATGTCTTTTTACGTGTCTTAATATGTCTTCGATATCTTTGTAGATCGCTTCTACCTCTTCGTCACTGTAGCTTGAGGTGGACATGTGTACTTGTATTATTACTGTGTTTACCGGTTTATATTCTAATCTAACCATGAGTATTCTTTCATTCTTTTGTAAGTAATTTTCTACACAGCATCCTATCTTTTTCCGCATAACTATCCCCACACCCAAATTTCCGTCCTCTGCTCCTGTATGAATTACCCTGAAGTCTCCACTCCAGAAATCCCCCGCCTCTGGCCACCGAACTTCGCTGATCCCTACTATGTCTAGTGATAACCTATTCATTTCGATTTTAGGTTCTCTAGCTTACCTACTTGCTTCATACTTCTAACATTCCACGCTCCGACTCGCAGAATGTTCCTGACTCTTATTTTAACTTTCCGATCGCATCCTCCGAAGTAGTCCCCTCCCGGAGATCCGAATGGGGGACTATTTTAACTCCGGAATCTTTTACCCCAGAGAATGCCATCATGTTTGCTACAATTTAAGTACGCTGTGTACTTGGGAGATAATGTGGTGGTTTCCCGTTGCCTGCCACATCGCGGTAGTGTGTCTTAGACTGCCATACCGACCCCTATGGTCTCTGCCAATCTAAGTACCGAAAGAACCGCTGCCCTCTTTCGGGGACCTATCTTCGTTTGGTTCCTCACTAACGACCCTACTACTTTGGTTGGACCTGTAGTTTGGCTCTTTAGCTCATTAGAACACGCAAGCCATTTCACCTGTTCTAGTAATCTAGAACTTCGGCTAGGTGCAGGTCCATTCGAAATGGAATACCGTTGCACCAACGGTTAATAGTTTGGTCACTGCTATGTCTGTGAAAGTTTCGCGACTTATACATGAAGAGATAGTTTGTGCTTTATTTAACATCGTTTTCTTTGTAAGAAACAGGAGTAACAAATCGAATTGGATTAGTGGCTCAATAAAATCATTGATTTTTAATGTCTATGGGAATGAAATACAAGAAGATTGCAGGTCAATGTTAGTAAGTTTACAAGTTCAAGGAGTTCTACGAAATTCCTATATCTTTGTTATGAAAGAAGCTCGAACTGTAAAGAACGTTGGCCTTCCGCTAAATCCTATAAATTACAAACAATTATTAGGGAGATATCCATATTTGCGTAGTGCAAAAGTAAATTCAGTGCCAAATAAAAAACCAAAACTGATAATCGGGTACGACAACCATCGCCTGTTTTATCCACTCTCTATGGTTAAGGTAAGGATGCTGAAGAAATTAGACCCTCCACACATTTATGCATATTGGAATGGTACTTATCCGTGGTTAGAGCAGGAAACAGTTCTTACTTTGTGAATCATGTCGAAATGAAAGCAATTACCGTCTCCATACAATAACGAAACGATTTTTCTCCATTGATAAAATGAGTATAAAAGCTTCCGTCACAGTATATCATTCTCAAGAAGATGTGAGGTTCCTGCAATTGTTAGTAGACAGCACTGTTGTGGAAAGAAAATAATCCTATTTTACCTGAAAGCAAAAATGTGCCCATATAGTGATTACATTTAATGGAGAAGAAAATGAACTTCAATGCAGAATTTGCTCGTCTTTGTTGTAAAAATTACAAGGTTATATTTAAGAAGGGTGTCTTAGATTAATAAAAAATATGAAAAATAAACTAGAACCTATTGAACAAAAATGATATCTGCATTGGTTTTTTATTAATCGCGCTACGGATAAACCTAGACTAGTTTTGATGTGTCAGCAAAGCTAGAGGGAAGTCTTTAAATGATTTTCATTAAAAGCGCCGGACAATTTCAACTCCTTAACGCGACTTCGCAGCTTTCCTATTGCTTTGAGAGAGGATATAAAGGAAACGTTTCACCAAGTGGAACTGAACTGCAAAGACTGGTCCAAATCAAACAATTTTATAGAGAGGTTTGAGGAGCGATAAACCACCATAAGCTTATTACACGACAGTGTAGTTTTTGGAACTGCATCCTCATCTTATTCTACAATCTATATCCAAAATAAGAATGCTGAAGAGTTCTCAAGTAAATCTTGAGCTGCAGTAAAATCAACCACTCGTGATTTTTACTATGGAGGAAGCTGGGTCTCTGCAACGACAAATAAGTAAAGTACATGCTAATGGAGGTTTCGATATAGTCAAAGTTTGAAAGTTTATACCAAACGAAATTCAGTCGAAGGGCAACAAAAATTTGTATTAAAATCCGATTTGAAGTTGAAAAAACGTAAGGTACGTGTAGAATCCACTAGATGATTGTTTTCAGTTTAAGTTGAAGTTTAATAAAATTTGCTCAGAAGAGAAAATGATGATCGAAAACCAACGAAGAGAGAATGTTAGTTTTCAATCTATTTGGGTTTTAGCTCCTATAAAGATTCGTGTTCTTATTATAATTCAAAGTATTTGGCGGGCAGGAATAGGATGGGATGAAGAAATCCCAGACTCAGTAAATGAGTTATGGAAGCATTGGTTGGAATTGTTAAAATCAATCAGCGCTGTGAAAAAGAGCAGACAATGTTCTTTGTTATCCCCAATTGATAGTACAACTACAAATATTCATAGACGCACGTGAAGAAGTATATTATGCAGTCTGTTTTTTCGTCATGAAGTCAAACTGTTGATGTTACATTTGTTAAGGGAAAAACAGGCATAACACCTCTAAATGGGCTTACATTACTAAGAGCCGAACAACAGGCAGTTTCATTTGGAGCACGACTAGGAAACTCCTTAGTTAACTAATGTAAAAGTATAATTTTCTTTGTCACAATTTTCTTTTTCAACGTAACACCTCTATCCTTCGTTAGTCAACTGTTTTCAAAATGTATCTTATTTTACTACTATCTTTTGGAGTAATTTCAAAATGGTTTGTTTTGGATCAGGTTTGTGACAGGAAAATTTAGATGGTTTTTTCAAAGTCGCATAGGAAAAATTTTAGAACTAACTGATTCTTATCAATGATTATGCTACACGGCTGAAGAAGAATGAAAATTTTTTCGCATCCTGTAAATGGCTAAGAGGAGCAAGTTTTCTCCTTTTAAATCTACGTGAATGGCTGAAAGAACTAGAGCGTTTCTCTGAGGATAGAAATGAAGAGCTAGAAATAAAACACTATGCTTATGTATTGACTGAAATAAATCAGGAGAGCTTTTTGCCCGATATCAATCACTTCTTATTATGGATGAGATTAATTAGAGCTACGGCAGCAGTTAACTATTCCATTCGCTTAAGCCTTTATAATACTTCAGTTGACGATACGAGAAAAGCTGAAACGATGTGGATAAAAATGTCACAAGCTACTTCGTATTCTTGCAAACTTACCGCTAAGAAAAATGGTAAGTTCTTAGCAATGGGAATCCGTTTAAGCTGTCTTCCCCATTCATCGATGGAGGTGGTATATTGGTGCTGAAGGGACGCATCGATTCTGCTCCGAGTGTGACGAAAGTCGTGAAACGTCCACCAATTCTTGATCCTGCCCATGCTTGCACCAAACTACTGATAAACTGGATACATGAAAAATCAACTCATCAAGGCAAGACAGAGTAAACTCAGAGGTTAGAAAGATAACATAGGAGATTGACTGCAGAAAGGTAGCGTTTATGTGGGGTTCATTTTCAATAGTGTAAACTTAGAAAACTTCAACCAGCCCCTCCTGAAATGGGACAACTACCTAGTTGCAGACTTGGATACAGTCATATGCTTTTCTTCAATACGAGACTTGCCCTTTGGGGCCCTCCGTAATTGAAGGTTGGAAAGAAAATTGCAAAGTGCTGGGGTGTATGATAAATTAGAACTGTTCATTTTGAAGTAGCAGAAAGGCTACACACCAATGAAATGTTAAACGTAATTAGTCGATTTATCTGTGTAAGAGGAGTGATAATAGAACCAATTTCATTGGTGCAAACAAAGAACTTCGTTTAGAAATGAAGAAATAGAATAACGACGAAATACACCGCGATATATGTGTGAAGGACTTTTGTTGGCATTTCAATTCACCAACTAGTCCTCACATAGGAGTATGTTAGAGCGTTTCATTGGTAGTGCTAAGAGGATTCTCTCAGACCAATTACAACGTCGAACTTTAAAAGAAAGTGTTTTACCAACTTTATTATATAAAGTAATGGGCGTTATGAGTAGCAGACCTCAACTGATCAAAACAATAACGAGTATCTTACACCAAATTGTTTGTTGAAAATCAGTTGTCTACAAGCCCCGACTTTACCTGGAATGTAGAAGGTTTATATACCCACCTTTAAGCGTATTATCTATAGCTCCATTGTACGACCGGGGAAGTGGCATTCATTATTCCATCTATGATTAATTGATAAGACTCTTTCATTCAATTTTATGTCGTTAACAAATCGTCGAACTTACGCCCGCGCTTATGCTCTCCGCAGACCTAAAAAGTCAGTTAGTCATTTTGTCAAATTAAGTTTTTTTTATTTTCATGTGCCATTTATTAACTTTCCTAACTCCGGACCTTCTTTATAAACAGAAAACCTGAGCTTTTTTTAGTATCGTTGTTTTATGATAAGGGTCCCAAAAATAGTGAGGTGACGTCGAATCCAGACCACGTAAAGCATTCAAAAAGTATAACAATTTGCTTCCAAGATTTAAAATAAATCAAGTCAAGATATCGTGAGAATTTTTAATCATAAAAGTTTTTAATATGGATATGCCTTTACAATTTCTTAATTACTACCCGCCATCTTTAGAGGTTTGGATCTGGAATTCTAAAACGTTGGTGCCCTAGATATAGTTTAAGATACATTTTTAAGAGCAAGTACCTCCTTGACTTCGGTTATATTTGGTTACACTTTCTTTTCTTCAGTTGTATCAGGGACAATCTTTGACAGCTCTCTAGCAATACGATTCCTACGTTCTACTTCTTCAAATATTTCTTTCGGTATTATTTGCACACCTTCAATTACTTTAGGTATTTCAACTTTTTGTCCAATTCTTTCATTTCCTGTGTCTGAAAGTTTGAATGTAGTGCTTAGAAATTTCTTAACAAAGTTTTATTATTGTTTGCTTCAGCATTCCTCGCTACCCTGTAAGCATACATTTCTGGCTCAACTTCCTTTTCTTCAGTTGTGTCAGTTCCTTGGGCGGTGATTCCTAATAATTCCCTGGCAAAACGACTTTTACCTTCGTCACGGTCGAATATCTTTTTGCTAGTCGCCACTTTATTTCCTATTATTTGAAATCGTGCCTCCTTGTTTCCGACTTTGGGTGGAATTGATGACTTTCCCATGGATAAGACTCCGATGAAAACAAAGACAAGAATATTCTGCAACAAAAGTATTATTATAGTATGGAGTTAAAAATGTAGAATTTGGTACACTATTTGTAAAGTTGTAACAGTAGTTGAGTTGTATAATGATTAATATAGATTTAAACAGGTACCACGGAATTTAAACCAATACAACTTGTCCCATTTTAATATTTCTATAAAAATTTTGCCTCCGTAAGATATCCAACACAACTTTACTGTAACTATTAAAAATTAAACAATTAATCAAAGCTTTGAGAGGCTATATCCGAAATGGGCATAATTTCCTAATAAAATTTTGCTTTTAAGGGCATCTATAAACAAAATTACGTGTAGCAAATAGTAGTGAGCTGCCTAAAGATAGCTGTTGGCTAAAAGTAATACAGCTTCGTACTCCTCTGCCGCCAATGTATTGAGATATGTAGTCACAGCTGCTTTCAGTTCATCATCACTTTCAAATTTCCTTCCTGTCAAAAAGTCCTCGAGTTTTGTAAACACCTGAAAATCTGAGGGTGACAAGTCTGGGCTGTTGGGTGGATGGTTAAAAGTTTCCCATTTGAATTGTTGAACAAGTTGTTCTGTTATGCGAGCATTATGGGGCCAGGCATTGTCGTGGAGAAGAAAGACGCCGCTAGACAACAGACCTCGCCGTCGATATTGAATTGTTCGCCGTAATTTCTTTAATGTCACGCAATATGCTTCAGCATTTATAGTGTCCCCACGGGGCATGAAATCAATGACCAGGTCACTTCGCCGATCCCAGAAAATGGTTGCCATGAGTTTTCGAGTAGACGTGGCTGTTTTGAATTTTTTCGGCTTGGTTGGTGAATGAGCATGATGCCACTCCATTGATTGCCTTTTACTTGTAGGTGTTGCATAACAAACCCATGCCTCGTCACTAGTGACTGTGCGAGTTAAGAAAGAGTCCCTTTCACGAGCATAGCGGTCTAAAAACGTCAGTGCTGCTGCCATACGGGTGGTTTTGTGTTCATCAGTAAGCATGCGAGGGACACATCTTGCACAGATCTTTGCATAATAAAGGTGTTCCCTAACAATGTCGTGAAACATTGCTGAAATTTTCACTAATCTCATCAATTGTTACGCGCCGATCGGACTTCACGAATTCGTTAATTAAACTCAGCTATTCGCCCGTAATTACTGACGGTCGTCCGGAACGCTCTTCATCATGGGTATTGTCTCTGCACAAACTGAAATTACGACACCAACGCCAAACTGATGACTCATCCATAACATTGTCTCCATACACTTCCTTTAGTTAACGATGAATACCGCAGAGTTTCACATTTCTTGCGTTGAGAAATCTAATCACAGTCCTAATTTCACAACTGCTGGCGTTTTCTATTTTTTTGAACATTACAAACACTCACAGAAAGATCACAGTCAGTACCAGCGAGGTGTAACTTTACACATAGACAGCTGCAATATTACTAAACGTGTTATAACTAGTCCGGATGCTACTCTACTCACCAGCGCTCCACACGGTACAAACGGGTACTACTTTCCGTACGGCCCTCGTAATATGAGATGTGATTCATATGAAGCTACTCTTTAAAAAAATCATATAAATACCATGTAGCCTCATTGTGCAAATATTTGTTAGATTTAAAAGGCATGAGCTGGTGAGTCAGAGGGAACAGTACTAGTTCATCAACACTTCCAAACTGTTAAAATTTTTAAAATCGCACTGTGTACAATAAGTTGTGACAACGTGAATTGTACTGTTAGTACAGGTACCCTGTTTTAATATTGTGCTGTAACTAAATAGTTACACAAATAACATTAGTTTAAATTGAAATGAGCGCGTCAGAACTATTAATCAAAATTCCTACGATCTGTCAATATACAAAGATATACTTTAGAAAAACAATTTCCAATTAAACTGCCAGTTGGTGTTTAAAGATATACACCTTGTTCGTACTACGGTAAGTATGTTGTAAACCCACTGACACGGTCTCAGTCATGGGTTTGTTCGTATTAGGAACACAAGATAATACGTCCTCTCCTTGCACCTCGTTACTACCAACTGACTGGTTTCTCTTTACCGACAGAATCTAAACGCAAAGATCTTCACAGGACGTCGCAGGTTTAAAAGAAAACTACCTACCTAATAACGCAACGTACTTCTCATTTAAAACAGCCAATAAAATATTCTACATTTGGCCACCCGACATTGAATACGACTCTGATCCGCTTTCATCGCTCACCCATGGCCTTATGTACTCAAAACACATTGAGGTTTTTGTGGCATTTTATGTATTATTCTTTATGGCATCGTATCTTTCATTTGTTTTTGTCTCGATTACCTCGTAGGATCCGAGGTGTTTTTTATTAACCTTTAAACTAGGTCCAAATTGCGTTTCCTTCATGGCAACTAAATCTCTTTTCCGATAAAACATAGGCCTTCTTCTCCGTAAGTAACATTCGTTCCTGCTTTCTGTTTGGACCTTGTAGCAGTTTTTTCTATTTTCGTTATTTTGCTTATATGCTTCTTCCTCAACTAATTCTTTAACAAAAATATCCTCTTTATTCCACATTTTCACCTCCACTAACACCTCAAATGGTGCAATGTTAATACTTCGTTGATGCCTAGCATCACGTCCCAAGAGTTACGGCTTAACGCGTTAACGGGTCGTAGTCGATTTCCACTACGATGTTCGATTTCGTACTTGCATCTTTCCTACAATAGAGCCCACCGTGCGACTCTTGTTGTTAATTCTTTCTTATCCATCGTTCTCTGGAACGCAGCACATTTGGTTACGATTTTAACTTTAAACGTCAATACGTATATTCTGAAATTTTTTACTGCTTGTACGATGGCAAGAGCTTTTAGTTCATAGCTACTTAATTTTTCCTCGCTCTGTGTTGACTCATGCAAGATGTTGGGTGGTGTTTAGAACCTTTGTTCGATTTTTTACCTCCAGCAAACTCCGAATCCGTATTTGCTTGTGGTGAGTATGTATTTCTGTTTCGAAACCCTGCTGATAAATGTGAAACGCAGGTTCACTAAGAAGCAACTCTTTTATTTGCATAAAAGCTCGTCTTTGACTATTGTCAAAATTAAATGATCGATCTTTCGTAGTAAGTCGTTCGATGACTTTGCAATGGTAGCGTACGACTAGTTAGACATAAAAAAGATTGCACCTATTTTTATATTTGAAGTTCAGAAAATCTCTTTATAGATATTGTTTTTTTATTGGACGGTTGAAGCTTTCCGTCTAGGTATTAAAGCCTAGAAAATTCACCGTTTTCATTAGATATTGATACCTTGCTCTATTTATCTCTAACCTTTGATCTCTGCAACTTTCTTTACGGTTACCAATTTTTCAATTATTTCAACTTTGTCTTGACTCGGTATTATTAAATCGTCCATATAATACATTACAATATTTTTTATCGTCAATTGTCTGAAAGCCATACTTATCTTTGACAAACACCAGGACGGTTCCATAATTCAATCGACGCTTTCAGAAACTCGTATTGGCTATAGTGCGGACGAAACAAGTTTACTTCCTTCTACCACTTATCAAAGCCTCGTGAAAGAAAACGTTTCTCAAATCGATTGTCCTATATATTTTGGCTCCATGTGGTTCACCCAAAACGTATTCCGTTAGAGCAAGAGAGAAACTATAACTGTTTCTTTATTAAGTCTTCACTAGTCGCAACATATCCTAATCCCTACGTTTAACTTTCCAATGCTCTGCCTGAAGTTACTGCATTAACCAGGGAGCGAGTTTTTTTTACCTTGAAATTTTGAATTTTACTGAACCCTTACGGATCTTTAATGTGTGTGACAACACTCGCGCACGAGACCTACATTTTACCTATCATCAAACGAGGGTGTATTTTTGTAAAAAACGTCTTCCTAACATTTTTCAAGCGGTCTATGTTGGGAATCGTACTCGGGGTGTTCCGAGTAGTCAAACGCGAACCTGTCTAATCTACAAAGCAGCCCATATTCTAATCCACCCGTCCTTCTTTTTTACGAGAACTGGCAAACTAGTGAGTTTAGCTTAACTATTCCATCACTCATCCAAGTTCTCATGCAATGTTCTCTCTTCCTTTTCTAACATTGGTAACTGACTAGGGTGTTGACATATCGGTTCCTCATTTTCATATAGGCTGTTTTTGGCTTTTCCAGCCGATAATTTCTGATTAAATTGCTCATTATTTCTCGGTGGTCTTTATTTTCTATATGGGCCGTGCTGACATCAGAATTCTCTAGATTTTTGTCTAAAGTAATCTTCATCAAAGAATTCCCTACTGCTTTTTATATACCCGTAGGTCATCATCTCATATACTAACATGAGTATTCTCTAGTAAACCATTACCAATAATTTCCCTAAAACCTAAAGTAGATGTAGGTGTTGCATGCATTTTTAGAAAAAAAAATCTCCGTCATGTACAAGAACATTTTTTTTAAATGTTCCTGTAGTAGATATAGTATTTCCTTGAAGGGGTCTTATCGATATACAATTATTCTCTAATGGGATTGTTATATACATCTTCGTAAAAGCATTAATATTGCTTCCCCACCGAACAAGGCTATTAACTGGGTATTATCAATCGTAACTCTTAACGAATTTTTGGGCACAATCAACATTAGTTGAAAATATTTCACAACTAACACCTGTAGTTGTTTCTAATAATCATCAGATTTAAGAGCACTTATTTTTTCATCTTTGGGTTTTACGCCTTGAAAATGGTTGGACTTGTACCTTTGCTTATTTATGTTCTGAGCTAGCCTACACAGTTCACTGCAATTCTCATAGCAGCCTATATACAGCTATACTAAGAGATAAAGATACCCACAAAAGATTTGAGAAAAAGTCAACGAATTACTAAAACACATCGGAAAAATTTCTGATACTAAGAAAGTAGGAGCAAAATGGAACAACAATAAGTTTAGGATGTAAACAAAAAGAACATAAAAAACCATGGGAGACGAAGGATATACTGAGTTTAATGGAAGAAAAACAAAAATACAAAAAAAAACACCAGACGAAGCAGGAAAGCACAAATACAAAACCTTGAAAAGGGAAATTATTTACAGATGTAGGAAAGCTAAACAACACTTGAATTTTAAGGATAAAAACCGCATATCACAGATATGAGGCGCGGGAGGAGACATCATTATAGAAACCGTATATGAAGGACAGTAACTAGAAGCCCTAGAACAGAAATTAAGCATTCAAACCGATGACTTGGATGAGTTTTAATTAACAATAAAGGGCTTGAAAAATAATAATACATCGGATATTTGTAAGATGCAAACAAAAACATTGAAAGGCACTGGACAATCGGTAGCAGAATGTATGTTCCAACTTGTAAGCTTGTAAGCTATATATATATATATATATATATATATATATATATATATATAAGCCAAATATTAAATATATAAAAATTTAAATAGCTAGTTACACAAGGTAAGTCGATAAATATATATATATATATATATATATATATATATATATATATATATTATTAATAGAGAAGAATAATCCACATTTGGAATGCAAATGAATGCTCAATATATATTAATAGTTATTAAGATGAAATGAAAACCAACTTTGTATTTAAAGTTGAATTACCATTTAAATCGAACTAGTAATTGAAAACCACTAAAGAACGGCTACAGCAGGACTTGAACCTGCAACCTCTGATTTTCGGATCAGTGCTCTAACCAATTGAGCTATCTAGCCTAATTGTTTAGATGATGTTATACTTAATACTACTGAAGCTTGGTTCTTGTTAACGATTTTCAATTACGTCTTGCAAGAACCAAGCTTCAGTAGTATTAAGTATAACATCATCTAAACAATTAGGCTAGATAGCTCAATTGGTTAGAGCACTGATCCGGAAAATCAGAGGTTGCAGGTTCAAGTCCTGCTGTAGCCGTTCCTTTAGTGGTTTTCAATTACTAGTTCGATTTGAAATGGTAATTCAACTTTAAATACAAAGTTGGGTTTTTATTTCATCTTAATAACTATTAATATATATATATATATATATATATATATATATATATATATGAAGTAGAGGAGGTACCCAAAGGTTTCAAACTTAACACCAAAAACCAAAAACCAAAAAAAAGAGAGGTGCGGATATATGTGGAAACTTTCGAACAATAAGTTTAACAGCACACGCATAAAAAAATGTTAACTGGAATTGTACAAAGACGGATATAAAAACGAGCTGAAGGAATATTAGGACACAGAAAGCCATTTGCGCTTTAAGGGTGATAAGTAAGAAAACAATAGAAAGAGAAGAAAGCATGTATATAGTACTTGTAGATTTGGAAAAGCAATTCGACAATGTAGTTTCAAACACTCAAAATTATTGGAGGAAGTTATAAATGGATAGTGCATAGCTTATACAAAGAGCAAACAGCTGTAGTAGAATTAAAGCAGAAACATGTATAAGTAAATATTAGGAAAGAGGTGAGACAGGAATTTTTAACTTGTGTATCGAAGGAACAATGAATATTGTCAAATGCAAAACGACATGGAGGGACAAACGATCGATATGCTTAGACTTGCAGATGATATAGCGGCCTTAGCATCTAGCAAGTAAGAGTTAAAAGCAGCTCTTAATGAAATGAAAACATACTAACGGATAGATACGGTATGACAATTAACAGAAATAAAACTAAAATACTATTTGTAAATGAGAGGAAAATAAGTCTTAAACTATAATAAAAAAAAGGAAAACGAGAACTTACAAGAGGTGAAGGATACCTGCTACCTAGGAGGAAGGAAGATTAATACAAGGTTGGGCTTCATTTAACAGGAACATACAGATGTTATGTTTGAAGACAACAAACATAGATACAAACAAAAGATTGTGTAAATTGTATGTGTGGAGCACAGCACGGTACGGCTGTGAAACCTGGACAGTAGGAGAAGCGGACAGGAAAAAGATAGAAGCCTTTGAAATGTGGTGCTACAGACGTATGATGAAGATATCATCGAGAGACAAAGCTAACAACAAAGAAGTTCAAGAGTTGGGAAAAAAGAAATATGTGAAAAACGGTAAAAAGCGTAGGAAAGATAGAATAATAAACACGTTCTAGGGCATGCTAGAATGGTGTGGGATATTAGAAGCAGAGATAGAAAAAAAGGGACGTAGAGTCACATCTAGATTAGACTATTGCACACAAGTAGCAAAAGACGTGGGCTGTTATAGTTTCAGGGAAATGTGTAAATTAGCCTAGAATAAGAAACAATGGAGATACGCGTCCAATCAGTTCCAAGACTGAAGATCTTATGATGAGGGTATATAATTGTTGTTTTTCAATAATTTGAATCGAAATGAAACTATCCTAAGTTTAATGCTAAATTTTTAAATAATATAAAATAATGCAGTTGTAAATATTTAAGTAACCTCCAAGACACAAGTTTGACCTAGGACAAATTATATAATAACCATTCGCGCCACGTTGTGTTTTGTGCATTGTTCACATAGTCAGTAGGTATTCGTGAAACCACTGACCTGCTACCCCTACACCTCTGTACTACCAACTGACTGGTTTTATTTCTACCAACAGAATCTAAACCTGATGGTCTTGGCAGGAGGTCGCAGATTCCAAAAGAAAACCACTATAACAGAACGTATTTGTGTTTTATTATAGCCAGCAGAGTATTCTACACAAAAATAGTTTACTTTAAAAAGTAGAGAGTTTTATTTGAGTCAAAAAACAGCAAATATAAAACTAGTAAAATTGAAGAAGAGCTGAAAGTCAGATCATCAGTTAGGAATATATGTTGCCCAGCTATAAGGTGTAGCTTTTTTATCCAAGAAAGAATTTTTATTAACCCTTCGTAGCAAAGATTAGTCAGTGTCGATCACATGTAAGAAAAGGAGACTTGAAAGATACGTTGCTGTAAGAACAAAAATACTTTGCGGTTCCACTACGAAAGGCAGATACAAATACACACCACATAAAGAACTAAGAACAAAGTTTTCAGAAAATGAAATGTTGACACCGTATCACATATCAATATTTGTTGTTATTGCTCAATAGATAAAAGAATAATCATAACTACAACTTACGAAGTGGGCATGGGTCAAAAATTAACTTTACCATTTAAATAAAAATCTAAAGGTGGAGCCCCTTAAGTACAAGCGAAAACTTTGCTAAAGCGCTTCTCCTTATCTTGCGTTCAAAACTGAACAGATTCCAATTTTTCCAGAAGTTGAATCGGTGTTTAAAGGAATGTGTACAAATGAAGTATATGGACAATAATTATTGGAAATAAGTACCCATAGGGAACATTCGTAAGATTCTAAATACAGCAAATATACTAAGCCAAACTCAGAAACATTACACAACGAAAAATAATAAAACGTCATAGTTCGTCGATTAGTAGTTTAAAAATTAGAAGTGCAGTCAAAATTTGAAATATTTGGTAAGGACAAAAATTAATTTGAGTTAATTCTTCAATGTTTAAGTGGAAAGTTACCCCCTCTAGACAGAAACATACAAGAGTCTGTAACTTTAAATCTCATAAATTTTACGTTCAGTTGAACGTTACAAGGAATGTCATAAATATTTTTAAAAATTGTTGAACCCCACAAACTGAACATAAGCGATTACCGATTACAGTTAAACCAAAGCAATATGTAGCGGTAAAGCTGATTGCACATCAACATACGAAATAAAACAAAGAGTAAGTATGAGACTGAAATAAACATACATTAGAATAAAGGAATACATACTGAAATTCTTAAATACCTAAGTTGAAACTGCGTCAAGGGCTCCAAGATCATCCATTCATCAAGGTAATTGCTAAATCACACTAAAAATGGTAAATACAGATCAGAGAGCTTATCATTTTGAAGTTGTGACTATTAGTGTTGTCAAAACAACTTATTTAATTCGAAGCCAGAACGGCACAAGTTAAAATACGAGGGTCTGACTTCCGACAAATAACTATAAGTACTGACAGCAAGAAATTACTCGTACTTGAAACAAAGAAGTATTACGGCAACTTAACAAACAAGGACGTGACCAATACTAAACTAAAAATAAAGCATGGCATTAAACAGCAGTGCTACGATTTTGATGTTAACTAGTTAAACATCCCTATATTTGCTTCTAGTAATTACAAAACTCTTGTTCAAAACAATAATGGATTAAAATCTTGCTTATAATATTTCTACGTAAAGAGAATTTATGTAAATATACAGGTATTTGTTAACTAATTTAAAAATTACGTTCTAAAATAATTTTAAACGTTTTAATATACGTACCAATTTGTTCATTTTGATGCTTAGGTATGTTTCTTCAAAAGCAACTTGCAACTGGTTATAACAGATTACGCAGCCTTATTATATACGAATTTTTTGAAGATGCATACATTCACAAAAAAATAACAGTAATGTTATTCCTTTTATGCATGAACTAGGTATTCTTAATTATACTTAACAATTGCATAGGTACTTTACTGCAGTAAATTATTAAAAACATTGAATTAGATATAACTTCAGATATTGTGTTTTACTAAACCTTCGAGCAAATTGTTTCTTATCAAACGACACTTGTAGTTAGCAATAGTAGTATTAATAAACAAACGATCCGATGCGAGGGGGATTTTATTGTACTTAGTTACCGCAAAAAGTGACGATGGTAGTTCTTGAATAAGAATTCTCTCCCCTTTATTAGTATTGTTATTCTTTATTTCTCTCAAAACTATATAAACATAATAATTTACATAATTTTGGTAACTAATTAATGAGTTTTCATTGCATATTCACTTATTAACTTAGGAACATACGTACTAACCGAGATGTCAGTAAAATTACATCTTTTGCACATATACAATATACCTTTTCAGATAACCCAAATGCTTTTAAATTTTGTTTTATATTTTTGGTGAGAATTTCGTTAGGTGATATAAGCAAAGATATTGTTTTTATTTATGTAAATGCCAAATACGAATAATTTCTATAGCCAAATCGTTGAACTTTTCAATTTTGTATTTCTCTGTTTTTTCACGTTATGACTTAAAGGAACAGCAATATCAGTAAGAAATCTTTTACTATAAATTTCGTCAAATAGGAATATGTCCGGTTTGCTGCACGGTATAGATAGGTCTTTTAGTATTTGTCGATCCCAATATAATACTACATTTCCATTTTCTAGGAAGGGTATAGATTGCTATTTATAATAAGGCGGGCGGTTTGTTATTAATTTATATTTAACAGCAAGGCGTTGATGTATGATTTTGGCGAATTGGTTATGTCGTTGTAAATACGCAGTCGCAGCGAGTTCGTAACAATTAGCAAGAGTATGTGCTATTGTTTCACCAATTTTGTCACATTTGCAGCATTTGTCGATTATGTTGTATCGTAATATGTGTTTTTCATAATTTCGTGCTCTAATAACACCGCCTTGTACAGCAGAGAAAACTCTATTTTTGAATACAGGTATCCAAAATTGATCCAGTTTAAGGAATTGACTTTATTTATATTTTCTATTTCCAGTGATTGTGGGTATTTTCCATGAAGAGTTTTGTTTTTCCTATTTCAAAGGATGTTTCAAGTTTCAATGGTATATAGTTTTATCATATTTTAAAATTGTAGATATTTCGCTATTACTTAAACCATGAAAGTATTGTAAAAGAATGTTTTCTTGTTTTCTGCATAAATCGCTAATCTTAAGCAATTCTCTACCTCAGAATTTTCTTGGAAAGTATAGTCTGTCTACTGATGAATTTGGATGCAAACGCCTAAATTTTGTTAGTAAGTGTCCTGTTAAGTCTATCTAAATTATTTAAGTGTGTTTTTAAGATACAATAAATAAACAAAGAGGATTTTCTGTTTAGAATTTTTTTGACAACATTAAGAAAGATTAATTTTTACATCTGTCTAATAATCAGTAATAGCCTACTGCTTTCTACAACATGATTTTCGTGTGGTTTGCATTACTAGTTTAATATGAATTATTATTGTCTATAGCCATGATTTCCCATATTTACACCCTTCTTCAGTATTATAAATTCATAAACTGTTTAATTAAAAACAAGTTGAAAATGCAAGGCATTGTCGCAACGAACTTCCAAATGTAGACTTACTTTAAAACAATTTAAAGAGATTAAAATTATTATGTTGTAATAATTATAAGTATTCAGATAAAATACAAAAATTTATAAACAACAAAAGAAATATTTTAATATATTTTATTTTATTGAATAAATATTTTAAAAGCTATATATATGTGTGTGTGTATGTATGTATGTATGTATGTATGTGTGTTTGTGTGTGTGTGTGTAAATAAGGGGGCATCATATTTCGATTCAGTTTTTTCAGAAGATTCTAAATATGTATCGCACATTAATTTTGGACCTATTTGAAATTTTTGATAAAAATTAATTCCCCGGGGGGGTCGGGTATCCGTGGTCAGATTTTGTGGGGGGTACCATATTTCGACTCAGCTATGTTAGGGGAGTCCAAATATGTATCGCACATTAATTTTGGACCTATTTGAAATTTTAATTTTCCCGACGGAATATCGCGGGGGCACGGCGTCCCCGTGGCCCGATTTCAACTGACATCAAAACTTAAGCTCAGGACACCGAGCTGAATCGATTGATGTATCACACATTGATGTCCGACCATTAGAAAGGCCTCGGACGGACAGACAGACGGACGACAAATCGATTTCATAAACGAACGAAGTTCGTTGAAAACAAATATCAGTGCCATCAAGAATTGCGCCCAAATGATATGGAGAAAGGGCTGAGTTTTACTACACCATTATCGAAAAAGCAAACGAAAATAGAAGTTTTTTAAGAAATATCTGTTTTTCAGAAGACTGCACGTTCACTCTTTACAATGAACCAAACACGCAAAATTGTATGATTTGGGCTACACAAGATCCTCATAATTATTTAGAAACGAGAAAATAATATTCCCAAAAATTAAATGTTTGAGCCGGTATCATATTATTGAACCGATTTTCCTTGGCGGAAATTTAACGTCTGAACGTTCTTTAGAACTATTGTCCGAAAAAATAACACCAGCTATAAATGAAGTTGCGCCGGAATATGAAGAAATTTGGTTTCAGACGGATGGTTGTCCTGCACATAACAGTCGTGCCGTCCACGAATATTTAAATCAAAGCTTTGATGGTAAAGTTATTGGCAGAGGATATGAAGTTGGTTGGCTTGCTCCGAGCCCTGACCTTTCTCCTAATGATTCCTTTCTATGGGGAAATTTGAAATCAAAGATTTACAATGGTAACAGTTTTAAAAATTTGGAACAATTGCAAAACTGAATTTAACATCACTGTGCAAGAATTTCACCATATCAGTTGGCAAATGTCAGGTGAGAATTTCATGATAGACTGGGTTATTGTTGAACAGTGAATGGAGACTTATTTGAACATTTATTAATAATTGCTTTGTGTATTAATTTGTTGAATAAAATTTAATTCTTGTTCTATTACAGATTATTACTCTCATTATTCTAGAAATTCTCGTTATGTAAAGAAAATGAGATTTATTTAACATGTCCTAATAACGGTGCATTTGTTTCAATAGTTTGTTAAAATAGCAGTTTGGTATCTCCTTACTTTTAAAATTTTTGAGAAAAAGAAATACATTTTCGGCATCAGTAAACATTATCTAAACGCATAGCTTATGTGGTCTGTGACGCAAAACTACTTAAAATACGTCTAAATCTGTGGTATTACCATTGTTTCAACCATTCCAAGGCACAAAATAATAGTGTTAATTTCCTTAATTTTAACCCCTGTATGAAGAGTAAGAAAATAAGTAATGATGTGGTTGTAAACAGCAGTTTTTTTCCACAAGAAATATGTTTACACTTTTTCTCTAAAATAATTTGGTTAGCCAATATTTGAACATTATGAATTTAACATGGAAATCCCTATAGTGCGGGTACCAAGTCTACACCCGGTACTACTCAAATTTTGCGTCATTTAAATGTTGATATGTTAACGCCGTACGCCGATATGCTAAACGTGCAACTGAACGCCACTGCTCTGTGTTTCTCTCTAATCTTCTAATTTTATTATGCCACGGCTAGTCCTTTTCAATTTATGCAGAGCGCACAACGCTACGATGATCAATTTTCATTTACCCCTTTATGGTTACCTGTTTGAATTGATAAAACGAAGTCAATCAACATTCGTATAATGATAGGAAATAATATTTACACTTCACAATTTTTGAAATTCTTTAAATACACCCTTCAATCAATTAATATTATATGGATTAATTATTCTAAAATTTATACACTTCTAATTTAATATAAAGTCACCAAAAACGACACCTTTACAAAAAAAATGTGGAACGTTGAAGACCTTTTTATGATTCTTACGTAAGTTTCAACGTATTCAATGTTCCTATTGACTCCTTACAAAACTTTTGAGAAATTTAATGTATTTAGTGTTAAAATTTAAATTTGACAAGATTCCTTAAAACTAGGTAGGTCTGAGCTGTGATCTGATAAGTTGTTTCGTGTTGTAGATCAACACCCTCTTATTATCTTCCACTGAAAAGCAATGCTCTGCTTTGTACTTCTTAACATACGTTGTACCAATATTTCAGTACGGTTACCCCTTTTTTTCAAAATTCACCTCGTGCTTTAATCTATATTTTTTTGTATACGCCTTAAATACCACTTAAAATTCGGGGTTACTTAGTATTATAAATTAACAGCGTATTAAAAGTGTACTCGCAGTGGATTACAATTCCAGACCAGAAGTCTTAGAAGTGAATTAGAAGTACACCAGAAGTCTATTAGAAGCGTACCAGAAGTGGACCAGAAGCCGTTTTCTGCAAAAACGGCAAAAGCTTTTTCACGTAATTTTTATACGGCACTATTTTCACTATAATATAAATTTTATTTATCTAACGCGTAAATATTTGGTTAAAAGTATTGTGGATTCGACGTGCTTCAAGTTGAGACTGTTCTGCCTTATCACCTCTGGGCGTTATATAGCTTTTTCTCACTACATTTGGATTGGTTTTCTAAGCAGCCTTACAGATTGTTGAGACCAACCACGTTTGTTTTTAACATTCCTAGTATTTTCAAGCTGATTTCTGATGAAACTATTTTGGATTTTGGTATCATGCTGTTATTTACTATTGTTATCGTTGCGGGACTTTTAAACTTATGTTTGTTGTTTTGTATAGATAAAGCTTTTGGAGAATTGTACAAAAATAAATGATGTAACACGATTGCTGTTTTCGTTTATGTATTTATTTTAAACTCATATTTAAAAGTACGTTTTCTTATCAAAGCGCTTACTGTTCTAGCGTAATTTCACGTAGATTTATTAGGTTTTATCTTATCTTCTGCGTATTTATTTTATAACTTGTTAAACACTCCTCAACGTAGTTTAATTACATGTATGATTATTTCTCTGCTGAATATGCGTTCTATTATTGGAAGATATGCTTACTGGCATCGATTAAAGGCTATTACGGTCTATATACAGGGCGTTGAATGCTTGCTATCTACATAATGTGCGAATTATTTATTTTCCTGCTAAATAAATGCAGTTTTCTGATTTCCATTGCTATTTACAGTTACTACGCAACCCTTACTACTCAATACACCCCTAAGCAACCCCTTATCACAGCAATATATATATATATATATATATATATATATATATACCAATTTAACTTTATTCTCAATTACATAATTACACACAAAGTGATGTTTGATGTCAATATCCTTCGTACGTTTAGTCTCTAAAGCTGAAGCCATTTTTATGCAAAACTGATTGTCTTCATAAATGGTTACAGGGAAAATATTTTTGTCGAATATTTCAGCAAGCAGTTGTCCCAAAAATTAGTTTTCCATAGTACACGAAGAGAGAGACATATTCTGATTCAGCACTTGATAAAGTAACAATATTTTGTATTTTTTCGAATTTCCAATAAATGACATCCTCGCTCCGTTTTATTACAAATCCTGTAATAGTCTTACGATTTATGGTATAGTAAAGATGTTAAGTTGATACTATCGTGTTCTTGTTTAGTGTATTTAAATTCAAAACTTTTAGTTTTAGCTAAATATTTCAATAAAATAAACAAATGACCTGTTACCTACTTTACACTGGTGGGCCTTCTAACAAGATACTGCGCTCAGTGGTAAACAAGGAAGTTGGTTGACGCAAGCCAATGTGTTTCCAATTAAATATTAATGAATAATTTTGCTTGGCATGGTAATACGAGCATAGCGAACGAAAATCAATATAAATTGTTGGTTATTTTGCAAAAAAAAAAGCTCATTACCGGTTTCACTCTTCTAGTAGATCATCAGACAGACGCATTTCTTTTTGCAAAACAACCAACTGGCATATTACACAAATTAAGGTGTATTTATGGTGGAAATGCTTCTCATCGCCCTCTACACTCGAATATAAGCAACTAACATCGATGACTGTTTCCAATCTCCGACGTGATAGTATGCATGGTATTGCCAGACAAAATTTTAATAGCGAGTCAAAAGACAAGATGAAAAATAAAATAAACAAATGGCCTATTATCTACTTAACAATCCTGAATAATAGTAGTTTTATTCTCGGCATTATACTTTGTCCTATATATTTATTAGATCCATCTCCATCATTCACTCTAATTTGAACCCTAGTATAATCAAAAATCCACTTTGCTTTTGAACACTCGCTATTTTTAAGTTCAATACTGTCAATTGTTGCAAACCTTTTATTGTTTGGAGATATTAAATTTTTTTTAAAAGTATCATTTTTCTTAATCTTCTTTGGGAATTAAACCAATCAGAGTGTTGAAAATCGTCTTTATTTTTGTTTCGATCCACGACCTAGCATTGTTGTCAAAAGGTATCACTTTCTTCTAATAAATTTTTATCTTGCTTTATAAAATTTTCAGAAATCTTCCGCCATAGTATCAACTAAAGTTTTTTCTACTTTATTTTTAATAACTAAATTTATAATTGGCTATACATTTTCATTACTTGTTTCCGTCTTATTTCTTACATGCGTTCTTGCTTCGTGTATTCTCAGTGACTTTGCATTGGTAAGCCCGTCGTACATGTGGGATAGTAAATTTCCAATGACGACATTACTCGCATCCGTATACAAGATAAATTTGCTTTCCAGTCGATAACTTAAGATCAGAGCATTGTCAATAAATGCCGTGGTTGGAACGCAAAATTCTGTTTGTAACAACAACAGTGCTATGTTTTCAAACTGATTATACAAGCCCTTTCAACAACTTGTAGCTAAATTAGAGTTTGCTAAAAGCTATCCCAACAATTTGTTTTTAGAACTAATCTCTAACAGTGCAAATATTATTTTCTGAAAGCCACGATGCTATTATCTAAATTACTTACTAACGAAGCACCATAATTAACTAAAGCATTAAATATTAATTTATATAATGACTACAGTAATTTATGTCACAGTTTAATTTATATTTACATTCATTTATATCACATCTTTGAATCATTAAATTAGAACATATTGTAATCAAAGCTTCAAGTAAGACAACTCCAACATCTACGACGGCAATTTATATACGTATTCAAAACCTATAAACTATTCTAAAACGTACCAGAAATTATGCAAATCACGTTCTCGAATGTACTTATTGTAATCTAAATAAAACTTAAATGTAAAACTCTTGTACCTATCAAGCATCTTTATTTGAAGATGTCACGTTACAATATAATTATTCTTGTCGGAGACAGATCAGTTGGCGCTATAAAATTTTGAAATCGTCCATTTTGTTGAGCTGAGAAATTTCAAACTGCTAAAAGCGATGCGAAAACATTTGATAGCAAGTGCTTATTTGAACACAAAATAATCATCTTAAGTAGTAATATGCGCTCAAAGCTAATGTTGTAATTTCTATATTGTCTTTGTTTGTTAATGTTTTCTCGCATTCTTTTAAGCTATTCCAGTAACGGTACGAATTTGGTGATTATTAGTATTATGGTTACAAGCCCTTTTGTGCCGGGCAGATTTCTAAAATGTCACTTCACGGTGAGGAGAATATCACCGGGTGTACAAACCAACATGAGGTAATTATTTGTTGGATAGTTTCACTCATCTTGTGGGGTGAGGAGCTTATCCTCAGAAGGTTTCTATACTACTTTTTTGGCGTATTAAGGCTTTGCTACATACGATGACAACTAAATAGTACAAATGCGCATCTATTAGATTAAAATAATTTATGGTTAAGGAATTCTTATTATGTAGAAGATATTCATGGTTTTCAATTAACCATGAATTTAGATGTGAGCGTAATACAATAATATTCGAAATATATAATTTGATGTTTGTACAGATACTCATCAAAAATATAAATTTCGTACTATGAACTTTTTAGACAAAGCTATAGAAGATAATCATTAAAGATTTTAAATTGCTTTGAGTTAACATGCCGCTAACTACATTTTTTTTTCTTCTGTTGTATCTGCTGTAGGCCTTGACAACTCTCTAGTGATTCGATCGACACGTTCAAGTTGTGATTGATCAGAAGGTATATTTTGAACTTCTTGTTCAGCTATTCCTTCCTCTTCTGCGATGATGTCTCTGGATACTGTACCCGAAAGCTTTTTAAGAATACGGTTTTTCTTATTCAATTTATCAAAAGGATTTTCTTCAATATCTCTTGTCATTCTGAATGTATTTATAACAGGTTCGATTTTCATTTCTTCCGTCTTATCATTGTTTGGGGCTACAATTTGCGACACTTCCCTAACAATGCGGCTTTTACGTTCTCCACTACCCATAATACCGTTTACCATATTTTGTGATCTTGGCATAGTTGACATTTGTTTTCCCGTTTGCTGTGGATATTGTGCGGTTGCAGCGAATATTGTAGCCACGATAACGAAGACAATACTGGCCTGCAAGAAACAAATGTAATTTATTGTATTTTTGGCACAAGTTAGCACAACAATAAATAATGATTTTCAATGTGTTTTAATATTTTAGATATATCATACAAGCCTTTAGCAGTCTGTGTTTCAAAGTAGAACAGACTAAATTTGTATTACTTTATCTCTGCTGGCTAATGAGTGTAATTTAATGTTGATGTTAATGGGTTTTAGAGGCTAGTATCTTAAAAAAAGAAATGCTTGCTGAATACATGTAAAACAGTACTAAGAATATCAATTCCTCTCATATTGTTGTTGTTTAATTCTAACAACACCTATCAGTGAAACGCTAGAAGCTATTTTCCAAGAAAATAGTTTTTAAAGCACTGATTATAGCATTTTTGTTGGCGCTAGCTGTCCTGGTTTTGACTTTAAGCTGTCAGTTAAATTATGTTTATGGAATTAGCTTTTTTAAAACGATTTTGGATTGAATATATTTTGAAGTCGCTTCAACAAATGCCGTGTAGTATATACATACCAGTTTGTCCATTTTAGTAGATGATGTTGAACACCTGCTTTGCCAACTGCAACTGATGGTAATACAAAAATATGTTCTTTATTTTATAGCAAAATCGTTAAACTTTTAACCACACCAAAAAATTACAAAAATCCTGATTTATAAATTTAGATGCGTTAGATTAGTATATTTATTTCACTTATTAACTTTTATATTCCACAGGTGGTTTACTGATATCACTTATTACAAGCATGTACAAGTAGTTGTAGATTCTGTTACTGATTTTATATAACAATACAAGGTCTGTTGTAAAATTACCATAACTTTTGCCGCACTACAAATGATGACGTATTCAAGTGTATTGATTTAGTTAAGGGAATTTTTGTTCTCACGAGTACTTTAAGATTATCAAATTCATTAACGATAGTTTTCTTAGATAACATAAATATTACTTAGTGATGATTTTTAATGAGAACCCTAACATACTTCCTTTTCAACGAATTTCGTTCGTTTATGAAATCTATTTGTCTGTGTGTCTGTCTGTGTGTCCGAGGCCTTTTTAATGGTCGGACATCAATGTGTGATACATCAATCGATTCAGCTCGGGTCCAGAGCTTAAGTTTTGATGTCAGTTAAAATCGGGCCACGGGCATGCCGAGCCCCCGGGAAAATCCACAGGGATAATTAAAATTTTAAATAAGTTTAAAATCAATATGCGACACATATTTGAACAATTTATGGCATTTCATGCCAATTATTCCAATATTATAGACATTGTTTAAATTTTGATTACCGAAAATAATTAGATTCATATAAAAAAAAAAATTCTTATCTTATTGATGAGAACTAATATATAGCTTTTAAAATATTTATTCAATAAAATAAAATATATTAAAATGTCTCTTTTGTTGTTTATAAATTTTTGTATTTTATCTGAATACTTATAATTATTACAACATAATAATTTTAATTTCTTTAATTTGTTTTAAAGTAAGTCTACATTTGGAAGTTCGTTGCGACAATGCCTTGCATTTTCAACTTGTTTTTTATGGAATGATACTACTTTACTACATAATAGTTTTTAGATTATGTAATTTAACATAATAAAACACAGAAATATTAGGTGTTATTAAAATCTCTTAATACCGATAATGGT
Organism: Platerodrilus igneus; assembly: GCA_036346225.1. Classification (NCBI taxonomy): domain Eukaryota; kingdom Metazoa; phylum Arthropoda; class Insecta; order Coleoptera; family Lycidae; genus Platerodrilus; species Platerodrilus igneus. The sequence continues at coordinate 2,477,308 of JARFIW010001778.1, read as the reverse complement.
TCCGCCTGAATAGGACATACATTTGCTTATAAAATAATGAGGGTTTGCAAAAGCAAGGTAGTAAGGCACACAGCATTAGCTAGAAATGTGCAAATACAATTGTCTCATTTAACTGTGTTTTTGAAGTCCTGTTCTTTGGGTGCGAAAATCTGCTGTGCTGTTATATAGCTCGATTTGCTTTCCTTGTATTTTCCTGACTGCATTTCAAAAATTTCGCTCCTCAATTCAAAAATCCACTTCTCTGACTAGTTAGGTTAGAAGAACATTAAAAAGATTCTCCAGCTTTGATGAATTACTGACGTGCTTATTTAACTTTATTTAAATTAGACTAGCTTTTCATTAGCACTAAACCGAGGAAGACAAGTTTATTAATCACTGCGTTACTTTTAATAGCCGCACTTGTCTGTAGAACATCGGGAGCAATTTCCCTTAAGACTATGCTTGTCGTATTTATAATTTAACTGCTTGATTTCGACAACTTAACATCGTTCTAAAATTATACTGTTTTCCAAGAATATGAATCCTGCTAAAAATCACAAAAGTCTCTTCAATAATAATAGTTTTATACCACCACGAAGTTACTGATTGGTTTAGCGCACTTAGCCATACGAAAATTGACTTTATTAACAATACGTAAAAACCCTCAGTTCGAACTACTATTTTGCAACTTCAAGATCCATATGTTTTTCATAAAAACAGTATTTACTTTAATACTGCGATTTAACACTGCAAAAATCTAAAAATTACATACAAACATGCGTGTTGTGATTTAGACTAATGACAAATGTAGTTTTCTGTAAAATTAACGTAACCTTCTTTTTAGACACAGATAATCCCAGTGAAATATCTATTTATTTAAATAATATAAAACGTAGTTCTATATACTGAGTATTTTCATGAAAAGCAAATTCAAGCTTTTGTTATGAATAATTGTAAATTAAAATTATGCCTTAATTCAGCATAATAAGGATTATTTATTTCAGTATTTTTGTCCTTCAAATTAAAATATAAAATTTAGTAGATAAAGAAAAGATGTTACTGTTATATTCGCCTTAGTTTTCGCCTTTACAAAAGTGGGCGAAAAGTCGACCTTAATCTACAAAATGACACGGTCTCAACCCTGAACCATAAATAATTATAATGACTTCGGCCGTGAAAGTCTCCGACAATATCTCAATTACCGGTTCTACGCAGAAAAGAAGGGAAAAAACTGCTCATAGGTGACAATTTGAGCTCGCATATAAGTTTTGATGTCCCGAAATCATGCAATGAGCATAACATTGCATTTGTGGCTCCCCTTCAAACAGCACCCATTTGTTGCAACCCTTAGATGTGGCCTATTTTAGACCACTAAAATGTCAGTGGCGCCAAATTTTAGATGAATGCAAAACATCTCATGAAGGCAGATATCACTCACTATCCCTAAAAATATGTTTTCTTCTTTACTAAACAAATTGTGGGAAAGAATTTAAAAACACTCTGCACAAAATCTGAGAGTTGGCTTTAAGAAAACGCGATTTTTTTCCACAAATGTAACTCCAGTTCTACAACGATTGTTACTTTCAAGAACGTCGATAAACCTGCAGATCCAAAACTTTTTACACAATCATTTGTGCAATGCCTACAAGAGAAGCGGAAGCAAATTGTTGAATAAAGTAAAAGTAAAGGTAGAAAGAAGAGACTAAATATTGTGGCAGGAAAGAGCATTTATGTAGAGGAATTACAGCAAATGTCTTTATTTTCTACTTCAAAGAACAAAAATGTTCCTTCAACTTCAAGGGCAGCACGAACAAACCAAGAAACAAAAAGCTGGAGTCCGACTGCGAAAGTGAAGCAGAGGAATCTGAAATTTCTTATGTTTCTGAATCCTCTTTGAATCTTTCAGTGGAACTAATTGAAGATGTTGCAATAGAAGACATTCTATTGAATGGTATAAACTACATCCCAAAACTGGGTGATTTTATAGCAGTTGAATATGAAGACGAATCTTGGCCGAAAATAGTCAAATCTACCAAAAATGATGTAGCGTATATCAACTGTATGGCACGCTGTGGACAGTGTTGGAAGTGGCCAGAGAAAGAAGTTTATATCTCTTACTCAAATAAAGACATTAAATTCCCAATAAATCCTCTAACAAAAATTAGAACTTAAAGGGCATTGGATCGTGTGCCAGAACTAGATGGTAGATGGGGAAACATTCATTTTATATTGATGATTTTTCATGTATGGTTCTCTAAAATCTTGACCACTGCTTTTTCTTTTAATGTTTGACTGTGGTTTGCTAAGGGTATAAATTTTATTTATTTTCAAGAAAATGTATAGTTTTTATGCACAAAATCGTGTTTTTTTGTTGTTAGAAACATGTGTGGCTGTCATGTATTTCTAATAAAGTCGCCCTACTACTGTCTAGACTTGATTTAGTATGGAAATTTCCATATGGAACTTTAATTTCATAGCTGTACAGAACTCTGCTCCACATATATGCTTTCCACAATTTTTCCGCTTCTATGTTTGTTGTTTTCCATCATAGCAGCTGCTATTTCTTGTTGGATACCGCACGCCTGTCATTCTATTGATTTCTAAATATCTAACCTATTTCACTGATCTTCAGTAATATGCGAAGGAGGTTAAGCAACCTGATGGCTATCAAGATCTTCTAACATTTAGACATTAGCCGAATTAATAGTTTTCCAATTAATCATTTCGCACAATCAACATTTGTTAAGAATATTGCAGATCCTACACCTGATCCACTTGCAACTTGAGAGAAACTCCTAAATGATGAAACAGTTCTTTTACAAGAACCAGTTGTAGCTCCTTAATTTGGTGTAGCATTCACTCCGGTCCACTTCGTAAAATAGTTTCTAACTACCAAGATGTACTTATTCTCCTAGTCAGTTATAGGGAATAGACCAGCAATGACGATTGGCACTCCTACAAATGATCTCTCCGCGTCGTACTGCTTCATTGAAATATTAGGGTTTCACAATGGTGTATATAACTAACACTTGCAGCACCAATCGTGCTCACTGTCCTTGCTACCTACCCAGTAAAATCTTGCTTGGATTTCTCCAGAATCTTCCTAACGCTGAAGTGTCCTCTAGAGGTACCATTATGAAGATATCATAATACCTCCGATACTTGACTTTTAGGAACCACCACCTGAAGCGTACTCACGGATTCATTTCCATTCTCCCACGATCGCAACTAGATCCCAATCTCTACACTCAGGGATTCGAATTGTGCCGAGTACGACTTTAGGGAGCTACTCATCGGCCCAAAGTTCTGCCAAGATGGACATTTTTTCTGGCTTTCCGACCCAAAATGGCACCTAGCCTTTGTCATTCTATTCATATCTGTAGAGGCTGCAATCGTCATTAATCACCGTAGTCCGACCAACTAGATCGCAGCATGCTTCTAACCATGAGAAATGGCTACACTTTTTGATGCAAGGCCACGTCGAAAAAGCATTCGCATTACGATGACTTATACCAGCACGGTGATTCAATTTGGTGTGATACTCCTGCAGCTTTTCTATCTATCAGGAGGTTTGCCCTTCGACGTTTCTCAACTGTAATGGCCACCTTAGGACAATGTGGTCGGTTTCCTGTCGTAGAGGTACTTATAAAAGTGTTCTACGTATTTCAACACAGACAGCGGTTCGCACCTTGTAACGCAATTATTCTGTTTTTAAAGAGCACTTTCCCAAGGTAACCAATGACTCTCTCTTGCCCGTCTTGCATGCGTAATAGTAAATTTCCGATAACGACATAGCTCGCGTCCGTATCCAAGATGAATTTGTTTTCCGGTCGATAACTTAAGATCAGAGCTATTGTCAATAAATGCCGTGGTTGGAACGCAAAATTCTGTTTGTAACAACAACAGTGCTATATTTTCAAACTGATTATACAAGCCCTTTCAACAACTCGTAGCTACATTAGAATTTGCTAAAAGTTATCCCAACCATTTGTTTTCAGAACTAATCTCTAACAGTACAAATATTATTTTCTGAAAACCACGATGCTATTTTCTAAATTACTTACTAACGAAGCACCATAATTAATTATCTAAGCATTAATTATTAATTTATATAATCACTACAGTAATTTATGTCACAGAGTAATTTATATTTGCATTCATTTATATCACATCTTGCAAAGCATAAAATTAGAACATATTGTAATCAAAGCTTCAAGTAAGACAACTTCAACATCTACGACGGCAATTTATATACGTATTCAAAACCTATAAACTATTCTAAAACATACCAGAAATTATGCAAATCACATTCTCGAATGTACTTATTGTAATCTAAATAAAACTCAAATGTAAAACTCTTGTACCTATCAAGCATCTTTATTTGAAGATGTCACGTTACAATGTAATTATTCTTGAGGGGATCAGTTGGCGCTATAACATTTTTGAAATCATCCATTTTGTTGAGCTGAAAAATTTCAAACTGCTAAAGGCGATGCCAAAGCGTTTGACAGCAAGTGCTTATTTGAACACAAAAAAATCATCTTAAATAGTAATATGTGCTCATAGCTAATGTTGTAATTTCTATATTGTCTTTGTTTGTTAATGTTTTCTCGCATTCCTTTAAGCTATTGCAGTAACGGTACGAATTTGGTGGTTATTAGTATTATGGTTACAAGCCTTTTTGTGCCGGGCAGATTTCTAAAATGTCACTTCACGGTGAGGAGCATATCACCGGGTGTACCAACCAACATGAGGTAATTATTTGTTGGATAGTTTCACTCATCTTGTTGGGTGATGAGCTTATCCTCAGAAGGTTCCTTCACTACTTTTTTGACGTTTTAAGGTTTTGCTAGATACGATGACAACTAAATGGTACAAATATGCATCTATATATTAAAATAATTTATGGTTAAGAAATCCTTATTATGTAAAAGATATTCATGGTTTTTAATTAACCATGAATTTAGATGTGAGCGAAATACAATAATATTCGAAATATATAATTTGATGTTTGTACAGATACTCATCAAAAATATAAATTTCGTACTATGAACTTTTTGTCACAGCTATAGAAAATAATAATTAAAGATTTTAAATTACTTTGAGTGAACATGCCGCTAACTACAATTTTTTTTCTTCTGTTGTATCTGCTGTAGGCCTTGACAACTCTCTAGTGATTCGACCAACACGTTCAAGTTGTGATTGATCAGAAGGTACATTTTGACCATCTTGTTCGGCTATTCCTTCCTCTTCTGCGATGATGTCTCTGGATCCTGTACCCGTAAGCTTTTTAAGAATACGGATATTCTTATTCAATTTATCAAAAGGATTTTCTTCAATATCTCTTGTCATTCTGAATGTATTTATAACAGGTTCGATTTTCATTTCTTCCGTCTTATCATTGTTTGGGGCTACTATTTGCGACACTTCCCTAACAATGCGGCTTTTACGTGCTTCATTACCTATAATACCGTTTACCATATTTTGTGATCTTGGCATAGTTGACATTTGTTTTCCAGTTTGCTGTTGATATTGTGCGGTTGCAGCGAATGTTGTAGCCACGATAACGAAGACAATACTGGCCTGCAAGAAACAAATGTAATTTATTATTTTTGACACAAGTTAGCACAACAATAAATAATGATTTTCAATGTCCTTGAATATTTTAGATTTATCAAACCAGCCTTTAGCAGGTCTACGTTTCAAAGTAGAACAGACTTAATTTATATTACTTTATCTCTCCTGGCTAATGAGTGTAATTTAATGTTAACGTTAATGGGTTTTAGACGCTAGTATCTTAAAAAAAGAAATTCTTGCTGAATACATGTAAAACAGTACTAAGAATATCAATTCCTCTCATATTGTTATTGTTTAAATCTAACAATACCTATCAGTGAAACGCTAGAAGCTATTTTCCAAGAGAATAGTTTTTAACGCAAAACACCTTTGTGCACTGATTATAGCATTTTTGTTGCGGCTAGCTGTCCTGTTTCTGACTTTAAGCTATCAGTTAAATTATGTTTATGGAATTATCTTTTTTAAAACGATTTTGGATTTAATATATTTTGAAGTCGCTTCAACAAATGCTTTGTAGTATATACATACCAGTTTATCCATTTTAGATGATGTTGAACACCTGCTATGCCAGCTGCAACTGACGGTAACACAAAAATGTGTGCCTTATTTTATAGCAAGATCGTTAAACTTTTAACCACGCCAAAAAATTACAAAAAAATCCTGATCTATAAATTTACGTGCGTTAGATAAATATATTTCGACTATTAACTTTGATATTCCACAGGTGGTTTACTGATATCACTTATTACAAGCACGTACAAGTAGGTGTAGATTCTGTTACTGATTTCATACAACAATACAAGGTCTGTTGGGAAATTACCATAACTTTTGCTGCACTACAAATAATGACGTTTTCAAGTGTATTGATTTAGTTTAGGGAATTTTTGTTCTCACGAGTACTTTAAGATTATCAGATTCATTAATGATAGTTTTCTTAGATAACATAAATATTACTTAGTGATGTTTTTTTAATGAGAACCCTAACAGACTTCCTTTTTTGAACTGAATAATAAATACAAGAATTAACTTTCCAAACGTCTTGTTTAAACTTGAAATGTATCACAACTTTAACATATTTGTGAAACATGTTATATACATTTCCCTGCAACAAGAAAATACTTCTTCAGGAAGCGCATATGTGGAATCTAGCGTATAAAAAAGGCAATAAAATACATAATTTTTTATGGAATGATACTACTTTACTACATAATAGTTTTTAGATTATGTAATTTAACATAATAAAACACAGAAATATTAGAAGGTGTTATTAAAATCTCATAATACCGATAATGGTTCCGCCTGAATAGGACATACATTTGCTTATAAAATAATGAGGGTTTGCAAAAGCAAGGTAGTAAGGCACACAGCATTAGCTAGAAATGTGCAAATACAATTGTCTCATTTAACTGTGTTTTTGAAGTCCTGTTCTTTGGGTACGAAAATCTGCTGTGCTGTTATATAGCTCGATTTGCTTTCCTTGTATTTTCCTGACTGCATTTCAAATATTTCGCTCCTCAATTCAAAAATCCACTTCTCTGACTAGTTAGGTTAGAAGAACATTAAAAAGATTCTCCAGCTTTGATTAATTACTGACGTGCTTATTTAACTTTATTAAAATAACACTAGCTTTTCATTAGCACTAAACCGAGGAAGACAAGTTTATTAATCACTGCGTTACTTTTAATAGCGGCACTTGTCTGTAGAACATCGGGAGCAATTTTCCTTAAGACTATGCTTGTCGTATTTATAACTTAACTGCTTGATTTCGACAACTTAACATCGTTCTAAAATTATACTGTTCTCCAAGAATATTAATCCTGGTAAAAATCATAAAAGCCGCTTCAATAATAATAGTTTTAGACCACCACGAAGTTACTGATTGGTTTAGCGCACTCAACCATACAAAAATCGACTTTATTAACAATACGTAAAAACCCGCAGTTCAAACTACTATTTCGCAACTACGAACAGTATTTACTTTAATACTGCGATTTAACACTGCAAAAATCTAAAAATTACATACAAACATGCGTGTTGTGATTTAGAATAATAATTTTCTGTAAAATTAACATATCATTCTTTTTAGACACAGATAATCCCAGTGAAATATCCATCTATTTAAATAATATAAAACGTAGTTCTATATACTGAGTATTTTCATGAAAAGCAAATTCGAGCTCTTGTTATGAATAATCGTAAATTAAAATTATGCCTTAATTCAGCATAATAAGGATTATTTGCTTCAGTATTTTTCCCTTCAAATTAAAGTATAAAACTTAGGAGATATAGAAAACATGTTACTGTTATATTCTCCTTCTCTTCATCATTACGTAAATTAACAAAATGCCTCAAAGATTTCTCTATTATACCCTGCTTAACATATTCCCGCTTTCATCATCAACTGGGTGCTGAACTTCATCAGGACAATTAACAGATCGCACCCTATTTATCCCCTCTCATTTTCAATATAACTAACATTAGTGAAATCAATATTATCATCAATGTGCAATTCCTTATCCCACCCTATACAACAATCCTGAACAGTTGTAATTTTATTCTCGGCATTATACTTTGTCTTAAATATTTATTAGATCCATCTCCATTATATACTCTAATTTGAGCCCTAGTATAATCAAAAATCCATTTTGCCTTTCAACACTTCCTATTTTTAACATCAATATTAGTATACTGTTAATTGTTGCAAACCGTTTATTGTTTGGAGCTATTATTATATTTTTCTTTAAAGGTATCATTTTTCTTAACCTCCTTTGGGAATTAAACAACTCAGAGTTGTTAAAAATCGTCTTTATTTTCGATCCATGACCTAGGATCGTTGTCAAAAGGTATCATATTTTCCTCTAACAAATTTTTATGTTGTTTTATACAATTTTCTGAAATCAAACTGTCCTCCGCCACAGTATCAGCTAACGTTTTTCTACTTTATTTTTAATAACTAAATTTATAATTGGCAATACATTTTCATTACTAGTTTCCGTCTAATTTCTTGCGTGAGCACTTGTCTCGTGTGTTCTCAGTCACTTTGCATTGATAAGCCGTAAGTAATATCGAAGTAAATAATGTATTTATGAGAAAACATTTGTGATTTCAAAGTTGCCTACATGAGAGGTCGTAGCTTTAAATAGTGGGGTTTTGCATATTGTTAATTAAGTCGGTTTCCACATTTTTGAGTACGCAAGCAAATCAGGTATTTTGTTGTAGAAATAAACCATTACTATTTTACCATAAATGATATTCTTTGATAATAGTAAAATTCTTGAACCATGGTAAGCTGCTTTACTTTGCGGGTGAAGCATAAATAGTCCGTGTAGTCTTAAGACAAATTATTTCTTGATGTTCTGAAAACAAACGACGTTATCGAAAGTAATGCAGCGATTAAAAAAACTCAGTGCAAAAATTGTAAGGTCTATACGATTATTATAATGTCTTAAATTATTTAATTTTTACCAATTTTGGACAACTGTAAGTAGACCTACATTTGATGAAGCAGTTTAAGTATTAACATCATCATTACTATCATTAGGTCGTTAGTCTTCGAACTGGTTAAACGCGTACCTCCATTGCTTCCTATTCTGGGTACACATACACGTTTCCCTGAAATTCCCAAAAACCTACCTATCATTATCTGCGTGGATTAGTTTAATCTAGGTCTACCTCTACCTCTTTTTTCCTAACTCTGTTTGTAATATATCCTCGACTATTCCCCAGTGTCTTACAACGCGTCCTATTCTTCCATTTTCCTATATTTTGTTTTCCACAGATATCTTTCTTCTTTTACTATTGCCAAAACCTCTTTGTTCTTAACTTTGTTTGTCTATGCAATCATCATCATACATCTGAAGCACCAAATTATAAAGCTTCCACCTGATTCATGTCTGTTTTTCTTATTGTCACCATTTCATAGCCGTACAGTGCTGTGCTCCACATATATATGCTCTCCGCAATTTTTCTTTGTTTCTATGTTTGTTGTTTTCCAACATCTTGTTGGATACCGCACGCCTGGCATTCTATTGTTTCCTAAATACATAACCTATATTACTGATTTTCAGTGATATGCGAAGGAGCTTAAGCAACCTGATGGCTATAAAGATCTCCCAACATTTAGACATTTCCCGAATTAATAGTTTTCCAATTTATCATTTCTCACAATCAACATTTGTTGAGAATATTGCAGAATTAACACTTTTAATTGTTTACAACAATCATAAGGTTTAAGTCATCATCATTAGGTCTTCAGTCCTGGAACTGGTTAGACGCGTACCATCATTGTTTCCTATTTTGAACTAACCTACAGATTTCCCTGAAATTTGCACAGTCTGCATCTATAACTATCTGATCTAGGTCTACATCTACCTCTTTTTTCCTATCTCTGCTTGTAATATATCCCATTTTATTCCCCAAAAATGCCTTAGAACGTATTCTGCCCTTCTATTTCTCTTATCCTTTTCCCCAGATATCCTTGTTCCCTTACTATTTCTATAACCTATTTGTTATTATCTTTGTCTGTCCATGCTATCGTCCTCATACATCTGAAGCACAGCATTTCAAAAGGCTGCTACCGTTTTTCTGTCTGCGTTTCAGACTGCCCGTATTTCATAGGCATACTGTGCTGTGCTCCACACACATATGCTTTCAACAATTTTCTTCTTGTTTTATGTTTGTTGTCTTTTCTCATAAGCGCTGTTCTTTCTTGTTAGATGCAGTTCAGTCACCTTCTATTGTTTTACAATTATATACCCTATTTCTCAGACCTTCAGTGGTTGTGAAGGGAGGTAAGCAGCCTGTGGCTGCCAAGTTCCCCCAACACTTAACCATTTACCGATTTAATATATTTTCCAATATATCTTTTCGCACAGTCATCATTAGTTGCAGATATTTCGCAACCAACAACTAGTTGTTTATACTAATCATCAGATTTATCTGCGCTTATTTTTTCGTCATTAAGTTTTCCGTCTCAAAACTGGTTGGACACGTACCTGCACTTATTTATATTCTGAGCTAGCCTACATAGTTCCCTGAAATTCTCACACAGCATGTGTATACAGCTTGTTCCCCTTCTATTGTTTTCTAATTATATGCCCTATTTCAGCAAGATTCAGTGAAGGGGATTAAGCAACCTGTGGCTACCAAGATCCCCAACACTTAGACATTTGCCGAAGTAATGGTTTTCCAGTAAATCCTTTCACACGTAACATTATTCGAGAATATTGCTCAGCCAATTCTTGTAGTTACTTATAATACTCATCACAGTTATTTTTTCGTCATTAGTTTATCCATCTTGGGATTGGTTGGATGCGTACCTTCATTGATTTCTATTCTGGGCTAGCCTACACATCTCCCTGAAACCCCTACAGCCTACATCTTTTACTATCTGTGCGCAGTAGTCTAACCTAGGTCTGCGTCTTTTTCTCTTTTTTCCTATCTCTGCTTCTAATATATTCCGCACTATTCCCTCATGCCGTAGTATGTGGCCTATCATCTTATCTCTCCTATTTTTTACTGTTTTCCACATATTTCTTTCTTCCCCTACCATTTTTAGTACCTCTTCGTTCTTAACTTTGTCTGTCCATGATATCTTCGTCATACGTCTGTAGCACCACATTGCAAAGGTTTCTACCTTTTTCTTGCCGCTTCTCCCACTGTCCAGGCTTCACAGCCGTACAGTGCTGTGCTCCACACATATGTTTTGAGCAATCTTTTCCTTGTTTCTATGTTTGTGGTCTTTGAGCACAGTAGTTGCTTTTTCTTGTTAAATGTAGCACGACCTTGTGCTAATCTTTGTTTTATATCTTTTGTGCTTTTCCCATCTTGCGTTATTTGGCTTCCTAGGTAGCAGAAATCCTTAACCTCTTGTAAGTTCGTGTTACATACTTGTATTCATGTTTTTGATTTATTTTCCCCACCTTTGCATACTAGAACTTTAGTTTTAGTTTTGTTAATTTTCATACCGTATCTCTCTGTTAGAATCGTTTCCATTTCATTAAGAACAGCTTCTAACTCTTCCTTACTAGCCGCTAATACCGCTATATCATCTGCAAATGTAAGCATATCAATTTTTTGTCCCTGCATAGTAATTCCAAATGGCTTCCTGCATTTGACTGTATTCATTGCGTCTTCTATGTACAAGTTAAAAATCAATGGGGATAGGGTACATCCCTGTCTCACCCTTTTCCTAATGTTTACTTCTCTACGTTCCTGCTGTAATTCTATTACTGCTGTTTGCTCTTTGTATAAGCTATGTACTATTCGTCTATCCCTATAGCTCATTCCAATCTTTGTGAATATTTCAAACATTTTTTTCCATTTTACATTGTCGAATGCTTTTTCCAGATCTACAAACCCTATACACACGCTTTCCCCTTTTTCTATTGTTTTCTCCATTATCACTCTCAGAGCTAAAATAGCCTCCCGTGTTCCCGTTTCGTCTAAACCCAAATTGGTCTTCTCCTAGTATTTCTTCCGCCCGTTTTTCCATTCGTCTTTGCCCTTTTCTAGTTAATATTTTTGACACGTGTGCTGTCAAACTTATTTTTCGAAAATTTTAACATCTATCCGCACCTTTCTTTTTTGGTATATTTACTATGATGCTACGTTTGAAATCTTTGGGTATCTCGCCTGTCTCATACATATAGCTTACAAGTTGGAAGAGACGTTCTGTTACTGTTTGTCCAGCGGCTTTTAGAGTTTTTGTACCCGGCGCCTTTCCATTTTTCGGACTCTTTAATGCTAATTCAAACTCATCTATACTTATAGTATAGGATATCCAAAGTCATCATTTTCAATGTCTGATTCCTGTTCTAATGCAATTAGTTCCTCTCCTGCATATAAATTCTCTATATATTCTTGCCATCTACCCACTTTCTCTACGTTTTCTATAATGACGTTTCCTTGTGAGTCTCTTATATTTTTGCTATACGGTTTTATGTCCCTAAAATTCATTCTAATTAATTTGTATGCTTCGTCTGTCTTTCCTATTTCCATCTTCGTTTGTACCTCTTTGCACTTTTCATCAATCTATTGTTCTTTAGCTTTCCTGCATTTTCGAATAATTTCCCATTTTATAGCTTTGTATCTATGTTTTCCTGTTTCGTCTGATTTATTTTTGTATTTTCGTCTTTCTTCTATTAAATTCAGGATATCCTTTGTTATCCATGGTTTCTTAATTTCTTTTTGGGTATACCCCAGAATATCTCTGGCCGCCATGTCCAAGCTGGATTTAATGTTATTCCATTCTGTTTCTACTTCCTTAGTATCAGATATTTTCCCGATATCTTTGAGCAATTCATTTGACTTTTTTTCGAATCTTTCTTGAATTTCTTTATCTTTTAGTTTCTCTAAGTCCAATTGCCTTTTTCCGTTTCCTTTTTTCACATTCTTAAATTTAAGTGCAGCCTTCATAATTACGATGTTGTGGTCAGTATCTATATCTGCTTCTGGGTAGCTTCTACAGTCTTTTACTTGATTCCTAAACCGTTGTCTAACAAGAATGTAATCTATTTGATATCTTCCTATATCTCCTGGCATCTTCCACGTATATCGTCTTCTAGCATGATATTGAAATAATGTGTTTGTGATGATTAAATTGTTCTTGTCGCAAAATTCTACCAGCCTATTTCCCCTGTCGTTTCTTGTGCCTAAACCAAATAAACCTACTACCGCTCCTTCCCTTCAATCACCTACAACGGCATTAAAATCCCCCCTAATTATTAAATTTTCATGTCCTTTTACGTATCTTAATATGTAGATGTCTTCTACCTCTTCGTCACTATAGCTAGAGGTGGGCATGTATACTTGTATTATTACTGTGTTTACCGCTTTAGATTCTAATCTAACCATGAGTACTCTTTCGTTCATTTGTAAGTAATTTTCTACACACTATCTTATCTTTTTCCGCATAACTATTCCCACACCCAAACTTCCTTCCTCCGCTCCTGTATGAATTACCCTGAAGTCTCCACTCCAAAAATCCCCCGCCTCTGGACACCGAACTTCGCTAATCCCTGCTATGTCTAGTGATAACCTATTCATTTCGATTTTTAGGTTCTCTAGCTTACCTACTTGCTTCATACTTCTAACATTCCACGCTCCGACTCGCAGAATGTTCCCGACTCTTATTTTTAACTTTCTAATCGCATCCTCCGAAGTAGTCCCTCCCGGAGATCCGAATGGGGACTATTTTAACTCGGAATCTTTTACCCCAGAGAATGCCATCATGTTTGTAACAATTTAAGTACGCTGTGTACTTGGGAGATAATGTGGTGGTTTCCCGTTGCCTTCCACATCGCGGTAGTGTGTCTTAGACTGCCATACCGACCCCTATGGTCTCTGCCAATCTAAGTATCGAAAGAGCCGCTGCCCTCTTTCGGGGACCTGTCTTAGTCTGGTTCCTCACTAACGACCCTACTACTTTGGTTGGACCTGTAGTTTGTCTCTTTAGCTCATTAGAACGCGCAAGCCATTTCACCTGTTCTAGTAATTTAGAACTTCGGCAAGGTGCAGGTCCATTCGAAATGGAAGGTTTAAGTACAATTACTTTTTTCATCATTAGGTATTTCTGCCCTGACCGACTTGCAACTTGAAAGAAATTCCAAAACACTAGAGCAGTTCTTTTACAAACACCAGTTGCAGCTTCTTGCTTTGGTATAGCATACACTTCGGTCCACTTCCTAAAATAAGTCCTAACTGCTAAGATGTACTTATTCCCCTAGTCGGTTTTAGGGAATAGACCGGCAATGTCGATTACCACTCCCTCAAACGATCTCTCCGCGTTGTACTGCTTCATTGGAACCTTACGGTTTGCCAATGGTGCATACAGCTACCACTTGCGGCACCAATCGTGTTCATCGTCCTTGCAACCTATCCAGTAAAACCTTGTTCGGATATCTCTAGAATCTTCTTAACGCTGAAGTGTTCTCCAGAGATCCCATTATGAAGATATCATAAAACCTCCGACACTCGACTTTTAGGAATCAACACCTGAATCGTACTCACGGATCCTTCTCCATTCTCCCAGGGTCGCAACAAGATCCCAATCTCTACACTTAGGTATTCCAATTGTGCCGAGTACCATTTTAGGGCCCAATGTCCTGTCAAGATGGACTTTCCTCTGGCTTTTCGACCCAGATTGGTACCTAAGTCTTTATCATTCTCCTATTCTGTAGAGACTGCAACCGTCATTGATCACAGTAGTACGACCAACTAGACCGCAGCTTGCTTCTAACCATGAGAAATGGCTACATTCTTTGAAGCAAGGCCGCATCGAAAAAGCATCCGCATTACGATGACTTGTACCAGCACGGTGATTCATTTTGGTGTCATACTCCTGCAGCCTTTCTATCCACCAGACGGTTTGCTCTTTGAGGTCGGTTTTCAAGTAAAATTTCCTGAGGTAGAGGTACTTATAAAAGTGTTCAACGGATTTCAACACAGACAGCGGTTCGCATTTTGTAACGCAATAATTCTGTTTTTCGAGAGCACTTTTCTAAGGTAACCAATAATTCTTGCTTGCCCGTCTTGCATGCGGCATAGTAAATTTCCGATTACGAATTGCTCGCGTCCGTATCCAAGATGAATTTGCGTTACGGCCAGTAAGTTAAGATCGGAGTTATTGTCAATAAATGCCTTAGTTGAAACGCAGTATTCTATTTGTAATAACAACAGTGCTTTATTTTCAAACTGATTATACAAGTCCTTTCAACAACTCGTAGCTACAATAGAGCTTACTAAAAGCTGTCCCAACTATTTATTTTCAGAACTAATCGCTAACAGTACAAATATTATTTTTTGCAAACTACGGATGTTATTTTCTACATTACTTACTAACGAAGCACTATAATATACTATCTAAGCATTAATTATTGGTTTCAACAATCACTACAGAAATTCATGTCGCAGGATAATTTATATGGACAGTCATTTATATCACACCTTTCAAAGCATTTAAGTAGAACTGAACTCCAACGTGTACAACGGCAATTTATATACGTACTTAAAACTTATAAACTATTCTAAAACATACTAGAAATTATGCAAATAACATTCTCGAATGTATTTATTGTAATCTAAATAACTCTTAATTGCAAAACTCTTGGACTTATCAAGCATCTTTATTGGAAGGTGTCATGCCACAATGTAATTATTCTTGTCGTAAACAGATCAGTCGCCGCTGCAACATTTTTGAAATCATCCATCTTGTAAAACTAAAAAATTTCAAACTGTTAAAAGTGATGCCAAAACATTTGCCAGCAGATGCTTATGATTTAACAAAATATTTGAACACAAAGAAATCATCTTAAATAGTAATATGCGCTCATAGCTAATGTTGTAATTTCTATATTGTCCTAGACAGCAATTAATTTTTTAATGTTTTCTCGCTTTCCCTCTAGCTATTGCAGTAACGGTACTAATTTTTTGGTTATTAGTATTATGGTTACAAACCTTTTTGTGCGTGGAGATCTCCAAAACATCACGGTGAGGAGAATATTGCCGGGTGTACAAACCAACATGAAGTATTTATATGTTGAATAGTTTCACTCATCTTGTGCTTATCCTCAGAAGGTTTCCGTACTACTTTTTTGGCGTTTTAAGGCTTTGCTACATACGATGACAACTTAATGGTGGAAATATGCATTTATTGGTTTAAAATAATTTCTCTACGACTTTCGAATAATATATCCATTCTAGCTTGATATTTAATTGAGGAATGATATCAATTCTTCACCCCGTGAATTTCAAACTGTAATTCACGGCCTGTCGGCCAATAAACTCGTTGTGTTTTCATTATTCACGGATACTTCAAGAAATCATATAGCCTTGTAATATACGCGTTGCATAGCAACCGTCTAACAAATTTGAAGTTTGACAATTCTAAATATCAAAATTAATGTTTTTGCGTAAGTTTCGCTAAAATGAATTTTGATAACAGTGAAAGCGATAATGATGAAATATGTACGCCTCCAGAACTTCTTGCCAAAGCGGTAATGATTAATCTATTGCCCGAAAAGTCAAAAAAACAATACCATCAAATATACACGGCTTTTATGGATTGGAGAAATCTTAATGGTGCAAGTTCAGTTTTCGAGAATGTTCTCTTGGTATATTTTACAAATCAGTACACCGGACATAGCTTTCGTAGGTCCTCCGCCACTCTGTTAGTTGATGCAGGTGGAGATATTACAGCTCTCAAACGACACGGGCGCTGGAAAAGTATGTCTGTAGCTGAAGGCTACATGGATGATTCCATGACAAATAAAATGAACACTGAGAACAAATTACTACAGTCTGTCGAACAAAATAAATAACAAACATCAAATACTACTACTTTAAGTAAAGTTAAGATCAAAACTCAACACCAGCTTTATTAAATATTAGTAATTGCCGCAATTTCACCATAAATTATAATAACAAGTAAATTTAACCTAGAACTACTACTCTGAATTGTTACATGTGTTATTTAAGTTATTGTTTTCCTTTGACTAATAAAATATAAGTAATTAAAAGTTGAAGTTGCATAAGTTGTATTATAGTCGTAGAGAAAGTAGTCTTCTACTCGCGCATAATAGCCATTATTCACTCCAATGACACGTCACTCGCCGCTGCGCGGCTCGTGACGTGAACTTCATTCTCGTGAATAATGGCTATCATTATACGCTCGTCGAAGAATATACTATTATTATGGTTAAAGAATGCTCACTATGTAGGAAATATTCATGGTTTTCAATTAACCAGGGATTTAGATGTAAGTGTAATACAATAATATTCGAAATATATAATTTGATGTTTGTACAGATATTCATCTAAAATATAAATTAAGTGCTTTCAACTTTTCAGACAAAGCTATAGAAGTTAGTAATTAAAGATTCTAAATTGATTTGAGTGAACATGCCGCTAACTACAATTTTTTTTCTTCTGTTGTATCTGCTGTAGGCCTTGACAATTCTCTAGTGATTCGATTGACACGTTCAAGTTGTGATTGATCAGAAGGTACATTTTGACCATCTTGTTCAGCTATCCCTTCTTCTTCTGCGATGATGTCTCTGGATACTGCACCCGAAAGCCTTTTAAGAATACGGTTTTTCTTGTTCAATTTATCAAAACGATTTGCTTCAATATCTCTTGTCATTCTGAATGTATTTATAACAGGTTCGATTTTCATTTCTTCCGTCTTATCATTGTTTAGGGCTACAATTTGCGACACTTCCCTAACAATGCGGCTTTTACGTTCTTCATTACCCATAATACCGTTTACCATATTTTGTAATCTTGGCATAGTTGACATTTGTTTTCCAGTTTCCTGTGGATACTGTGCGGTTGCAGCGAATGTTGTAGCCACGATAACAAAGACAATACTGGCCTGCAAGATACAAATGTAATTTATTGTATTTTTGGCACAAGTTAGCACAACAATAAATAATGATTTTTAATGTCCTTGAATATTTTAGATTTATCAAACAAGCTTTTAGCAGTCTGCGTTTCAAAGTAGAACAGACTAAATTTGTATTACTTTATCTCTGCTGGCTAATGAGTTTAACTTAATGTTGATGTTAATGGGTTTTCGACGCTAGTATCTTAAAAAAAGATTATGCTTGCTGAAACATGTAAAACAGTACTAAGAATATCAATTCCTCTCATATTGTTATTGTTTAATTCTAACAATACCTATCAGTGAAACGCTAGAAGCTATTTTCCAAGAGAATAGTTTTTAATGCAAAACACCTTTGTGCACTGATTATAGCATTGTTGTTGGCGCTAGCTGTCCTGTTTATGACTTTAAGCTATCAGTTACATTATGTTTATGGAATTAGCTTTTTTGCACCGATTTTGGATTTAATATATTTTGAAGTTGCTTCAACAAATGCTGTGTAGTATATACATACCAGTTTATCCATTTTAGTAGATGATGTTGAACACCTGCTTTGCCAACTGCAACTGACGGTAATACAAAAATGTATTCCTTATTTTATAGCAAACTCGTTGAACCTTTAACCACGCCAAAAAATTACAAAAATCCTGATTTATAAATTTACATGCGTTAGATAAGTATATTTCACCTATTAACTTTGATATTCCACAGGTGGTTTACTGATATCACTTATTATACAAGCATGTACAAGTAGTTGTAGATTCTGATACTGATTTTATTCAACAATACAAGGTCTGTTGGAAAATTACCATAACTTTCGCGGCACTACAAATAATGACGTATTCAAGTGTATTGATTCAGTTAAGGGAATTTTCGTTCTCACGAGTACTTTAAGATTATCAAATTCATTAACGATTGTTTTCTTAGATAACATAATACTTATTTAATCAACTAGTTGGTTAATGAAGGTGATTAATAATCGAACTGTTTAAAGCACGAACGAGCGCAGCGAGTGAGTGCTTTAATAGTTGAGATTATTAATCACCTATTAACAAACGAGTTGATTACAACATTTTTTCGTTGACCGCAAGTACAATAAAATTTACTTTTCCACAAAGACCGTCAGAATACAATAATGTCAACTTCATACATTTTCGGTTTAACATAAACTTCACTTTTGCTAAAGGAAAACTAGTCACCACTGAAATATATGACATGCAAATTTAACAAGGATGCATATCCGTATGTCTGGTTTAGATTATACCTCTATTAAAACATCAAAACGTCAAAGTCACAAAAAGAGTTTAATGAAAAAGAGTTCAATAATGACGTCCATTAATGCATCCTTTTTAAAACAAAATCATTCGTTAATATTTACATTAATAAACGGCCGACGAAAAGTATTACTTGCTGATGTTTTTTTTTTTAATGAGAACCTTAACAGACTTCCTTTTTTAAACTGAATAATAAATACAAGAATCAACTTTCCAAACGTCTTTGTTTAAACTTGAAATGTATCACAACTTCAACATATTTGTCAAACAATGGTCTATACATTTCCCTGCAACAAGAAAAACTTCTTTACGAAGCGCATAAATGTGGAATCTAGCGCATAAAAAAGGCAATACAATACAGATTTTTTTATGGAATGATTCAACTTTACTACATAATAGTTTTTAGATTATGTAATTTAACATAATGAAACATAGAAATATTAGAAGGTGTTATTAAAATTTCGTAATATCGTAATTGGTACCGCCTAAATAGGACATACATTTGCTTATAAAATAATGAGGGTTCGCAAAAGAAAAGTAGTGAGGCACACAGCAGTAGCTAAAATTGTACAAATACAATTGTCTCATATAGCTTTGTTTTTGAAGTCCCGTTCTTTGGGTGCGAAAATCTGCTGTGATGTTATATACTTGCTTGGAACAGCAAGGATTCGGCAAAATTCAAAAATTTTCCAGGTAAAAAAAACTCGCTTCCTGGCCAATGTAGTACCTTCGGGTGGAGCATTGGAAAACCACATGTAATGTGATGTTATATAGCTCTCTTCGCTTTCCTTCTATTTTGCTGACTGCATCTCAAAAAATATCGCTCCTCAACATAACAGTCACAGAATCTCAAACCTCAATTCAAGAATACACTTCTCTGACTTGTTAGGTTAGTTGAACATTAAAAAGATTCTCCAGCTTTGATTAATTGCTGATGTGATTGTTTAACTTTATTTAAATTATACTAGCCTTTCATTAGCACTAAACTGAGGAAGACACGTTTATTAATCGCTGCATTACTTTTAATACCAACACTTGTTGTAGAACATCGGGAACAATCTCCTTTAAGACTATGCTTGCCGTTTTTATAACTTAACTTCTAAAATTATATTGTTCTCTAGGGATGGTCTCGGGCCGGGCCAGGCCGGGCTATTAATAAGCCCGGCCCGGCCCGACGCAGAAAGGTAACCGGCCCGGCCCGAGGCCCGGCCCGAAATGAAAATTGACGGCCCGGCCCGCCGGGTCGGGCCGGCCGGCCGAAATTTCGGGCCGGCCCGACTTTTATTCGGCGAATGAGAAGATATTTCTTTCTGTTGTGTTCAACAAGTAACTATCACTCTTTTGTTTAATTTAAGAGTATAATGATTTTGAATTACAATCAAGATACTTGTGGAACATATTGTAGTATATCATTTGATTTTTGATTCTGTTACGTACCTAGACGTAGCCGGAAAAAAAGTAAGTACCAGGCTAACTATTAAACGCGGAGAGTGGGGGATTCGCCTACATACCAAAAAGAAACAAAAAACACATCGCCCTCGATGATCTATTAACAAATAAAAATAAATAACGGATTCTGTACAAACAAGCAAGAGCAATAAATTAAGCGTTACTATTTGAAAGCAAACAGTTAGGTGATATGAACAATTTAGTACATTAGATACGAAGTGCGCATCTCATATTTACACAAAATAAAATTAATCAGTAGTAAATAAACCTGTGAGAGCTTTTGTCAAGCATTTTTAAAGTTTCACCTAATACTTTTTGTAAAATAACTAATTAGTAGGAAAGAATTAACGTGTGGGAGCTTTTGTCAGATATCGTTAAATTTGTACATAGCACCGTTTGTAAAATAAACTAATCAGTACAAAGGAATAAGCGTGTGTCTGTCCAATACTTTTAACACAGGTACATCACACATGTAGAGCGATAATATCGATTAGCAGCAACGAACAATAGTTCTACAATGTGACGTTTCTTGTCACATAACTACACCAAATGTTGATACGGAATATCCCATTGACACAACACACAAAAGGAAACGAGTTGCATACCTGTAGGTGTCCAGATACTTAGCTTGAAAACCGTCGGGAGTGAGTCAACACAGAAACGCCGCGGTATTCAGGATCCATTCACCCTGGCATCGTAACTACAGCAAAGACCTACGGACAAAAGCAGTTGGTCTACAGAAAGGAAGAACCCATTTGGCCTCCAGCTAAAAAAAGCAATCCACGCAAGACACCTCCTAGTTGTCGAACAGAAAATAAACAGACGTGCACTGCTTTTGAAATACGGTGACGGATAATGTAGAAAATATGTCGACGCATAAGCTGTAGAAGCAAATGTAACAATGGTTCAAATAACACGAATTCCAACTGCAAATTCTCGCTTATCGAAGCGCGATTAAAACTGGAAAACCCAGGTTTTAACAGATAGTGTGCGACCTTATTTCAACAAGTTTTTACATTGAAACAATAGAGAAAATCATTATAGGCGGTCGTAATGTATACCAAGATAACAGGTACCTGAAACGGGATATAACTATTTAGTTGTAGCATATACTTGTCGTTTCAAAGCAACTAGATTTAAGTTAAGGAATTTATTCGAGAACATGTTTATTATTAATTATGTTGAAGGATTTAACAGTAGAAACAGAATTTATTCGAGCGGGTTTTGAATTAATAAGGGAGAAAAATAGGGTAATTAATTTATGCTGAAAATAAACGTAACAATTCTTTAAAAAATCCTAAAAATAGGTAACAAAGGTACAAAATGTTTAGCAATTTTCAATGTTTATGAAATTGTATGCTTAACGCACCTTATAAACTTTATAATAAATTTGCGTCCGCTCTATTTTGTCGTTCCTACTTCAAAAATTTTTACTAAAATTACCTACTTGAAATTAGAGAGTTGTTGCAAACTCATTCCAAGCAGACTTTATTAAAAGAATCTTCAAATAAAGTATCCTTTTTTAAAAGTTTGCATCCAATCTAAAGGAGTGTTAGTGCAAGTGTTTTTTTCCTTACTCTTTATTCTGACATATATGTTTAGTATTCTATATCTATAGGTTATGTTTTAAAAATGAATAAAGAATTAATCTCTTTTGTGATAAGGTGACCTACATGTTTAACTATATTGGAAAAATCAAAAAAATTGTATTCACACAAAGATGAACCTTTTTTTATTATTTGCGTCTTTTATTTCCCACTGATTCAAAAACATTTGTATGTGTTGTCAATGTGTTTTTACGGAATACTTTTTGAGTTTACTTCAAGACACTGTTTTTACTTCTTTCCAAGCATATAGCATATCTGTTTTCAAAAGGATTTTTACAGTTTACTTCTAGGAAAAGCATTACAAAACAGCATCCTCGTATTTAGAGCGTTGACGTTTTATATCTTTTTCGTGTTATAAACTTGGACATTATATTTCTAAATTTAATTACGGAAACAACACTACAAAAAACCATTTATTTCGCTATATTTATACACAAAGCAGACAATTAAATGTAAGTTTGTACGTTAGGCATATGTCAAAATTAAGGCGCCTTAAATAAAAGCATTCCCTGCCTGTGTTTAATTTAAATAAAGGTGTTCTTTATTTTAATAAAGTACAAACATTATAGGTGTAATTGTGCATGTGTAAATGTCAAATAAGGGAAAACTTTATTATAAAATTGGTAAAATGAACTTTGCAATAACTCTCTAGTGTTTTAGGCGGTAGACATAAACTATACACGCGATTGATAATATCGACGTTCGCCGCATGATTGAAATTTGAAGTATATACATATACATAATATAAATCGTGCAAACTTTTGCATTATGAATAAATTACCTAGTTTGATGTTCCTGAGCATCTTTAACTTGCCTAAAGTACAACATGAGGAACATTAAATAGGACTAGTAGAAAAAATATTCGGTATAAGAAGTGAGTTATAATATCACGTTTCCTTTACATTAAACAAGACGAAAAACTGATTATTAATGGGTTCATGAAGACACTACGTGAAAATATAATTAAGAACGTTTACTTACTCAATGTGAGATAGAATTAAAGGGACGATGGAGTACTTACTCTTGCGTTTTTCGGCCCGAAATGTTCGGGCCGGCCCGAGTCGTTTGGCCCGGCCCGGCCCGAAAAAAGATAGGCCCGGCCCGGGCCTGGCCCGAATAAAGTAGTCAACGGCCCGGCCCGGATTCGAGCCCGAAATCGGGTTGCCGGGCTGCGGCCGAAAGCCGAGCCCGAGTACATCCCTATTGTTCTCCAAGAATATTAATCCAGCTAAAAATCACAAAAGCCCCTTCAATAATAATAGTTTTTGACCACTACGAAGTTACTGATTGGTTTAATGCACTCAACCATCCAAAATTCGACTTTATTCACAATACGTAAAAACCCTCAGTTTAAACTACTATTTTGCAACTTCGAGATTCATATGTTTTTCATAAAAACAGTATTTACTTTAATACTGCGATTTAACATTGCAAAAATCTAAAAATTACGTACAAACATGCGTGTAGTGATTTAGAATAATAACAAATGTAATTATCTGAAAAATTAAGGATTCTTTCTTTTTAATCTATTTAAATAATACAAAACGTAGTTCTATATACTGGATATTATCAAAAAAAGCATATTTATGCTTTTATTATGAATTACTGTAAATTGAAATTATGCCCTAATTCAGAACAATAAGGATTATTTACTTCAGTATTTTTGCTTATAAATTAAAATATAAAATTTTGGAGATAAAGATAACATGTTACTGTTTTATTCTCCGTCTCTTCATCATTACGTATATTAACCAAATCCGCCAAAGATTTCTCTATTATACCCTGCTCTAACATGTTTTTGCTTTCATCATCAACTGGGTGTTGAACTTCATCAGAAAAAATACCGGATTGCACCCTATTTATCCCCTCCCATTTTCAATATAACTAACATTAGTGAAATCAATAATGTGCATTTCCTTATCCCACTCTATATAAAAATCCTGAATAATAGTAGTTTTTTTTTTTTTTTTTTTTTTTTTTAAGATAGAAATATTAAGAAAACTGTATATTCACCTTATATAAGTATTTACAGGTTTTTATGATATAAAGTTCTAATTAATACAATAAGTAACTCTATAAATATTTACATATCCAAATTACTATTAAAGAATTACAGTTTCAAATTCGTTCATAAAATAGCAAATATGCTTGTGCTTTAAGTACCCTTTTTTCGGGTACTTCTAAAACATAAGAGTCGTTAACATAATACCACTTTCCTGGCAGAATTTCAGCATTGGCTTTGCTATTTTCGCAAGATAAAGGCAATACGCCATTTTGATATTGAAATAGAAATTGCCAACGGTAACTGTTGTTGTCTAAAGCAGTTCTTATTTTTATATATGCGTCATAATGTCCTTTGTGAATTGAACCGCTATGTTGCACAACACCATATAATGCATATAACACTTTAGTTTGATTATCAATTGAACAAAATGGCGTTAAATCCAGTAACAGGGGAAACGAAACATATTTATTCACCTTTGCAGATCGGAGTCTTAAAACCCGAAATCGTTTTAAATGTAAAATCAATATAGCAGGAGGACTACATATTAGAAGTTGTTTAGTTGCGTTTGTATAAATAAATCCTTTTTAGTTTCGCCATGTTTTTGTGCAAAATTGCAACTTACTTTATTATTTCCAAAAGCAGATCAGAGTCTGTGAATTGGCTTAAGCAGGATTGTATGGAATATTCATCTGCATATGTATCATCGGTTTCCTTATCGTTATTAAAAGGCTGTAAAATTTCTCTTTTCGATATTGGCAAACTTAGATCAAAAAAGAATTCTTCTTGACGTGAAATATGTTTACAGTCTTGGCACTGTAATGTACTGACTAAGACTCCTCTGAATATTTGTTCAGTTGGTAGTTGTAACTCAGAAGCCTGCTTTTCATAAAATTTTATAATTCTTTCTTTATCACTTTCACAAGATGATGGAACTATTTTACAACTAAACCTCCATTTTTCTAAAATTACGGTTTGATACCTTTTTAAGTCATTTTCACTCAATATTTCTAATAAATGTCGTAATAGTAGTTTTATTCTCGGCATTATACTCTGTCTTGAATATTTATTATATCCATCTCCATTATACACTCTAATTTGTGCGCTAGTATAATCAAAAATCCATTTTGCTTTTGAACACTCCCTATTTTTAAGTTCAATACTGTTAATTGTTGCAAACCTTTTATTGTATGGAGCTATTAAATTATTTTTCCTTAAAGGTATCAATTTTCCTAATTTTCTTTGGAATTAAACCACTCAGAGATGTTAAAATCGTCTTTATCTGCGTTTGTCAGTGCGGCAGGAAAAGTCTCCTGACAAGAATGCGGAAGTATAGAAATTCCTATAAACCAGAAATAATATTTACTTGAATATTATTGTAGTTAAAAACATCGCATTGAGTTTTGAGTTATTACCTTCCTGATGTAATTAAATATCGCTTGTAAACATTTGGAATAAATGCATTTTTACGACTGGTTAATAATTATGAAATAAAAAATTCTTATAAAAGTAAACATAACTTAGTGTTTGAAACTTATTAAATGTTATTTATTGATGATAGGGTTGTAACAGTACACAGACTGTGACATTGAGCAAGCAGTCGTATAGAGACGCAAATATCATTGTACCAAAGTGTTATCCCATGTATTGCTCATTAACCTGTTGACAATGCCCGTCTAGCTGAAGCGTGAGTCATAAAAGAATGTTACTTTTCTGAATTAATCACCTTTAATTCCGACTATGGTATATGGCAGCGGTTGCCAAACTTTTTAGAAGCAAGTGCGCAATGAAAAATTTTTACAGCGGTGGACGCCTGTTTTTATGTGGGTAAGAGAGAAAATAAAAATAAACATATATTAGCGTTACAATAATATAATAAAATTATTATAGTACATGGTAACTGGTAGTAATAATACATAAACGGTAAATAAGAAGTAAACATAAACATAAAAAAGCTATTATCTTCTTTAATGAGAAGGCTGATACTGTATTTCTTCACACAATTTTTCATAATCAGGACTGTAATTTGATACTACTATTTTTAAGCAATTATTCAAATTTTCATCCGTAAGACTTGCTCTAAACTTATCTTTAATAAATTGCATGGAAGAAAACGTGGCTTCACTTAGATAAGCCGACCCGAAAAACGATTTTACTTTTAGAGCGCAATTTTTTAATATTGAATATTTATGTGAATCAACAAATTTCCAAAACAGCTTTCAAAGCGATGTCATTTTGTAATTCTATAATTTATAATTCTAAATTTTATATATTTGTTATATTAAATTTATTTAATTCCGCAACTTAAAATAGTTACATCAACGTTATTCATAGGATTTTGAAAGAAAAGTAAAATCAATTCCAAATTGTCAAATTGCTTAAATCTTTCATTACAATCATTACTTAATTTAGTTAGATAATTAACATATATTCGGCAATCTATCTGATTTTCTAGAAATATTTTTGACATTTCAGGAAAATGAGTCAACGATTTGTTTTGAAAATGAGAAATCCAAAGGGTTAATTTAGCTTTAAATGCTTTAATAGCACTTACCATATCTGCCAAATCTTTATTTTCACCTTACAGTTCAAGGTTTAACTGATTCAATTTCTGACAAATATCAGCTAAAAATAAAACGCATAGCCAGTTAGTATCTTCAAGAATATTATAAATTTCCCCTTTTTGTTCAAGAAATGCTTTTATTTCAAGAATTAAATTAAGAAAACGTTCTAATACTTTGCCTTTGCTAAGCCACCTCACTTCTGTATAAGGTAGTAAATCAGAATACTCAGCATCATTATCTTTTAGTAGTTTTTTGAAAAGTCTGTGCTGCAATGGCGCAGCTTTTATAGAATTTATTATTTTAGTTATAGGATCCAAAACATGGTTAAGTGAAAGAATTTTAGAGCACAACTTGCTGGTATACTATGCCATGATAAGCAAAAAATTTGGAAATGGTTTATTTTTTTTTCACAAGGTTATAAATCCCTTGTTTTATCGATCACGGCTGGAGCTCCATCAGTCGTGATTGAAGATAATTTATGTAGGGGAAGTTTTCGTTCCAAAATAAAAATTTTAAAAACTTGATAAATATATTCACCTCTTGTTCTCTCTTTCATTGACAAAAGACATAGCATTTCTTCCTTCACAGAGATGTCCCTGTTATATCCAATGATTCGTCCATTTGAAGTGAAAACTAAGAGCACCTATCCATATCGGATTCAAGTTGATTATTAAGGTTGGTCGATATTGCAGTTGTTGAGGCGAGTACCGGGCCTCAACGTGTTAATAAAATTTAAGAGCAGGAATTACGTTTTTTTATTGAACAGTTACTTGCAGTTTGTTCTAATACACAGTGTCGCTGCTTTAAATTTGTGTACATGCAAATAAACCCTGGTTTTTCAGTATAAGAAATATAAAATTACATACATTAAATTATTTTTGAAATATGTCACTTCGAAAACTCCTAGATTCTTTTTCTCAATTGAATAACAGTTAATGACACAACAAATACAACCAATCAACACACTGTCGGGTGAACCTGTCGCAGTAACAGTCTCCCTCCCGGTAGTCGAACATGATAGATCGGTCTACCAACTAGTCTCTTTTTACGTCTAGAATTGCCAACTTTGATGCAGGTCTCAGGAATATTCATCAGCTGTTTTTACAGTAGCCTGTCGAACTTGTCCATTGCGACTTGGTTTAACATTTAGGATGATTCCCTTTCTCCAAGTGTTTCTAGGTTGCTTTTCATCAACCACAATAACAATATCACCCTCTTTTATAGGTTCCACTTTACGGAACCACTTGGTTCGTCTAGTCATGTCAGGTAAGTACTCTAACACCCATCGTCTCCAAAAGGAAGTTGCCTACTTTTCCAGTTTTTACGTAAAATCAAGTCGCTGTCCGTAAATTCACCATTCGGTTTAAGGCCATTGGAACTACCTAGCAGGAAGTGGTTTGGAGTGCTTCGGCACAAGTGGTTTCCAAAGGAACGTATGTTAACGGTCGAGAATTAATAATATTTTCGACTTCCATCAACAGACTTCGTAGCAATTCGTCCTTGGGTTGGCGAGCTGGAATTATCACTTTTAGCGTTTTTTCACTGATCGGATTAACCTTTCCCAGCTCCCTCCCATATGAAGAGCCGCTGGTGGATTAAATTTCCACTTTATTTTAATACCAGGGTAAGCTTCTTCTTGGAGTCGATCGACGTTAAGTTTATCAAGCTCTTTTCGTAGTTCCATATCTGCTCCCTTAAAGTTAGTGCCATTGTCGCTATATAGTTCCTTAGGATACCCTCTTCTTGCCGAAAAATTACGAAGAGCCATGATGCACGAATCAGTAGACAATTAGTGGGCTACTTCAATGTGTATGCACCGTACAGTCAAGCACGTGAACAACACACCCCATCGTTTTTCTGATCTTCTGCCGACGCTTATGAACATTGGTCCAAAATAATCAACCCCAACAAATGTAAATGGACGTGTAAATGGAGACAATCTGGCTCGAGGTAATTCTCCCATTTCTGGAGGCACAGGTAATGCCATTTGGTTCTTGCATATTTGACATTTCCTAACAACCTTTTTAAGGGTGGAGCGCAGAAATGGTATGTCATACTTTTGCCGAAGTTCATTAACAACGGTTTCGTTGTTGTGGTGATGAAATCTGCAATGATAATAATTGATTATGAGCAACGTTACGTGGTGATCCTTGGGTAATAATATAGGTCGCTTTGTATTGAAATCAATCCCAAATCCTGCATCTATACGACCATTCATTCTAAGAATACAATTGTCATCAAGATATGGTGATCGGTTATATATAGAACTTGACCGTTCTACAGAAACTATCTTTGTCGGTACAGGCGCTCCTTGTTGGTGTTCAAGTGCTCTAATTTCATTTGGATAACATTGAGATTGGGTAAAGCGATATACACAGTTTTCCGATCTCTCATATTCTTCGGGCGAAATTGGTCCGTTAACGGAATTCCCTTGCTGAACTTTAGCTCGCAAATTACCAATAAATCTATGCATATATGCTACCGAACGAATCAGACGAAACCAATTTGAAAAACGCTCCACCGGTAACCAATTGTTGCTGGCATCCTTTTGAAAATTATGTGGTATTATTTCTTCTTCACAGACAATGTCATTCATAGGTTCTTCTCTGGGCCAAAGTGACGGATCCTCCAATTAGAAGGATGGCCCCTTAAACCATCGACTTGTTGATTCAAAATACGGGAATTTTGACCATTTTGTGGTTTCATCGGCAACATTTAGATTTGATGGAATCCACCGCCATTCTTCTATGTTAGTAATATCCAAGATTTCACAGACTCGAAATGCCACAAATTGTCGAAAACGTCTCTGTTGGGAATTTAACCAAGACAAAACCGTCTTCAAATCTGACCAAATTTTCCGACGATCGATTTTTATGGTATGAGCCTCACAAATGCTTTTTGCCAGTCGCGCACCTAACACAGCAGCTTGTAGTTCTAAACGTGGAATTGAAAGCATTTTCAGTGGGGCGACCTTTGTCTTTGCTCCAATTAATGAACATTCGATGCTTGAATTACCTACAATTCTAAAATATCCAACGGCAGCATATGCATCTTCACTTGCGTCCACGAAAATGTGTAACTCTACTGATTTGTAAGTGCGCGAAGAGTGAAGTGAATAGGATCTTTGGATTTGCAACTTTTCTATTTTTGGAAAAACTTCAATCCATTTTAACCAATTCGTGTATTGTGATTCCGAAATTTGATCAACCCAATCAATATTTGATTTCCAAATGTCCTGTAATAAGATTTTTACATACACCAAAAATGATGCAAGTAATCCAATAGGATCAAATATTGACATCAATGCTCTCAAGATCTCCCGCTTAGTCGGTTTTCTTCGACCGCATAAAACGTCTTCATTGGCCTTGTTATATGTAAGTAGATACGTAAAACTGTCAGAATTGGTACACCACCACATACCCAAAACCTTTTCAGTCGTTGGCTCATTCTGAATATTAAGGCTTTTAGGATCAGCTGCGGAATTTCCTCCAAGAGCTGCCACAACTCTATTTGAATTTGAAGCCCAGTTTCTTATTTCAAACCCGCCTTTAGCATGTATAAGTTTAATTTCTTCCGCTAACTGTATTGCTTCGTTGGCTGTATCAACACTCTCTAACAAATCATCAACGTAGTGATTCTTTAATATTGCTGTCACGGCTCTCGGGTAGTTATTTGCGTACCGCAGTGCATTATTATTTTTAACGTAGTGTGCAGAACATGGAGAGCATGTTGCGCCAAAGGTCATGACGTTCATAATATATACATCTGGCGTGCGTTGACTGCAGTTATCTCTCCACAAAAAACGTTGAGCTTGCTGATCCTTTTCAGAAATTAGAACCTGGTGAAACATTTCTCGAATGTCACCAGTGACTGCTACACGCCCTTCTCGAAAGCGCCAAATTACCTCCGGGAGGGAGACCAATTGGTCTGGGCCTTTAAGAAGGAACGTGTTTAATAAAACTCCATTGACTGTCGCCGCAGCATCCCAAACAGTTCGGCGTTTACCTGGCTTGTTTGGGTTACTCACGGAGAATATTGGTAAATACCAAATTCGCGGATAGGGTACTTACAGTTCACTAACTGACATCTTCCGTATATAACCTTTAGACAAATGGTTATTAATCGTTTCATGTATACTTTTCGCTATTTCAGGGCTATGCAACATTTGTTTTTCCAAACATATGAGAGGATTATATGCCATTTTGTAACTATCGGGCATTTCAAAGTTGTCAAACTTCCATAATAACCCGGTCTCATACCGGTTACCTTTGTAAATTGTGGTAGTTTCCATTATCGTCCGAGCCCGTTTATTTTCATCAGATTCTACAATTGTCCCTGGAAGTTTTACACCAAAGTTTTCAATGGAAAAATACTCCTTCACCATTTGATGTAATTTTGTATCGCTCACATTCACATATGTGTTTTGTTTGATGTTGGTAACTAACATGGAAATCCGGAGGTGTGTCTGCTAATGTATCATAGAAACCATGTAGAAACCAACCAAGACGTGTTTTCGTCGCTACGGGTTCTTTCCATGTCCCTTCACGAACTTCTTGAGGAAGTGCCAATTTATAATTATCGATACCAATAAGAATACGAGGAACCGCATTTGTGTAAGGTTCTATCTTAACATTGTTCAAGTAACGATACTTCGTGATGAACTGAATTGCAGATATGGTCTGTGAATGTAAGTCCAAGTTATCCACTGTGCGGACATCGCTAATTTTGTATTTTCGCGCACCTGAGTATGTGCCAGAAATTTCTACAGATACTCTTTGCGAATTTTTTTCCACTCGTGTACCGTTATCGGTCCATTTCAAACATAAGGACTGACGGGTACCAGATAGCCTAAGCTCGTCCGCCAAATCATGCTGAATCAGGGTGACAGATGACCCTTCATCGAGGAAGGCAAAGGTGCGTATTGATCCTCTCCTTCCGTAGAGGATAATGGGAATAATTCAGAAAAGAACAGTTTGAAGTTTGTTTAAATGAACATTGCAGCTAACAGGAGGCTCATTGATAAGAGCATTTAAATTAACGTCAGCTTTAGATGCCGAGGCCTGATCATCTTTGTGAAGCAGACGATGATGTTTGAACGTACAATTATCAATCCCACAAATTTCGTTTGATCTACAATTGCGAGGATGATGCTGCGCTAAACATTTCCTGCATAGTCTATTTTGACGCACCGCGTGCCATTTTTCTGAATGACTCAGTATTTTAAACTTAGTGCAGCTCCTGACATGATGTGAATCACTTTTGCATACAACGCACTTTTGTTCGTTAACATGATCAAACCTACGATGCTCATTTTTATTACTTGATCTTTCAATGTGAGTGTTTACATATCCAGACGTATTGCGTCTTTCTGCTTTACCTTCACGGTATTGTGTATCGCTCGGTAGTAAAGTCACATCACTTGCAGCACGTGCAACCTGCATAACCCACGTCCCAAAGGTAACCAAACTGGAACATGCTACGGTTTGACGATACATAGCCCAATTGAGCTTAATTTGTGGTGGTAGTTTATCTACAAGCTCCTGTTGCAAGCACGGATTTGATAAGTGATCCACTAAACCAGCTGCTTCCATCGTAACACATAAATTATCTACAGACAACGCATAATTGATAATAGTGTCGAATTTGTCTGCTTTTGGTGCTGGTTGGGATCTAATTGAGTGCAGAAGTGTATGAATAATTTGTTCTGGCCTACCGTATAAAACCCGCAACGTCTCAATTGCACCAGGAACCGTTTAAGGAAGAAGCAGCCTGCTTCTGACCGCATCCAGTGCTTTGCCTTTTAAACATTTCTGTAAACGGATTAAGTTCTCAGCATTTGTGAAACCGCACGTTTACGTTGAACCTTCATAACTATTATAAAGAGTGGCCATTCCTCTGGCTTACCGTTAAATGTTGGCAAATCCTTTGGTAACCCTTGCCAGTAGGGCTACTGGTAAATATTGAGTGCTTTTGTGGAAACGAAACAGCACGTACATCATAAGACCGCTGAGGTGATAGAATGTTTGTATTACCACTAGGTGCTTCACTACTGTAGTTGGGTTGCAAACGATTATGACCTGTGTGAGTTAACGGAATTCTATTAGCATCGCAATGTATTTGAGATGCAGTTGTAAATGGAAACTTAGCATTTGGTTTTAGAACACAACTTGAAGCGTTCAATATCCACTTATTGACTGTACCGTCCTACGGTTGTACATCACACTCTTGCATACCATTGTCCTCTCCGCTGTCCGAATCGCTGGCATTTAAAATGCTATACTTTTTGTTTAAATAAACTTGATCTTGATCCTGCATGTTACGTTTATGCATTAACTCACGTTTTTCGTTTAAAATACGTTCTTCTTCTAAGCGTTCTAATTGCAACTGCTTTGTTTTGGCGGACCGCTTTGAAGATGATATTGAAATCTTATCAGATATATAAGATACTTGGCGTAATGTTGGTGATAAAGTAATAGTGCACTTGGGGCACAGAAATTCCTTTTTTGATATTGATTCGGTTACGTTGACACACTGAAAATGGAACCATAAATCACATCGGTCGCACTGGACCATCTCTTCAGTATCAGGCTGCTTGCATTTTTGGTAGCTATGTACACCAGTTAGTGGTGACTGCTCAAATGAATTTTCCATTGCTTGATACCAATTAACCAAGTACTTCACAAATAGAACAATTTTTAATCGCTTTGGTTTACAGCATCCCCACAAATAGGAGGTTTACAGGGGGCAAAGAGCGATTAATGGGTTCTGCAATAAGTTGTTAAGATATATAGACAGATATACGTACAGTGGGGAGCACACACACAGTAAGAGTACGAAATACTAAGTACAAATTATGCGCCGTAGATGCTCGACCAAATCGTACTTCGTCTATGGCATCTGCTGGGTTATGTGATTATCACACCACTATATTGCAATAAACAATCTTCTATCCAGGATGTAATAATATATTCACAAGATCCAAATGGAAAAACAAATTTAAAGGCTGTTGAGGCGAGTACCGGGCCTCAACGTGTTAATAAAATTTAAGAGCAGGAATTACGTTTTTTATGGAACAGTTACTTGCAGTTTGTTCTAATACACAGTCTCGCTGCTTTAAATTTGTGTACATGCAAATAAACCCTGGTTTTTCAGTATAAGAAATATAAATTTACATACATTAAATTATTTTTGAAATACGTCAATTCGAAAACTCCTAGATTCTTTTTCTCAATTGAATAACAGTTAATGACACAACAAATACAACCAATCAACACACTGTATTAATTGTATTACGTGACAATTGTAAATCATTTATTGCACTAACTATTTCTTGTTTATAGGAAAAAGTATCAAAAGGAGAATCGGCATTTCCCTTTGCTCCCACGAAACAATATTCTTCTTCCCAGTCTTTTTGGAAGGCTTAAAATTGTGGCCGTTTGCTTGGTCCTGCTTCAGGCATGTCGTTTTTTGTGGTTATATTTTTGTAATCAAAAATAACTTTAAAAAATTTGCGAATTATTAGAGACATCATATAAAACAGACAATTCAGACGTTAATATCAATTCACAAGCATAATATACCGTTTCGTCATCATTGAACGTACACTTACGAATGATGCAGAGCTCGCGCCCTTCGGAGCCTGCCAGCAGTTGCATATACCGCGCACGTGTTACGCCTCACCCCCTCAGTAGCGACAATCCGAAAACCGTCTGTCTCCCACTTATGCTGCACCTCTCATATACTCAAACCACTAAAATAGATGAAAATAAAATTATTATTACTTACTTTAAAATTATTTTCATATGGTTTAGAAAAGTTTCAAAAATGGCATTTTTAAATTAGTATTTTGGAAATCTTGCAGGGGGCGCATTACAGATCAACCGGCTGGCGCATATGCACACGCGGGCGCGGGGTTGGCCACCGCTAGTTTATGGTATATTTTGTTTTTATTTCAATAATAAAGATAGGAATTATTTTTTATACAAATCAATATTACAGTGATAATCCTTTGCAACTAAATTTTATGTGCAACGGCGCTTTCTCTTAAAAAATTTTATGCACTTCCAGCATTCGAAGTAGCTTTTAAAAATGAGAAATATTCATAATTTTTTCGCATTCGGGGTGCATTTTTCGAATAAAACTTATGAAAATTTTGCTGAGCACACTTTTGTCTACCAAAAAAATAAACATTTTTGAAAAACTTACAATTTTTTTAACTAAAAGTATATAAAAATTAAAAATTTTTAATTTACAATTTTATAAGTTACAATATTGACTTAAGTCAAAAATAATAAAGTTTTTGAAATTATTACAATTTTTCTACCTTAAGAATATATAAAAATTTAAACATTTTTTGATTTAAAAATTTGCAAACTACAACTTTGGTCCTATCAAAAATTTTGGTATCTGAAGCCGTTTTTGTCTTACGTCTAAAGTACTAAAATGTTTGAAATTGTTTTAATTTTCATTCACTAAAACCATAAAAATTTAAGTATTTTTTATGTAAAATGTTACAAGCTACATATTTGTTCTAAAGGAACAGCTTAATCATCACTACTGGAATTACTATCGTATGAATCGGAGTTATCACTCTCTGACCCTACATTAATAATTACACTGTCCACGGCCTTTTCCATCAGACCGTCTTTCTGCAAGTATTTGTCTTCCATTTTTTCCCCATGATGGCAATAACTCGCCCAATCCTCGGAAGTGATATGGAGTAGAGCTTCAGTAGTGCACTCTTGCAACTTTGAAAGTGAAAGGTCGGATAAAACATTTCTCCTTCTGACAAAATGCTTTACTTTAGCCCAAACCATTTCAATTGGATTTAGCTCACACATATAAGGAGGTAATTGCAAGGCTATATGACCATGAGCTTCCATCAACAAATCTATGATATATTTTGTCTCCTTTAGTTTTTTTAAAATTATAAGATCATAAAAATCTGATTTCCGTTACGAATCATCACAATTAACTCCCTGACGACGTAGCCAAAACAACATATCGAATTTCAGAGTATATATTATTGGCACTTTATCAACTTGAACAGTATGATAAGGTGCATTATCCAGCACTATTACTGATTTTGGTGGTAAATTCCGCAACAGCTGCTGATGGACCCATTTCTCAAAATGTTCTTCATTCATTTGACCATGGTAATCGTCTGTGGCCGTTCCTGCTCTAAAAACCAGTTGAGAATTTTGTACAAATCTATTCCGAGAACCCGTACCTACAATTATCGATCGCTTTCACGAATTTGTTTCAACAGCAACACCAAATATGGTATCATCTTGCTAACACTTTCTAATGTCAAGCTATTGTCTACCCACGTTTCATCAATATAAATAATTTCTCTATTTTCTTGCAGCAATTGTTTAATTTTTCGTAAAGATTTAGATTGCCAAAAACTATATTTGGACGTTCAATTAATATTTTTCTTTTCGATTCACATTTGCCCCAACAAAAACTATACTGGTGTAAAATCTTTCGCAATGATGTCGGGCCCCAAGGAAATTCAATCCGTTCCTTAATAATCGGTAGGATTTTGGGAATTGCTGAAACCCGTTTTTCAAATAGGTAAAAATTTTGAATAATTTCTTAATTATGGGCGCATCGGCGTTATCAATCCTTACATTGCGGTGGTCGGAACGCTTTCGAATTTGTCCTGGGCTACGTAAAAGGGTATTGTGTTCCTGAGCCTGTTTGGCTTCTTTCCGTATATGTACAATTGTGTTTAGCGACACTCCTGTATAATTAGCTGCCCGTTCTGTAGCTTGTTTAGCGGTGAATGTATAACCGTTGTTAAGGGCTTCATGTGCACAAACATTAATCACACGACTTATAATATTTCTTTCTAAACTTTTAATGCTTTTTCCTTTTTTGTTTGATTGCATTCTGCAAAAGCTTATTATTTAATAAATTTGTACTTTGAAACGGTATGTACACAATATCAATTACGGGTGGTAACGATTAACAGCTGCCGAGCTATCGCGCGGGCATAAATACTACTGCAGACTGAAACTGTAACTAAAGGAATACTAAGGCGAATGTTTTAGCAAGCATTTACTACGATGAGTTCAAGTTCAAATGATGCATTATGTGATCCACTTACCTCATGTTCCCGAGGTCTTTTCATCGCGCGCGGACTATAGGATCGTTGTCAAAAGTATCATATTTTCTTCTAAAAAATTTTTATGTTGCTTTATACAATTTTCTGAAATCAAACTTTCCTTCGTCCCAGGATCAACTAACGTTTTTTTCTACTTTATTTTTAATAACTAAATTTATAATTGGCAATACATTTTCATTACTAATTTCCGTCTAATTTCTTTCGTGCGCTTTTGTCTCGTGTGTTCTCAGTGACTTTGCATTGATAAGTCGTAAGTAATATCAAAGTGAATATTGTATTTATGAGAAAACATTTGTGATTTTGAAATTGCCTATATGAGAGGTCGTAGGTTTAAGTAGTGAGGTTTTGCGTATTGTTAATCAAGTCAGTTTTCACATTTTTGAGCACGCTGAACAACAGGTATTTTGTTATAGAAATGAACCATTACTATTTTAACATGAATGATATTTTTTGAGAATAGTAAAATTCCTGAACCATGGTAAGTTGTTTTATTTTGCAGGTGAAGCTATAAATAGACCGTGTAGTCTTAAGGCAAATTATTTCTTGATGTTGTGAAAACAAACGACGTTATCGAAAGTAATGCAACGATTAACAAACTTAAGTGCAAAAATTGTAAGATCTCTACGATTATTATAATGTGTCTTCAATTATTTAGTTTTTGTCAACTTTGGACAATTGTAAGTAGACCTACATTTGATGAAATACTTTAAGCATCATCATCATTATTACTATCATTACGTCGATACTCCTTGATTTTGTTAAACGTGTACCTCCATTGCGTCCCATTCTTGGTAAACGTACACATTTCCCTGAAATTTCCACAACCTATCTTTCATTATCTACGTTCCTATCTCTGTTTGTCATTTATCCTCCACTATTCCCCAATGCCTTACATTCTTCCATTTTCCTATTTATTTTGGTTTCCACAGACATCTTTCTTCTTCTACTATTTCCAGAACCTCTTTGTTCTTAAATTTGTTGGTCCATGCTATCATCATCATACATCTGAAGCACCAAATTCTAAGTTACCGCCTTTTTCATGTCTGCTTTTCCTACTGTCACCATTTTATAGCTGTATAGTGCTGTGATCCACGTATATGCTTTCCACAATTTTCTCATTGTTTCTATGTTCGTTGTTTTCCAACATCGCAGCTGCTGTTTCTTGTTGGATACGGCAAGCCTTTCATTCTATTGTTTTTAAAATACATAACCTATTTCACTGATATTCAGTAAATCGTTTGCTAAACACATAACCTATTTCACTGAGATATACGAAAGAATTTAAGTAACCTGATTGCTATCAAGATCTCCCAACATTTAGACATTTGCCGAATTAATAGTTTTCCAATTAATCATTTCCTGCCAACATTTGTTGAGAACATTGCAAAACCAACATCTTTTTATTTACAATTGTTAACAATAATCATAATCTTTAAGTACAATTACTTTTTTCGTAATTAGGTATTTCTGCCCTGACCGACTTGCAACTTGAGAGAAACTCCAAAACGATAGAACAGTTCTTTTATAAGCACCAGTTGCAGCTTCTAAGTTTGGTATATCATACACTTCGGTCCACTTCGTAAAATAGTTCTTAACTACCAAGATGTACTTATTCCCCTAGTCGGTTTTAGGGAATAGACCTCTAGTGTCGATTGTCACTCCTTCAAATGATCTCTCCGCGTTGCATTGCGTCATTGAAACCTTATGGTTTCCCAATGCTGCATGCAGCTAACACTTACGGCACCAATCGTATTCATCGTCCTTGCAGCCTACCCAGTAAAATTTTGCTCGGATCTCTCTAGAATCTTCTTAACACTGAAGCGTCCCCCGATGTCTCATTATAAAGATATCATAAAATCTCCAACACTCGATTTTTAGGAACCACCACCTGAAGCGTACTCGCGGATCTATCTCCATTCTCCTAGGATCGCAACAAAATTCCAATCTTTACACTCAGGGATTCCAATTGCGCCCAGTGCGACTTTAGGTCTCTTTAGGTCTCACCGGCCGAATACCCTGCAAAGGTGGACATTTTTCTATGGTTTTCCGATCCAGAATGGTACCAAAGTCTTCGTCATTCTCCTATTCTGTTCATATCTGCTTGCTTCTAACCATGAAAAATGATTACACTCTTTGAGGCAGAGTCGTCTCGAAAAAACATCAGCATTATGATGACTTGTACCAGCACAGTGATTCATTTTGGTATCATACTCCTGTAGCCTTTCTATCCCCAGGCGGTTTGCCCTTCGACGTTTCTCAACTGTAATAGCCGCCTTAGCGCAATGAGGTCGATTTTCAGGTAAAATTTCCTGTCGTACTTATAAAAGTGATCAACGAATTTCAACACAGACAACGGCTCGCACCTTGTAATGAAATAATTCTGTTTTTCGAGAGCACTTTCCTAAGGTAACCAATGACTCTTCTAGCCCGTCTTGCATGTGAGATAGTAAATTTTCGATCACGACATTGCTCGCGTCCGCATCCAAGATGGATTTGCTTTCCGGTCGATAACTAAAGATCGGAGGTATTGTCAATAAATGCCTTAAATAGAACGCAAAATTCTGTTTATAGTATCAACAGTGCTTTATTTTCAAACTGATTATACAAGCCCTTTCAGCAACTCGTAGCTACAATAGAGTTTACTAAAAGCTGTCTCAACAATTTATTTTCAGAACTAATCGCTAACAATACAAATGTTATTTTCTAAAAATTACGAAGCTATTTTCTAAATTACTTACTAACGAAGCACTATAATGAACTATTTAAGCATTAATTATTGATGTCTACAATGACTACAGTAATTCATGCCGCAGAGTAATTTATGTCGACGGTCATTTATATCACACCTTTCAAAGCATTAAACTAGAACATATTGCAATCAAAATTTCAAGTAGGACTAAACTCCAACGTCTACGGCGGTAATTTAAATACCTATTTAAAACTTATAAACTATTTAAAATATACAAGAAATTATGCAAATAACATTCTCGAATGTATTTAACGTTATCTAAATAACTGTTAAATGTAAAACTCTTGTACCTATCAAGCATCTTTATTTGAAGATATTACTTCACAATGTAATTATTCTTGTCGGAGATAGATAGGTTGGCGCTACAACATTTTTGAAATCATCCATCTTGTTAAACTGAAAAATTTCAAACTGTTTAAAGCGATGCCAAAACATTTGCTAGCAACTGTTTATGATTTAACAAAATATTTGAACACAAAGAAATCATCTTAACTAGTAATATGCGCTCATAGCTATTTTTGTAATTTTTTTATTGTTCTATCAAGCAATTAGTTTGTTAATGCGTTTTCGCTTTCCCTCAAGCTATTTCAGTAACGGTACGAATTTTTTGGTTATTAGTATTATGGCTACAAACCTTTTTGTGCCGTGAGATCTCCAAAACATCAGGGTGAGGAGAATATCGCCGGGTGTACAAACCAGCATGAAGTATTTATTTGTTGAATAGTTTCTCTCAACTTGTGGGGTGAAGAGCATATCTTCAGAAGGTTTCTACACTACTTTTTTAGTGTTTTAAGGCTTTGCTACATACGATGACAACTTAGTGGTAAAAATACGTATCTATTAGTTAAAAATAATTTATGGTTAACGGATTCTTATTATGTAGAAGATATTGATGGTTTCTAATTAACGAGGAATTTAGATGTAAGTGTAATACACGATAATATTCGAAATATATAATTTGATGTTTGTACAGATATTCATCTAAAATATAAATTTCGTGCTATGAACAAAGCTATAGAAGATAATAATTTAAGATTTTAAATTGCTTTGAGTGAACATTCTACTAACTACAATTTTTTTTCTTCTGTTGTATCTGCTGTAGGCCTTGACAACTCTCTAGTGATTCGGTTGACATGTTCAAGTTGTGATTGTTCAGCAGGTACATTTTGACCATCTTGTTCAGCTATCTTTTCTTCTTCTGCGATAATGTTTCTGGATCCTGTACCCGAAAGCTTTTTAAGAATACGGTTTTTCTTATTCAATTTATCAAAAGGATTTTCTTCAATATCTCTTGTCATTCTGAATGTATTTATAACAGGTTCGATTTTCATTTCTTCTGTCTTATCAATGCGGTTTTTACGTTCTTCATTACTCATACCGTTTACCATATTTTGTAATCTTGGCATACTTGACATCTGTTTTCTAGTTTGCTGTGGATATTGTGCGGTTGCAGCGAATGTTGTAGCCACGATTACGAAGACAATACTCGCCTACAAGAAACATATGTAATTTATTGTATTTTTGTTACAAGTTAACACAACAATAAATAATGATTTTCAATGTCCTTGAATATTTTCGATTTATCAAACAAGCATTTAGCAGGTCTCGATTTCATAGTAAAATAGACTTAAATTTGTATTACTTTATCTCTGCTGGCTAATGATTGTAATTTAATGTTGACGTTAATAGGTTTTAGACGCTAGTATCCTAAAAAAAGAAATGTTTTCTGAATACATGTAAACAGTACTGAGAAAATTAATTCCTCTCAGATTGCTACTGTTTAATTCTAACAATACCTATCAGTGAAGTGTTAGAAGCTTTTTTCCAAGAAAATAGTTTTTAAAGCAAAACACCTTTGTGCACTGATTATAGCACTTTTGTTGGCGCGAGGTGTCCTGTTATTGAGCTTAACTATAAGTTGAATAAATTATGTTTATGGAAATAGTTTTTTTCAAAACGATTTTGGATTTAGTATATTTGGAAATCGCTTAAACAAATGCTGTGTAGTATATACATACCAGTTTGTTCATTTTAGTAGATGATGTTGAACACCTGCTATACCAACTGCAACTGACGGTAGTACGAAAATGTATTCCTTATTTTATAGCAAAACCGTAAAACTGTTAACCACACCAAAAAACTACAAAAATTCTAATCTATAAATTTACATGAATTAGATAAGTATATATCGCCAATTACCTTTAATATTCCACAGGTAGTTTACTGATATCAGTTATTACAAGCATATACGAGTAGTTGTAGATCCTGTTACTGATTTTGTTCAACAAAACAAGGTCCGTTGGAAAAATACCAAAGCTTTTACAGTTACAAATAGTGCCGTATTTATGTGTATTGATTCAGTATATGAAATTTTCGCTTGTACAAATACTTTAAGGTTATCAAATTCATTAATGATGGTTGTCCTAAATAACAATAAATATTATTTAGCTGTGTTCTTTAATGAGAACCCGAAAAGACCTCTTGTTTTAAATTGAACAATAAACACAAGAAATAAAATTCCAAGCGTCTTCTTTAAACTTGAATCTACAATGTCAACTTTACTACATTTGTCAAACATAGTATATACATTTTATACATTTTATAAACAGAACCACAGTAGGTAAATAGGGCCGGTCCTAATTCAAAACGCGACAGACGTATTTTCCATGTGTAAAATACGTCTGTCACGTTTTGAATTAGGATCGGCCCTATATAATTTCAATGTAAAATAGTTGTGAAAACATTTGAATGTAAAATAGTTGTGAAAACATGAATTCTTCTATACTTTCAATGTAAAAATACGTCTGTCACGTTTTGAATTAGGACCGGCTTTATATTACTTTCAATGAAACACACACGTATGTTGAAAAAAATGTAAGTGCAGAGAAGAATGTGTGTAGCTGTTTTGAATTCGGTTTTCTAGCGAGAAGTTACACGTGCACCGTTTTGAATTAGGATCGGCGTTATATACTTTTAATGAAAAATGTGAAAACCTGAATTCTTTTCAAATGTAAAATACTTGTGGGCACGTTTTGAATTAGGATCGTCTTTATATTACTTTCAATGTAACACACGTATTTTGAAAAATGTAAGTGCAGAGAAAATTTGTGTAGATGTTTTGAATTTGGTTTTCTAGCGAGACAGTATGACAGATGCAAAAAATATCGCATTCAAGTCAATTGTGTTTTTAATTAAAGTGGATTCTGATTTATGTTTAGAGGCTGCAAATACACATGGGCCGGTTTTAATTCAAAATGAGTTCACTCTTGTGATAGGTTGAAAAGTGGGTTGGCAAAGTACGCAGATGGTGGTAATCTGCTATATAAGGAGATTGCTCTAATATTAATTTAATTAGTCGAAGTTTACTGCATATATTTACATACAAACATGTATATAATTGATATTCAGGGATTTAAATACAAGAAAAACGAGTTTGTGTGTAAAGAAATTGCGGTTTTGGACATGTTGAAAGGTGATGTTTGGCATCAAATTTTTAAACTGCCAATGCAGTCAAGTTGTTTGAGTCAAGATCATATAAAACATAACGACTGGGTGACAAGGAATATTCATGGTATTTCTTGGGATGAATCTTCAACGGCTGGAATGGTGTCATCATATATAGCGCTTTATTTGAAGCAAATTATCCGACCCGGTGAAGAAGTATTTGTGAAGGGTCCATAAAAGAAGAAATTGATTGAAACATATATAATGCAAAACTTTGTAACTGATATGCTTGCACTAGGTTGTCCTAAGCTATCGGAGTTAAAAATCAACAATCGTTTAAAATATAACATCCATTGTTGTAGACACAGCAATAATAATTTGCAATGCGCAAAACAAAATATCTTTTTATTAAAAGAATGGCTTGATAATAATAAAAAACAATAGAAAGATTCTGTCTGTATTATTTATTTTAATATAATTTTACAATATTAGTCTTACAAAATTCCTTTATAATAATAATAAAATCCAATAGAAAGATTTTGTCTGTATTATTTATTTTAATATAATTTTACAATGTTAGCCTTATTAACTATTATTATAACAACTTCTAGCAAACATTATTTTTATCGATCCAGCTATTGTGTACGTTAGAGAAGCCTAACCATTTTACAAATACTTTATTTCCACTCTTTCTTAGTACTTTTTCTACCAGGTAAATTCCTGGATGTTTAACCATTTGCAACTCCGTTTCATAAAATGCACCTTTGATTTCTTTCTCATCTTGATCTTCTAATATATATGTTGTAGGAATGGTTACGTTTACCTTTTAATCTTAAAATTTCATTTGACCAGTTTGGCGTGTAACCTTTTGTAAATGCTTCCTGTGTTTACTAATCCTCACACTGTCTTTT
Organism: Platerodrilus igneus; assembly: GCA_036346225.1. NCBI lineage: Eukaryota > Metazoa > Arthropoda > Insecta > Coleoptera > Lycidae > Platerodrilus > Platerodrilus igneus. Next base: position 2,433,244 of record JARFIW010001778.1, on the reverse strand, counting down.
ATTGAATATTTTGGTATTTTGGTTGCAAGTTTGATGTGGGTAAATGATGATTTAAGAATAGTTTTTCATTTGATTTATCAACTTTTACAGGTTTGACTCCGATAGTATTGTGAACTGTATTGTTGTATTGTTTCACAATATCGCTTAAATTTTTATCCAATTGTAAGAACCGTTCAGGTTAAACAAGCGCCACATTTTTCCCTTTAAAGTTCTAATTACACGTTCTACAATGCATGCTTTCTTTGTAGAAAAACACTATAATGGTTTATGCCATATGTCTGCATTAAGGATTGAAAGTGTTTGTTATAATATTCTTTACCAAAATCAGACTGCAAATTTCTTGGCGATTTTTAAATTTATTTAAAATTGTTTTCATTGCAGCAGTAACATCAATACCCGTTTTACTTTTAAGTGGTACAGCCCATACGTATTTGGAGAAACAATCAATAACTACTAAAATGTATTTAAATCCTTTGTTTGTTTGCGAATATGGTAGCATTTCAATCAAATCGGTCTGAAGAAGGTCATTTAAACCTTTTACTATCACTTTGCGTCTCTTGAAATTTATTCTTGCTGGTTTATGAAGTTCATTTACTATATCCTCTTCCACTTTTGATCGAGCAACTATCATAATACTTTTTTTATAATCAGGATTTATTAAATACAATTAATGAAATACTTCTATGTTTGAATGTCGTGGGCTCCACTTGCTTTGAAAGGAACTTTTAATATAAAATCAAGAAACATTGTGGTATTGTTTATGATAGCACCGCTGTCACGAAAGCTGATTACATCCATACGTTTAAGCAAAAATCCTTGTAACTGTGCAATTACATAACTTTTTTCGTTTATAAGAATTTCAATGTCTTGCGGGTATCCTTTAATATTCTCAATGACTGCTTCCTCATAAGGAAATTCATAATTATGTTTAATGTTGAAAATAAGGAATGTCTTGTCACCGTCAAGAAATGTATTAGAGTAAAACGTTGCTACTACCGTGTAATGTAGCATATGTAACTTGTACTCAATCAAGGTTTCAAAACCTTCACTTTTATTTTCATATTCCTGTTCAGTTATATCTATTTTACGGTTATGTATGTGCCTTCCAAATTTGTCAATTGTCATATCATCTAATTACTTTCGCCTCACGTAATTCTTCAATGATCGAATTTATTTCGTTGCCGTGACCTGTGTGTCCAGCAGTCTGAGATGAAACTAAAAGTCGTAATCTATCAACAAGTTCATTGGGATCATTCCAATATAAATAATCTATAGCGTTATTTGATACTTCCATTGTCATACCGTCTCCAAGACGCTTTCTATAGGGTAATGTTCTAGGTCTACGGGTGTTTGGGAAGTATGTTTAATGTAGATATTATATTTTGTACTTATATGAAGTATTACCCTGAATTTGTTCTGTTTCAGAATAATATCTTCTATTAGCATTTGTTCTTTTACAATATCAAGGTAGGACTTTAGATCTTGATGACTGTACCCGACAGGATATTTTTAAACAGTAGTTCGTATAATCCAGGAGTACCTTTATATTTCAAATCATTTATTAGAACATTTTCATCATCCAACGCGAAATTCGAATTGCCTATCATAAGACCATTTGAATCAGGGTTAAACCTAATACCATATTTATGATCAAATTCGTTCTTAACATCTTTAAACATATTGTAAATATATTCTCGAGGTAGCGGATGTAGCTGTTCGAGATAATGTGTCATACCAGGTGAATCGGCAAAGCTTTGAATATATTCCTGGGCTTCTTGTGCATTTCGATTAATTTCTGCTTCATATTCATTCTCAACATCGTCATCATCATCATCATCTACCTCTATGGCATCATTTTTATATTTGGTATATGCTGAGCAATAACCGGGGAATCAATATAGTCAACGTTCCTTTCTAGCAATTTAGGTTTAATTTTTTTTACACTGCTATGAGGCAGTTCTTCTTCTTCTTTAAATTTTTCTTTCTTTACCGCACTTTCCCCATCCAGTTTATTAGCAATAGTTTCTAATCGTGATGTTATGGGTAAGATTGATTCCACTTGGACGACTTCATTATCTTTTAACTGACGCAATTTGTTTTTACAATGTTTCTTTTCTTAATTAAAATTCTTTTAAGTTTTATCGCCTCCTTGTTCATTGCGTAAAAGTTTATTGTAGTAAAAATTCTTCGATACTAACGATACTTGCGTCTCTCAAGGTTTAAATATGTATGAAGTGATCAAAACCTATTCGGTATCTTCCTTGATCTGGATCACTATCTTTGTCTACAACTAAGAAACCGTATTTGTCTTGCCAACAAGCAGCACATATTTCACGGAATTTATCATACTTCATGTCAGTATTGACGTGATCGTCATATATGTGTTTTAAGTTTAAATCATCTTGTTTAAATAAAACTAAAAGATTAGCATTATCACGTAGTAAGTGCTTAGGTATACGAGTATAACTTTGACAAAGGTAAAAACTGTCTACTTGTTTATGACGTCCCATACTAAAGTATTCCCTAATGATACCTTGTTTATCGCAAGCTACATCATCAAAAACAAATATAGAATTATTTCGAGCATCAGATGGTGATATAATATTATCAGAACTGGAAAATGTATAATATTTGATCCCTTTTATTGGTTGCAGTAGACTTTCAAGGTATTGATACTTTGGTTGATAAAGTGATTTAGAATAAACATATACGTTTTCAAACTTTAAACCATTAGGATGTTCTATCAGCCCAATCATAACGTTGGTTTTACCGCAATTTGATGGACCAACAACTAGACATCGAATAGATGAAGGCAGAAGAACACTATGTTTTTCTTTTAGCTAAGGATTGCACGCCAATGTCATTATTGTTTATGGTTAAAGGTGTTGATTGTTTCACAACACGCATGTTTGCAAGTACTAAATTCGATTTGTAAAAAAAGTGGAATCATATATATATATAAGAAACGGCGAGTATATAAAGAATCATTAATTCATAATATTTTATTTATTTACTGCACAGCTTGAGAGGATAGTTGTCCGCTAATGATTACATATAATAATAATTCTAAAACTACTGGGAACGGACTATTAAATACTGTAATTAACAATTTACCATTTGAAGCGCATATTCCGGGTTACAAATTTTGCGGTCAGGGTACAAAACTAATCGAACGGTTAGCTCGGGGAGACAAGGGAATAAACAAGTTAGACGAGGCTTGTAAGGAGCACGATATTGCATACACCAAAGAAAAGGATAGTAGGTAAATAGGGCCGGTCCTAATTCAAAACGCGACAGACGTATTTTCCATGTGTAAAATACGTCTGTCACGTTTTGAATTAGGATCGGCCCTATATAATTTCAATGTAAAATAGTTGTGAAAACATTTGAATGTAAAATAGTTGTGAAAACATGAATTCTTCTATGCTTTCAATGTAAAAATACGTCTGTCACGTTTTGAATTAGGACCGGCTTTATATTACTTTCAATGAAACACACACGTATGTTGAAAAAATGTAAGTGCAGAGAAGAATGTGTGTAGCTGTTTTGAATTCGGTTTTCTAGCGAGAAGTTACACGTGCTCCGTTTTGAATTAGGATCGGCGTTATATACTTTTAATGTAAAATGTGAAACCCTGAATTCTTTTCAAATGTAAAATACTTGTGGGCACGTTTTGAATTAGGATCGTCTTTATATTACTTTCAATGTAACATACGTATGTTGAAAAATGTAAGTGCAGAGAAAATGTGTGTAGATGTTTTGAATTTGGTTTTCTAGCGAGACAGTATGACAGATGCAAAAAAATATCGCATTCAAGTCAATTGTGTTTTTTAATTAAAGTGGATTCTGATTTATGTTTAGAGGCTGCAAATACACATGGGCCGGTTTTAATTCAAAAATGAGTTCACTCTTGTGATAGGTTGAAAAGTGGGTTGGCAAAGTACGCAGATGGTGGTAATCTGCTATATAAGGAGATTGCTCTAATATTAATTTAATTAGTCGAAGTTTACTGCATATATTTACATACAAACATGTATATAATTGATATTCAGGGATTTAAATACAAGAAAAACGAGTTTGTGTGTAAAGAAATTGCGGTTTTGGACTTGTTGAAAGGTGATGTTTGGCATCAAATTTTAAACTGCCAATGCAGTCCAGTTGTTTGAGTCAAGATCATATAAAACATAACGACTGGGTGACAAGGAATATTCATGGTATTTCTTGGGATGAATCTTCAACGGCTGGAATGGTGTCATCATATATAGCGCTTTATTTGAAGCAAATTATCCGACCCGGTGAAGAAGTATTTGTGAAGGGTCCATAAAGAAGAAATTGATTGAAACATATATAATGCAAAACTTTGTAACTGATATGCTTGCACTAGGTTGTCCTAAGCTATCGGAGTTAAAAATCAACAATCGTTTAAAATATAACATCCATTGTTGTAGACACAGCAATAATAATTTGCAATGCGCAAAACAAAATATCTTTTATTAAAAGAATGGCTTGATAATAATAAAAACAATAGAAAGATTTTGTCTGTATTATTTATTTTAATATAATTTTACAATGTTAGTCTTACAAAATTCCTTTATAATAATAATAAAAAACAATAGAAAGATTTTGTCTGTATTATTTATTTTAATATAATTTTACAATGTTAGCCTTATTAACTATTATTATAACAACTTCTAGCAAACATTATTTTTATCGATCCAGCTATTGTGTACGTTAGAAGCCTAACCATTTTACAAATACTTTATTTCCACTCTTTCTTAGTACTTTTTCTACCAGGTAAATTCCTGGATGTTTAACCTTTTGCAACTCCGTTTCATAAAATGCACCTTTGATTTCTTTCTCATCTTGATCTTCTAATATATATGTTGTAGGATTGGTTACGTTTACCTTTATAATCTTACAAATTTCATTTGACCAGTTTGGCGTGTAACCTTTCGTAAATGCTTCCCTGTGTTTACTAATCCTCACACTGTCTTTTATTGAATATTTTGGTATTTTGGTTGCAAGTTTGATGTGGGTAAATGATGATTTAAGAATAGTTTTTTCATTTGATTTATCAACTTTTACAGGTTTGACTCCGATAGTATTGTGAACTGTATTGTTGTATTGTTTCACAATATCGCTTAAATTTTTATCCAATTGTAAAACCGTTCAGGTTAAACAAGCGCCACATTTTTCCCTTTAAAGTTCTAATTACACGTTCTACAATGCATGCTTTCTTTGTAGAAAAACACTATAATGGTTTATGCCATATGTCTGCATTAAGGATTGAAAGTGTTTGTTATAATATTCTTTACCAAAATCAGACTGCAAATTTCTTGGCGGATTTTAAATTTATTTAAAATTGTTTTCATTGCAGCAGTAACATCAATACCCGTTTTACTTTTAAGTGGTACAGCCCATACGTATTTGGAGAAACAATCAATAACTACTAAAATGTATTTAAATCCTTTGTTTGTTTGCGAATATGGTAGCATTTCAATCAAATCGGTCTGAAGAAGGTCATTTAAACCTTTTACTATCACTTTGCGTCTCTTGAAATTTATTTTGCTGGTTTATGAAGTTCATTTACTATATCCTCTTTCACTTTTGATTGAGCAACTATCATAATACTTTTTTTATAATCAGGATTTATTAAATACAATTAATGAAATACTTCTATGTTTGAATGTCGTGGGCTCCACTTGCTTTGAAAGGAACTTTTAATATAAAATCAAGAAACATTGTGGTATTGTTTATGATAGCACCGCTGTCACGAAAGCTGATTACATCCATACGTTTAAGCAAAATCCTTGTAACTGTGCAATTACATAACTTTTTCGTTTATAAGAATTTCAATGTCTTGCGGGTATCCTTTAATATTCTCAATGACTGCTTCCTCATAAGGAAATTCATAATTATGTTTAATGTTGAAAATAAGGAATGTCTTGTCACCGTCGAGAAATGTATTAGAGTAAAACGTTGCTACTACCGTGTAATGTAGCATATGTAACTTGTACTCAATCAAGGTTTCAAAACCTTCACTTTTATTTTCATATTCCTGTTCAGTTATATCTATTTTACGGTTATGTATGTGCCTTCCAAATTTGTCAATTGTCATATCATCTAATTACTTTCGCCTCACGCAATTCTTCAATGATCGAATTTATTTCGTTGCCGTGACCTGTGTGTCCAGCAGTCTGAGATGAAATTAAAAGTCGTAATCTATCAACAAGTTCATTGGGATCATTCCAATATAAATAATCTATAGCGTTATTTGATACTTCCATTGTCATACCGTCTCCAAGACGCTTTCTATAGGGTAATGTTCTAGGTCTACGGGGTGTTTGGGAAGTATGTTTAATGTAGATATTATGTTTTGTACTTATATGAAGTATTACCCTGAATTTGTTCTGTTTCAGAATAATATCTTCTATTAGCATTTGTTCTTTTACAATATCAAGGTACGACTTTAGATCTTGATGACTGTACCCGACAGGATATTTTTAAACAGTAGTTCGTATAATCCAGGAGTACCTTTATATTTCAAATCATTTATTAGAACATTTTCATCATCCAACGCGAAATTCGAATTGCCTATCATAAGACCATCTGAATCAGGGTTAAACCTAATACCATATTTATGATCAAATTCGTTCTTAAAATCTTTAAACATATTGTAAATATATTCTCGAGGTAGCGGATGTAGCTGTTCGAGATAATGTGTCATACCAGGTGAATCGGCAAAGCTTTGAATATATTCATGGGCTTCTTGTGCATTTCGATTAATTTCTGCTTCATATTCATTCTCAACATCATCATCATCATCATCATCTACCTCTATGGCATCATTTTTTATATTTGGTATATGCTGAGCAATAACCGGGGAATCAATATAGTCAACGTTCCTTTCTAGCAATTTAGGTTTAATTTTTTTTACACTGCTATGAGGCAGTTCTTCTTCTTCTTTAAATTTTTCTTTCTTTACCGCACTTTCCCCATCCAGTTTATTAGCAATAGTTTCTAATCGTGATGTTATGGATAAGATTGATTCCACTTGCACGACTTCATTATCTTTTAACTGACGCAATTTGTTTTTTACAATGTTTCTTTTCTTAATTAAAATTCTTTTAAGTTTTATCGCCTCCTTGTTCATTGCGTAAAAGTTTATTGTAGTAAAAAAAATTCTTTGATACTAACGATACTTGCGTCTCTCAAGGTTTAAATATGTATGAAGTGATCAAAACCTATTCGGTACCTTCCTTGATCTGGATCACTATCTTTGTCTACAACTAAGAAACCGTATTTGTCTTGCCAACAAGCAGCACATATTTCACGGAATTTATCATACTTCATGTCAGTATTGACGTGATCGTCATATATGTGTTTTAAGTTTAAATCATCTTGTTTAAATAAAACTAAAAGATTAGCATTATCACGTAGTAAGTGCTTAGGTATACAGTATAACTTTGACAAAGGTAAAACTGTCTACTTGTTTATGACGTCCCATACTAAAGTATTCCTAATGATACCTTGTTCATCGCAAGCTACATCATCAAAAACAAATATAGAATTATTTCGAGCATCAGATGGTGATATAATATTATCAGAACTGGAAAATGTATAATATTTGATCCCTTTATTGGTTGCAGTAGACTTTCAAGGTATTGATACTTTGGTTGATAAAGTGATTTAGAATAAACATATACGTTTTCAAACTTTAAACCATTAGGATGTTCTATCAGCCCAATCATAACGTTGGTTTTACCGCAATTTGATGGACCAACAACTAGACATCGAATAGATGAAGGCAGAAGAACACTATGTTTTTCTTTTAGCTAAGGATTGCACGCCAATGTCATTATTGTTTATGGTTAAAGGTGTTGATTGTTTCACAACACGCATGTTTGCAAGTACTAAATTCGATTTGTAAAAAGTGGAATCATATATATATAAGAAACGGCGAGTATATAAAGAATCATTAATTCATAATATTTTATTTATTTACTGCACAGCTTGAGAGGATAGTTGTCCGCTAATGATTACATATAATAATAATTCTAAAACTACTGGGAACGGACTATTAAATACTGTAATTAACAATTTACCATTTGAAGCGCATATTCCGGGTTACAAATTTTGCGGTCAGGGTACAAAACTAATCGAACGGTTAGCTCGGGAGACAAGGGAATAAACAAGTTAGACGAGGCTTGTAAGGAGCACGATATTGCATACACCAAAGAAAAGGATAGTAGGTAAATAGGGCCGGTCCTAATTCAAAACGCGACAGACGTATTTTCCATGTGTAAAATACGTCTGTCACGTTTTGAATTAGGATCGGCCCTATATAATTTCAATGTAAAATAGTTGTGAAAACATTTGAATGTAAAATAGTTGTGAAAACATGAATTCTTCTATGCTTTCAATGTAAAAATACGTCTGTCACGTTTTGAATTAGGACCGGCTTTATATTACTTTCAATGAAACACACACGTATGTTGAAAAAAATGTAAGTGCAGAGAAGAATGTGTGTAGCTGTTTTGAATTCGGTTTTCTAGCGAGAAGTTACACGTGCACCGTTTTGAATTAGGATCGGCGTTATATACTTTTAATGTAAAATGTGAAAACCTGAATTCTTTTCAAATGTAAAATACTTGTGGGCACGTTTTGAATTAGGATCGTCTTTATATTACTTTCAATGTAACATACGTATGTTGAAAAATGTAAGTGCAGAGAAAATGTGTGTAGATGTTTTGAATTTGGTTTTCTAGCGAGACAGTATGACAGATGCAAAAAAATATCGCATTCAAGTCAATTGTGTTTTTAATTAAAGTGGATTCTGATTTATGTTTAGAGGCTGCAAATACACATGGGCCGGTTTTAATTCAAAATGAGTTCACTCTTGTGATAGGTTGAAAAGTGGGTTGGCAAAGTACGCAGATGGTGGTAATCTGCTATATAAGGAGATTGCTCTAATATTAATTTAATTAGTCGAAGTTTACTGCATATATTTACATACAAACATGTATATAATTGATATTCAGGATTTAAATACAAGAAAAACGAGTTTGTGTGTAAAGAAATTGCGGTTTTGGACTTGTTGAAAGGTGATGTTTGGCATCAAATTTTTAAACTGCCAATGCAGTCCAGTTGTTTGAGTCAAGATCATATAAAACATAACGACTGGGTGACAAGGAATATTCATGGTATTTCTTGGGATGAATCTTCAACGGCTGGAATGGTGTCATCATATATAGCGCTTTATTTGAAGCAAATTATCCGACCTGGTGAAGAAGTATTTGTGAAGGGTCCATAAAAGAAGAAATTGATTGAAACATATATAATGCAAAACTTTGTAACTGATATGCTTGCACTAGGTTGTCCTAAGCTATCGGAGTTAAAAATCAACAATCGTTTAAAATATAATATCCATTGTTGTAGACACAGCAATAATAATTTGCAATGCGTAAAACAAAATATCTTTTTATTAAAAGAATGGCTTGATAATAATAAAAAACAATAGAAAGATTTTGTCTGTATTATTTATTTTAATATAATTTTACAATGTTAGTCTTACAAAAGTCCTTTATAATAATAATAAAAAACAATAGAAAGATTTTGTCTGTATTATTTATTTTAATATAATTTTACAATGTTAGCCTTATTAACTATTATTATAACAACTTCTAGCAAACATTATTTTTATCGATCCAGCTATTGTGTACGTTAGAGAAGCCTAACCATTTTACAAATACTTTATTTCCACTCTTTCTTAGTACTTTTCTACCAGGTAAATTCCTGGATGTTTAACCTTTGCAACTCCGTTTCATAAAATGCACCTTTGATTTCTTTCTCATCTTGATCTTCTAATATATATGTTGTAGGATTGGTTACGTTTACCTTTATAATCTTAAAAATTTCATTTGACCAGTTTGGCGTGTAACCTTTCGTAAATGCTTCCTGTGTTTACTAATCCTCACACTGTCTTTTATTGAATATTTTGGTATTTTGGTTGCAAGTTTGATGTGGGTAAATGATGATTTAGGAATAGTTTTTCATTTGATTTATCAACTTTTACAGGTTTGACTCCGATAGTATTGTGAACTGTATTGTTGTATTGTTTCACAATATCGCTTAAATTTTTATCCAATTGTAAGAACCGTTCAGGTTAAACAAGCGCCACATTTTTCCTTTAAAGTTCTAATTACACGTTCTACAATGCATGCTTTCTTTGTAGAAAAACACTATAATGGTTTATGCCATATGTCTGCATTAAGGATTGAAAGTGTTTGTTATAATATTCTTTACCAAAATCAGACTGCAAATTTCTTGGCGGATTTTTAAATTTATTTAAAATTGTTTTCATTGCAGCAGTAACATCAATACCCGTTTTACTTTTAAGTGGTACAGCCCATACGTATTTGGAGAAACAATCAATAACTACTAAAATGTATTTAAATCCTTTGTTTGTTTGCGAATATGGTAGCATTTCAATCAAATCGGTCTGAAGAAGGTCATTTAAACCTTTTACTATCACTTTGCGTCTCTTGAAATTTATTTTGCTGGTTTATGAAGTTCATTTACTATATCCTCTTTCACTTTTGATTGAGCAACTATCATAATACTTTTTTATAATCAGGATTTATTAAATACAATTAATGAAATACTTCTATGTTTGAATGTCGTGGGCTCCACTTGCTTTGAAAGGAACTTTTAATATAAAATCAAGAAACATTGTGGTATTGTTTATGATAGCACCGCTGTCACGAAAGCTGATTACATCCATACGTTTAAGCAAAAATCCTTGTAACTGTGCAATTACATAACTTTTTTCGTTTATAAGAATTTCAATGTCTTGCGGGTATCCTTTAATATTCTCAATGACTGCTTCCTCATAAGGAAATTCATAATTATGTTTAATGTTGAAAATAAGGAATGTCTTGTCACCGTCGAGAAATGTATTAGAGTAAAACGTTGCTACTACCGTGTAATGTAGCATATGTAACTTGTACTCAATCAAGGTTTCAAAACCTTCACTTTTATTTTAATATTCCTGTTCAGTTATATCTATTTTACGGTTATGTAAGTGCCTTCCAAATTTGTCAATTGTCATATCATCTAATTACTTTAGCCTCACGCAATTCTTCAATGATCGAATTTATTTCGTTGCCGTGACCTGTGTGTCCAGCAGTCTGAGATGAAACTAAAAGTCGTAATCTATCAACAAGTTCATTGGGATCATTCCAATATAAATAATCTATAGCGTTATTTGATACTTCCATTGTCATACCGTCTCCAAGACGCTTTCTATAGGGTAATGTTCTAGGTCTACGGGGTGTTTGGGAAGTATGTTTAATGTAGATATTATGTTTTGTACTTATATGAAGTATTACCCTGAATTTGTTCTGTTTCAGAATAATATCTTCTATTAGCATTTGTTCTTTTACAATATCAAGGTACGACTTTAGATCTTGATGACTGTACCCGACAGGATATTTTTAAACAGTAGTTCGTATAATCCAGGAGTACCTTTATATTTCAAATCATTTATTAGAACATTTTCATCATCCAACGCGAAATTCGAATTGCCTATCATAAGACCATCTGAATCAGGGTTAAACCTAATACCATATTTATGATCAAATTCGTTCTTAAAATCTTTAAACATATTGTAAATATATTCTCGAGGTAGCGGATGTAGCTGTTCGAGATAATGTGTCATACCAGGTGAATCGGCAAAGCTTTGAATATATTCATGGGCTTCTTGTGCATTTCGATTAATTTCTGCTTCATATTCATTCTCAACATCATCATCATCATCATCATCTACCTCTATGGCATCATTTTTATATTTGGTATATGCTGAGCAATAACCGGGGAATCAATATAGTCAACGTTCCTTTCTAGCAATTTAGGTTTAATTTTTTACACTGCTATGAGGCAGTTCTTCTTCTTCTTTAAATTTTCTTTCTTTACCGCACTTTCCCCATCCAGTTTATTAGCAATAGTTTCTAATCGTGATGTTATGGATAAGATTGATTCCACTTGCACGACTTCATTATCTTTTAACTGACGCAATTTGTTTTTACAATGTTTCTTTTCTTAATTAAAATTCTTTTAAGTTTTATCGCCTCCTTGTTCATTGCGTAAAGTTTATTGTAGTAAAAAATTCTTCGATACTAACGATACTTGCGTCTCTCAAGGTTTAAATATGTATGAAGTGATCAAAACCTATTCGGTACCTTCCTTGATCTGGATCACTATCTTTGTCTACAACTAAGAAACCGTATTTGTCTTGCCAACAAGCAGCACATATTTCACGGAATTTATCATACTTCATGTCAGTATTGACGTGATCGTCATATATGTGTTTTAAGTTTAAATCATCTTGTTTAAATAAAACTAAAAGATTAGCATTATCACGTAGTAAGTGCTTAGGTATACGAGTATAACTTTGACAAAGGTAAAAACTGGGTGCCTGTGCATCACTGAGAACAAAAAATATCAATAAAATAAGAAAACTGATAAAGAAACGTAAAATAAGAAGTACGCTAGGTATTAAAAGTATTATCAAACAAGCACGTACAGCTTTAAAAAAGACTAAAGGATCTAATATTATGGATGCAATCAACATAGCAATTAAGGCCGCCAATACAGCAAAACAACAAGAATCATATTAAATAAGCTCTTTTTATATCAATTCCTACACCAGGAGGTTTTCTACCACTAATACCAATTTTTGCAGGCCTAAGCGCTCTTGGTACTCTTACTGGAGGTGCAGCTGCTGTTGCAAAAGCAGTTTCAGATACTAAAATAGCTAAGGAACAACTAGCTGAAAAACAACGCCATAACAAGGCAATGGAGGACATTGCAGTCGGAAACGGCATGTACATCAAACCTTATAAAAAGGTTTTGGTCTTTTTAGCCCTGCAAAACCTCAAAGGAACGCAACTTGATTTTACCTAATCGAGCACTAAGCAATATAGAATTAATAAAGTTTGTTAAGCAATTAGAAGTACCATATTTCCGTGGAGTGTTCATGAGAAACAATCTTCCCAAGAAAGTTAATTTAAAAGAATGTGGTATAATTAATTTAGATGGAATAGAAGGTTTAGGCACGCATTGGACCTCTTACAAAAAGTACGGTAGTAGCGCTATTTACTATGACAGCTACGGAAACCTGCGACCGCCAACAGAGTTGATAAGTTATTTGAATAGCGGGGTAAATGTAAAATTCTTTATAACATTAACCAAGAACAATCGTACGGTACTGTGTTTTACGGTCATTTATGCTTACAATTTCTAAGTAGTGCATAGAACTGCGTACGAAGTTGTTATGTCGTACACTTTACTCTAACGGGAAACACTTCAGTTTTAACAAGCAATTTTAATCCGCCTATAAACTTGGATAATGATTCGGAGTACGTATTAGGATTAACAAATTTTGAGTCTTATAACACAATTCCAAACATAGAAAAGGAATAAATAATAAATTTTATTATGGATCTAACGGAGAATTCATAGAAATACCTGAAGGTGCTTATGAGATTAGAGAAATTAATAAATATCTTCAAAAAGCTTTAGGTGATAAAAGATGGCGTGGTCGTATGGATCAATCACGAAGCGCTAGAAAGACGCCAGTGTATATAGAAATTACAGCTGACAATAATACACTTAAATGTAGTATTAAATGTAGTCTAGATGTGGATTTTACCAAAAAGGATTCAATTGGTTCTCTACTTGGTCTCAATCCGCGAAAATTGCTAGCATTTGTCACGCATCAAGCAGACGACGCGATCAACATTTGTAAAGTGAATGCAGTTTTAATCGATTGTAATATTGCAAGTGGATCCTATTTAAATAGTAAACCAGCCCATGTAATACACGAATTTTTCCTCAAGTACCTGCAGGTTTTAAAATTGTCGAGTGTCCACCTACGATTATATATCTACCAATCAGGTCACGTATAATAAATGAAATAATAGTTAAAGTGTTAGATCAAGATGGAAATTTAGTTAATTTCAGAGGAGAACTGCTAACTGTAAGGTTGCATTTAAAAAATCTGCAATAGCCATGGGTATTAAGTATAATGCACGCAACATGTCAAGAATTGATATAAATGCTGGAAATTTCAAAGCAATCGACACTCGATTGATTGTTTCAAGACCGCTAACAACACAAAACCGGCAGTTTCTACAATCGTTAGGACTGCATTTAATTAAAAAGTAGAATGAATAGTGAAATACTGAACGTGCGTGAAAAGTTTACTTCGACAATGCAAATGTTAATATTGAAAACATACTCATCAACCTTATGCTAACACATCTTTAAACAATAATGATGAAATTCGAATTCCTATACAACAACAAGATGTATACACCTTACCATCAAAGAGCATGCTGTACATAGAAGGCAAATTAATTAAAACAGATGGAACACCGTCTCAGACAGCAAAGTTTGTAAATAATGGAATTTTGCTGCTTTTGATGAAATTAGATATGAGATTGGTGGTATCATTGTAGATCGTGTTCGGAATCCTGGATTAACGTCTATAATGAAGGATATGTTTCATATAATAGCAATCAAAGTAAACATTTACAAAACGCTGGGTGGTTTCCTATGGATGATTCACAAATAGTTGATGCTAATGGGAATTTTAATGTTGCAATAAACCTTTCAATGGTTCTCGGATTATGCGAAGATTTTAAAAATTATTTTAAACCTCCGTCATGAGTTAGTCTTACTACGTTCTAGTTTTGATACTAATGCTATAATTAATCCTACACCCGATGAAGAAATAAAAGTTGTTTTAAACAAAGTTTTATGGAAAATGCCGCATGTAGCCGTTGATGATACTCAACGAATTAATTTAATAGAATGCGTTGCACAAAATCAGGATTTGCATATTCCGTTTAGAGGATGGGAGTTGCATGAATATCAACTTCTACAAAAACGCAACGTCATACATGGAACATTAAAACAACAACACAATTAGAAAACCAAGATTTGTGATTGTTGGTTTCCAAACCAACCGAAAAAATAGATACATGAGCAACTACAGTCGTTTTGATCATTGCTATTTAACCAACATGAAACTATATTTAAATTCAGAAATTTTCCCGTACGATAACTTAAATTTGAGGTTCGAGAATAAACAGACTGCGTTGTTATATGAGATGTATGCTCAGTTTCAGCAATCATACTACGAAAAGGAAAATGAACCACTTTTAATCCTGAAGATTTACGAAGTATTGCACCATTAGTAGTCATAGATTGTTCTAGACAAAACGAAGCGTTAAAATCTGGTACTGTCGATATTAGATTAGAATTTGAAACTAGCAGAAACGTTTTGCCAAATACATCTTGTCATTGCCTTATACTTCATGATAAGATAGTCAAATACAATCCACTCTCAAACAGCATAAGAATATTATAATTACTTTATTATTATTATTACTGTACCTTTACAAATTATGAAAAAACAATAAATATTTAGCAATCACAGTCTATTTATTAATATTTTTTACATGTTTTTACAATATCTTTTACATGTTTGAATTATTAAGTGATTTAGTAAACAGCCATAAACATTGACAATTTTAAATAAAAGTTTTGTTATACATTTCTCAAATAAACTAACTGGTATGTTAGTAACAAACTGGATTTTTTAAACAGAACGGTTACTAGTACTACTATATATATAGTTCAAAAAACTCGGGCAGATTGAAAGGTATCCTATTTTTAGATACATCCAAAAACGAAAATCGGTGTACTTGTGCAGGTATAAACATAACACTGAAGTTTTATAACTAAAAAATATTATATGTTAATCTAGATAAAATAAATTGCATTCTTTATTTGAGCCAGTGGTTGAAGCTTTACAAGTCATCTCTATATGTATAGTTATACCCCAAGGTTTAGTATCAGTGGTTAAGGTACTAAGAATTCTTTTATCATCACTTGGATTAAGAACAATTTTGTTTTGTTTAATAGTATAGACATCATGTTTGACTGATCTAATTAAACATTGCTGTTTCTGTACAGTCTGTTTATGAAACAAAGCATTCTTATAATCATCAAAAGAAATTTGCTTAATACTTGCTAAGGAAGATCCCTTCGACTTTTTTATTATCCTATCCTAAACTCTATACGTGTACATTTTAGATCTAAGTCCTACAAACTCTAGCATGATATCACCATTGTTTTCATCTTTCATAATACCAGGAACTTTTTTATTTGATAATGGAATATGATATTTGTTATGAGGGTCGTAATCGGAAGTATCAAATCTATGAATATCTTGTTTGATATAAGAGTAAATATCTTCAACGCTAAACTCGTATATCAAACTATCC
This sequence comes from Platerodrilus igneus, assembly GCA_036346225.1. NCBI lineage: Eukaryota > Metazoa > Arthropoda > Insecta > Coleoptera > Lycidae > Platerodrilus > Platerodrilus igneus. Next base: position 2,416,892 of record JARFIW010001778.1, on the reverse strand, counting down.
GTATCTGTGTACAGCAGCTTTGCTTTGTTAGCAAATTGCGATTTTATATAACTATAGTGAAATTCATATAAATAGGTTTTTGAAATATCTAGAATAGAGAAACCTACATAAATGGGTTTGTTTAAGTAAACCTCTAATTTATTCATTTCTATTAAGACTAGATCTTTGTCTAACACAGTGCAACTATGAAAATTAGGCTTCGCTATGTAACTACGAGCTCCAAACCGTCCTTCCCATTTGGTCACTAATTTCACATCTTTCCTTTTCCGTACGTTTTCCATCATCTTTCCATAAACCGAATTTATCATATTTTTATAAAAGCATATATCGAAACTGTTTTTGACTGTTGTCTTAATTTCGTATTCAAATCAATGTATTCTTTTAACCAAGGAGCTTGTTTAAACCGAAGAACCTTATGAATCTTTTCAGTTCTAAACCGTAGCTTAAATACATTTTAAATTCTTGTAGTGAATAATATAGTTGAGTTTTGGATATAAAGTTGTAAGTAATTTCTTTAAGTTTGATTTATTAGAAGGTACTGGCGGTATCATATGTTCAGGCGCTAAAGGTAAGTCACTGTGAATTTCATGTAAAGATACTGGATAGTGTAAATCGCATTCAAAAATATATCCTACATCAGAATCATCAGGAATATTAAGTATGTCTAAACGTACTATATCTGGACTGGTACCATCTAAAAATTCAAATTCTCCATATGGAAGATATTCAGACATTGCTGCCCCATATAAATTATTAACATCAAAATACATTAAGTATTTAGAATCGAAATTTGGATCATAATCTGCATTCATATATTTGTTATTTGCTTTAGCATATCTATTCGAACATTGAGAAACACCGCCACGAATTCCCCGTTCTAAAAACATTATTTTTCAATATCAGTAAGCAGCTCGAGTTTAACGTTCGTCGTTTTTAACATCGCATCTAGAGCTAAACCAGGAGCCGTTAAGTAGTGAAGCGGATCTAACTTATACGTGAACATACAAGTTTTTCTAAAGTTTTCAAATATATCAGACAAGAGCAGTACATCTGTTTTAAATATAGGTCTGAATAGTCCCTAGTGTTTTATATTAAATGTTTGCCAAACGTGTTTAGCATGATTGTAGTCTTCATCTGAGATTTCTTCATTGCGCAAACGATTAAAGAATGCTGTTTTACAGGGTAAATCGGTTTCATTGAGCCTATCCCAAGAGTTAATGTAATCATAGGAAATATACCTTTACGCGTAAGTAACTGAAACTCATTATCGGTGTTACAATTTTCCCTGGTGATGGATTTTTTATTATCATCTAAGTATGAAGCTAATTTTTCGATGCTAGATGCCATAAACCTGAATGAATCGATAAATCTAAAAGTAACTTTCGTACCATTTACATATTTTGTAAAAGATATGTATTTTCCTTATTTATTGGTAGAATTCTTACCAAACCTGAAAACCCTAACGCAATTTTTTAATAATGAAATGCGAATCGTAGCCTGATAAGTTATGAAAACTACCGGTATCATATAAAAATTATGATAATTGATGTTGCAATCTTGATAAGCCGCTCCTCGAAATTCGCCTGTAAAGTGACAGTGATCGCGAACTCTAATATCATCTATACTAAAAGGTTTATTGCAAATGTGACAGTGAAGGGCAAATTTAAATGCTAACTTTTGTTCTTCTGTTAAAGGATTCATAGGTTTTGGGTTACAGAAAATTTTATTAGTCTTTTCTGAAATCAGTTTCAATTGAGCAACAAACCATTCTATACAATCCTTTCCGCGATACAAATGAAATTTGGAAGATTTATTATCATACGAGCATTTCAAATAATACGCTACACTAAAGGGTATATGCCTTTGGTAAGAGACTGTGTTTAGTACTACCTCCGACTCATTGCATGGTTCTAATATACATTCGAGATCTGCATAAACTACAAATGATACTTTTTCTTGATAGTGGAAATGTTTAAACGTTAGATACTTTTCAGATTCTTCGGGTAATCTTATTGAGCAAGTATTCTGTTTTTCGCAATAATTCGAATGACGCTTAAGTAATGCTGCTGTACTAAAATTATTTAAACATCTATAACAAAAAAATTTTCTATGTTCATGTGAAGACAACTGTTTTGCAAATAATTTTGACATATCCTTAATCCAAGTAAAATGAAAGTGATTCTCATCAGCATTTGTCGGACGAGAATATTGTAAGGAATCATTATTTAAAACTAACAGATTAATAGGTTCAATTTTTTAAAATTTTCACTTAAACAAAATGGTAGTATTTTAGTATTTTCTATACAATATAGGTTAATTGCGAGATTGTTAAGCTTCTCAATTTTTTTTATGTCTTTTAATGCGATTGGAAACTGAATTGAATTGTAGCGTAATACTGTATCAAAATGTGGATAGCTAGATATTCTCTGACTATTTTGTTTAGCAGGATATAAAGCGGAAACCAAGCTCCAAAGAATGCAATGTTGATCGTTATTTATTACATTTACCACAGCTTTTTCTTTTTATAAAGTCCGGAACCGGTACAAACGTTGAACACCCTCCTTTAAGTGGATCATGATTGTTTATATTTACCTTCAAGTGTAAAACTTCTTGGATTGCCCAACCAGAATCTTTCTCGCAAAATTCTTCTAATCGCTTCGAAATCTTGTTCAATACGTTCTCCTTATACCACAGCTTGAGATTGGTATTTATATCGATCTGACGATTTGCAGTAGGAAACGTTTTCAAATCTATATCACCAGTTGTAGGCTTAACAAAGTTAGCGGCAAATATTACATTAACTTTCAACATTGACTTTTTTAAGCAAGCAACAATCTTGCGTTTAAAACTAGCGAACGCCTTGTCTAAGAACACTAGAGGATCTCTATAATTTAAATTGGTAATAAGTCCCGTAATTATTCGACTTCCAAAACATGATTGTACATCATGCCAAATCAAATTTTTCGAGTATGACCTCTAGTAAGCGTTGCATCAACACCTTTACCACGATATTCCAAAGTACGTTTCAAGTGCCTCAATCGTACAAGGTAGCTTTTAAGATTTGCTAAATTAGATTCCAGCCTACTAGGATTTTCTTGTTTATTGTCTTCGTATACCTTATTTTTAATAGCAAGCTTCAATATACTAATATTTGCTTTGATAATTAAAATGTGTTTCGTTATTTCATTCACTGATTTAATTAGATTCACGCATTTTACAGTTAATCTCAAAATTGAGCTACTAATCTCGGATACGGTTTCAGCATTCATGATTCTATATAAAATCAAAATACACTACTTAATAATACAAGTATTTTCTCTATTTATTATTATTTATATAAAATATCATCTGACGTAAGCAAAACAACTGCAAAAGGTTCATTCATCTGAGTTTACGGAAAACGCGTAAGCAAAACAACTGTAAAAGAAAATAGCATACAAATCGAAATAATTGCATAACGAATTGCTTGAATGCAATTGTTAAAAAATCGCCTTTATTTACGTTTTCTATTCAAGACGATTTTCAAGCTTGAGTTGTGCATGCAGACTAAAAAATTGCACAGTTGCATTCAGTACGTGTCTATAATAAATAAATTCGCTATGCAAGCAATTCCAATATTTACATATTTAATGCAAACTCTGACAAAACAACTGTAAAAGGAATGCATTCATCATCATTTTCATTTCCGTATGCGTTTGCTACAAAAAATGTTTTATACGACCTTTGAGGAATGCATTCAACATCATTTTCATTTCCGTATGCGTTTACTACAAAAATGTTTTTATACGACCTTTGATTTATTATGTGTACAGAAAATACATTATCATTACAGAGCTATTTTTATGATTACATTGAAATATTTTTAAATAAAAACAAAGCAAATTTGAAAAAAATGTCTCAGATTAAACCGTCTTGTTTAATAATGTACACGCAACTCATGGTTTTTAAAAACCCAGTATTAAAAACATTCTGCAGTTTTATTATATAACAGTACCTTTAAGAATTTTCACACAATTTACCTATATATATATGCATGTAAATTGTGTCAGCGGTAATCTAAAAACTTATTCTATAAATATTACTACTTAAAGGGATTTATTTGCATTGCATTATTTTTAAAAGAAAAATTAATCTGAAGAAAAACATTTTCCAGTGCGTGAATTTTGTTAATTTTTATGGAAAATAAATTATGCTAGCAGTAATATAAAACGAAATTAATCTAATTTAGGTTTTTATTATGCGCCTTCTTGCAATTTTCTGTTTTCAGTCAATGAATGTAATTCATTATTTCTGCTGAGCAGTACCTTTAAAAAATTTCTTATACAGCATATAAATTATATCAGCGGTAATCTAAAAACGAAATTAATCTAATTTAGGTTTTTATTATGTGCATTCATTGCAATTTCTTTTCAGTCAATGAATCTAATTCATTATTTCTGCTGAGCAGTACCTTTAAAAATTTCTTATACAGCATAAGTTATGTCAGCGGTAATCTAAAACGAAATTAATTAATTTTAGGGTTTTATTATTTCTGCTGAGGTATAATTATATTCGCTTACATACTGTTTTGTTCATTAGAATAGATTACAGAGCTGAATTTTTTCAGAAAACGATGCAAATTTTTAAATAAAACGAAATTAATCTAATTTAGGTTTTATTATGCGCCTTCTTGCAATTTTCTGTTTTCAGTCAATGAATGTAATTCATTATTTCTGCTGAGCAGTACCTTTAAAAAATTTCTTATACAGCATATAAATTATATCAGCGGTAATCTAAAAACGAAATTAATCTAATTTAGGTTTTTATTATGTGCATTCATTGCAATTTCTTTTTCAGTCAATGAATCTAATTCATTATTTCTGCTGAGCAGTACCTTTAAAAAAATTTCTTATACAGCATAAGTTATGTCAGCGGTAATCAAAAACGAAATTAATTAATTTTAGGGTTTTATTATTATGTGCATTCATTTCAATTTCTTTTCAGACAATGAAACTAATTCATTATTTCTGCTGAGGTATAATTATATTCGCTTACATACTGTTTTGTTCATTAGAATAGATTACAGAGCTGAATTTTTTCAGAAAACGATGCAAATTTTAATTTTTCTAACAGATCAGTTTATTATTTAATATAAATACTTCACGTAGATTTTTACCAACAGTATTCAATCAGATCTCTTGTATAATTATTAGTTACTATTACTAGCAACTTTTAAAAAAAATGAGTAACTTGTCATCAATCAAAATTGTAATAATACCAACGTAAAAGTTCTAGAGCAATTTATATTACATTCTGACGAAGACGTGATTAAAGAAGTTTTCGGCTGTTCTTCGCCTCAATTCAACACTGATGCTATTTTTGATAGTGACGTAATAGTTATATCACGGTAAGTGCTTTTTTCACATTTATACATGTGTTTTAAAACAGTACTAATTTATAAGTTACATTAGATCAAAAAACCATTCTGGAAATTCTGAGGCTATCGTAGGATCGTTGACACACTCTGGTCCTCTCAGAAACATCAGGTAGTATACAAAAGGAAAGGTGAACCTACAATAATCTTTTATGTTATGCTCGCAGATCAGGCAAAAACATGTTGACTATGAAAAGTTATGTACAGAATTTAATATGGCTGTTTGCGGTGAAGATGACAAATCCTACGAAGATGACACAGTAGAGTTGCTTAACGCATTTAAAAGCGTGGAGAGAAGCTACTGCGTCGTATAGATTTGGAACTAGAAATAATAAAGCAAAAGAGAGGAACTAACAGCGAGGGAGCAGCAGATACTTCAAGAACGGAGTTAATAAATACTTTTTCATTTATAAATAGTTAGATCAATATATTCAACAATTTGTAAAATAAAAAGTATTTTATAAAAGTTCTCTTTTGAAACAAGACTTTCTATAAACAAGGTAGTAAACTCAAAGTAAAACGCACATAAATCAGAACCCACTTTAATTTGATACATCATTCTTTATACAATCGACTTAGATGTGTTATAATAATAAACTAATTTCTTAAATTAGTGACATATTATTCTGAAAATTCTATGTTGACAGTTAGACCGATCGATCCCTTACTAGTTATGTATACGTGTTTGTTCGAGCCAATACTTTCATTAAATTGTTTCACTCCATGTGCTTGAAGGTATTCAAAATATCTCAATGGCAATATACTCTTGAACTCTTCTGTTTCCACTAATACTCTTTCTCCATATTTTGTCATGATTGTTTCCACTTTTAAAACTTCAAACTTCTTATTCACTACAAGATCTTTTGAATTTACATAAGGTTTGCGATATGTGGTTTTATTAAGAGTATTAAAATCCATATTGCTTTTCTTTGACTAATTAAATTAATATTAGGAGCAATCTCCTTATATAGCAGATTACCACCATCTGCGTACTTTGCCAACCCACTTTTCAACCTATCACAAGAGTGAACTCATTTTGAATTAAAACCGGCCCATGTGTATTTGCAGCCTCTAAACATAAATCAGAATCCACCTTAATTAAAAACACAATTGACTTGAATGCGATATTTTTTGCATCTGTCATACTGTCTCGCTAGAAAACCAAATTCAAAACATCTACACACATTTTCTCTGCACTTACATTTTTCAACATACGTGTGTTACATTGAAAGTAATATAAAGACGATCCTAATTCAAAACGTGCCCACAAGTATTTTACATTTGAAAAGAATTCAGGTTTTCACATTTTACATTAAAAGTATATAACGCCGATCCTAATTCAAAACGGTGCACGTGTAACTTCTCGCTAGAAAACCGAATTCAAAACAGCTACACACATTCTTCTCTGCACTTACATTTTTTTCAACATACGTGTGTGTTTCATTGAAAGTAATATAAAGCCGGTCCTAATTCAAAACGTGACAGACGTATTTTTACATTGAAAGTATAGAAGAATTCATGTTTTCACAACTATTTTACATTCAAATGTTTTCACAACTATTTTACATTGAAATTATATAGGGCCGATCCTAATTCAAAACGTGACAGACGTATTTTACACATGGAAAATACGTCTGTCGCGTTTTGAATTAGGACCGGCCCTATTTACCTACTAACCACTACTCGTGAATGACGGGTCTTAAATCAATCACTCACCGATTTTTATACAAAAAGGTTAGGTTCAGCAATCTTCTACACTTCTCCAGTTGATACGATGTAATTTCTAGGAAATTAGATAATGTATGATTTTCTTTGGTTTGGGTCGTATTATATAAATATTATTAAATAATGGACCGGCCAGTCTTAGAGTAAAATACACGTAAAGATTTTTAATATTTTGCGATATAGGCCCATAATAAATACATGAATGTAGTTAATCAATTACTTAATGTTTCGGCATCCATTGTTTGTCTTTTTCAGAAGCTACTAATGAAAAACCTTGTACGGTTTCAATCAGTGTGTCGGACATCAATTGCCGTTGCCTCGGATAGCTACACAAAATGAATCCAAACACTGTCGGCGATTTCAATAATTTGTAATATATTTTAACAATTAAACCTTAATAACAAGAGCATACATAATATGTATTAAAAAAGTAGGAACTATTGATAACGGTAAGATGTGCAAATTGCGCTTATTTACCTATTTAAACCAAAATTTACGACCCATTGACAATTAATAGTAACTTGCTTCCTATACGTCTGTGTAGTAACCCTACATTTACCTTAATTCACGGCTGCTGTACCGATCAACAATTCGTTCAGAATACACCACGGTTCAGCAAACAGCTCTTAGCAATTGCTCTTTGGTTGTGCTGGCCACGTAATGTGTTTCGTGGTACAAAGGTTAAAGTTGAAGTTGGATGAGTTGAATTAAAGTTGTAATTAATAGAGCGACGAAGAAGAATCAAAGAAACCCCAGGCGTGGTGGTCCTAAAAATACCATTTAATGTTAGTGACGCGTAAATGTATTTTATAAATATTCGGCTTCTGCCATGTGAAGTGGACAATCCTTTAAATGAATGTTATTTCGTAATAATTTAAATTAACTTTCAACAAATAGCATTTCTTATATTAAATGTATCAATTTGCCTTTTAAATTAAGTTGGTCGTTCCTTACATTGAGTCGCCAAAACTAGGATGACTTTAGATTTCTGTTTTAATCACATGTGTACTGGTTGTTGGCCGGAACAAAAATGTCCTCCAATTTGTACAAGACGAAAGGTATTGTTTCACGCAAGTACCGAGAGTGCTCTCTTTGCAATGTTATAAGATGCATTCATTAAAACTGTAATTGGTTGTAAGATGCCGTATAACGCATTTCGATGCGAATGCAAATCTATACATTTTTGATAAAATTTGCTGTAAATAGCTTTACGCATTTAACATAAATATAAATATTTTCGTGTATTTACTATAAAACACAAACTCTTTTGCATTGAAAAGCAATCAAAGTAAATTAATTAACCCGTGAATTGAACAACTTGAACAACTCCCTCGTCGGGCAGAAATTTGAGTCGAATGAGGAGGTTATCGCCGCCACGGAGGCTTACTTTGCAGACCTCGATAAAACGTATTTTTCAGATGGGTTAAAGAAGTTGGAGCATCGCTGGGTCAAGTGTATCGAGCTAAAAGGGGACTATGTTGCGAAATAGATCGCCTTTTTCCAAAATTTTCGTTTTTCTTTGGTAGGCTAAGTACTAATCTGATCAAATCAAATATGATTTATTGATTACAAAATATTTACTTCCTTTGTCTTCTCTGTTCTTAGAGAGCTGGAAACGTTTTGAGAACCAAAGTGAGTTTCGAATTTCGTAGAAGCTTTTAAAAGACAATCTTTTTACAAAACACTCCAACAAGTGCATGACCATGGCACGGTTTAAAAATAATTTAACGTTATATAAATTTATGTAGATTTAGATTGTTCAAATGTCTTTCAAGTACAAATACAAAAATTCCCTGTGTTTAACAAGAGCATTATTAGTGAAGCCTTTAGTAGTACTTGGAAACGTTTAAAGAAGAATAATTTGTTTAAATTTGTACTCTAAAGTAAAACCTGTGAAAGATTATGCAGAGATAGTACATGTAGTAACAGATAATAGTAAAGAACCTTTGAAATTGCTCGTGAATTGAAGCTAATGTAGTTAGTAAGGAATAAAACAATGACTTTTGTTATTTTTTACATTAATTAGTAATTAAAAAATATGGTATAAAATAATGTGTATGGCATTTTGTGACCAGTTACCATTTGCAGTTGCACCAATAACATCATCTACTAAAATGAAAACATTGGTAAGTATATCACATTTTTGTAAGATATGCAATAATGGATAGTATTGGAGATAAATAATACATGTTTCCGTATTATTAATCATTAGACTAGCCGCGAAAGTCTCTGAAAGTATCACTAAACATCCAAAATGTCTCCCAAAACTAAGTAAAGCGTTTATTTGTATGTTACTACCTAACAAACAAAACTTCCCATGAGAATTGCATGTAAATTGCTTGCTTATACGTTATCTTGCCAAGAAATTTTATCTATTTCTTACATTTATGGGGTGTTTGTACGTTTGCTAAACTGACTTTTACGACTTGAACTTATCTAATTCAAAATTCTATAAAAAGTCATTCAGTTCTAGGTGCTGTTTTAAAATATTCTTTTTACTACTATATTTTCAATAAATTCAGATCTACTCATTTTATCTAATGTGGGTTTTAAAACGATCATCTAATGGTAGTGGATTATCAGATTGGTAACCCTGTAATATTTTTTAATCTATATTTAATTCTATTACAGATTGTTATTGCCTCTGCTTTGATGACCACTGCAACTTTAATAAATGCCCTTCATTTACAAAAAGCAGCAGGAAGCGATGAACGCAAAATCCGTATTGCAAGGGAACTATCTAGAATGGTATCGAGCAACACTGACACAACGGAGGAAAAGGTGATTGAACCAAAGATAAATGAATATCGAATTACAAGAGATATTAAAGAAAAGCCGTGGGAAATCGAAGAAATTGGACGTAGAAACCGCATTGTTAGAGAAATTTCAAGAATCGTATCTCCGTATTCTGACACAACCGAAGAAAAAAATTTTGAACCAATAATTAATAAACGTAGAATGGTAAGAGATATTCAAATAGTGCCTCCAGAAGGTAATCGTAAAAGAGGCATAATTAAAGAGTTATCTAAAGTTGTACGCGATACTACTGAAGAAAAGTCTATCTAACAATGAATATCTGAATCGAAGAAACATAAAATATGTAGATTTAATATAAATACCTACGGAACAACATTATAATCTAAATTAGAACGCTCTCTGCTTCTTAATCTTTAAGAATCCAGACTTAATATTATTGTCTGTATAAATAATGTTATATTAAAACATTTTAATAAACATATATTCTGCATGGTATACAATTTCGCTTTATTTAGTTTTTATACTTTTGATATTGAATTCCATCCTCACTCTGCTTACAAACAAAACAAATTATGCCATCTTAGGTTGGTTGCTTCGTATTATTTATGTGATTAATAAAAAGAATCGGAGAAGGCTGGTGAATAAATTAATTAACCCTTAAATCGGTGTTGTATCTTATAGAAAACTGTAAGTTCAAAAGCATATGATTGTGATTGCAGAGAACATTATGGTTTTGTTATGTTTAATATAGCTTCTGTTGACTGTTTTTAAATTTACCATTTAACATTTTTACTGCCATCTAGTATTGTGCAAGCTCTAGTAGAAATTTCTTTCACAAAATATTGTCTCTATATCCTATCGTGCAATTAGGATATCAATATAGCTTACACGGATGATGAAATGAGTCTACTAAAACATGACCTATATTAAATAGAGAATAGAAGAAAGCTTAAACCTTTCAGAGAGTTGGATAGTGAAAGTAAACAAAAATATAATAGAGTTAGAAATAAGATTAGTACATGAACGTAGAAAAGCTAGAAATAAATGGATGGAGGAGAATTGTAAAAGAATACAAGATGATTTGAGAGTAGGTAAGACAGCGAGGGCTTAAAGGGCAGTTAAAAAGTTTTTTGGGGAAAATAGGAAAACATATAATGGTATTGAAGATGAGAATAATGAGCTTCTAATAACTAAAGTTGAGGTAGCAGATAGATGGAAAAGATTTATATAAGGGAGACGATATAGATGAGCTAGAGAACGACCAAGAAGAGGATGTAGAAATAGGGTTCTCAATATTAAGAGAAGAATTCAATAAAGCTATTAAGGATCTTAAAATAAATAAAGCACTGGGGATAGACGATATACCCGCAGAATTAATAAAATTTGCAAGTCAAAAAACCTTAAACAGATTATATGAACTAGTAAAAGTAATATATGACACAGTGAGGTCCCAATAGATTTTGAAAAAGATATTATTAGCCCAATCCCAAAAAAGTCAGGAGCTGATAGGTGTGACAATTTTAGAACGATTAGTTTAATTTCTCAACCTTCCAAAATACTAACAATAATAATCAAAAATAGAGTAGAAGCTTTGACTGAGAATTATTTAGGCGAAGACCAATATGGTTTTCATAAAGACAGAGGGACTGGGGACTAATACTAATGATTAGGGTAATTATTGAAAAAAGGCTACAAAAAAGTAAAAAGATTTATTTTGCGTTTGTATTAAGAAAAAGCATTTGATAGGGTTAATTGGATTGTTATGTTTAGGGTTTCGCGAAAAATGGCAATCTCGCATAAGGATAGAAAAATTATTTACAGTCTATATAAAATCCAAAGCGTAGTAATTAGATTTGATGAAATAGAAAAGAAAACTAAAATTAGAAATGGTGTTAGAAAGGGCTGTATCTCCCTTGATTTTTAATGTTTATATTGAGAAAGATTTAATCTTAGCTGGAGAGAGAAAAGAAATACGTATTAGTGACACGGACAGAAAATAGACATGTTGCGTTTTGCAGATGATATAGCCATTATAGCAGAGTCTAGAAAAGACTTAGGCGAGTTTTTAAATATTTTAGATGAGATACTACAGAGCAACTATAGTATGAGAATTAACTCAGGTAAGACAAAGATAATGACAAGTGAAATACAGCATAGTTCTAAACCAAAATTAAAAATAGGCAATATCGAGTTAGAGGAAGTAGATAAACTTCGCTATTTAAGTAGTATAATTACAAAGGACGGACGTAGCGGAAGGGATATAGTAGCTAGAATAGCTCAAGCTAAAAAAACGTTTTTAAAAAAGAAAGACTTACTAATAGCTAATAGTATTAGTTTAGATAATAGAAAAAGTTTTTTAAACTAGTATGGAAAGAGCGTTTTATTATACGGTGGTGAGACTTGGACAATTAAAGAGGTAGATAAGAAAAAGATAGAAGCTTCTAAAACTTGGTGATATAGAAGAATGTTAAAGATTAGTTGGACAGATAGAGTAACAAATGAGGAAGTTTATAGAAAAATACGTGAGGAACCCTGTATGTGGAAACAATTAAAAGTCAGGAGAGATAGAATAATAGGGCTCCAGTTAAGACATGAGGAACTATTTAGTAAGGTCTTAAAATATAAACTGCCAAATAAAAATAGAGTAGGAAGGCCTAAACAAAGCTATATTAGTCAAATTATGGAAGATTTAGGTTGTGAAGGGTATGTAGACCATTTTAGACTAGCTCAGAATAGAAGTGAATTTAGAACTGCATCAAACCGACCGTAAATTCGAAAACAAAACAAAACAAAATAAATAAAAATCATTTGACTAAATGTCACCATAATATAACTCACAATTAGTTAGCGGTCTGGCATGTTGGCAACAATTTGCTGCATAAGCCTGACCATAACATATAACTTAATAAACGTCTCCATGATACAACTCACAATCAGTTAGCGGTCGGACATGTTGGCAGCGATTCGTTGCTTAAGCTTTACCATGACATATAATTTAACACTTTTCCGTTTATTGAAGGAGATAACCAGGTAATATTTCATTTCCTTATAAGGGGGAATCGTGTAAGTATGTTGGAGTTCTTTGACAACCATCAGGTTGCTAATATCTATGTAGAGCCAGGTAGATAGAAAAATGATGGAAGAGTATAGGAAGACCTTGACCTAGCTATATTAGTCAAATTATTAGAAATTTAGGTTGTGATAGGTATGTAGAACTTTTTAGATTAGCACAGAATAGAAAAGAAGTTAGAGCTGCATCAAACCGACCTTAAGTAAGGTCGAAAACAAAATGATGATGTCTACTTCAAGTAAGTATTGTATGAAAATATATATCACATACAAGGAATCCCATAACTCGATTTACACACAATGCCGCAATGACTGAATAAAGATATATAAACCTTCAGAAGTTTATTTTAAAAGTACAAATATAACAACATAGTTTTCTACTGAATCTAACTTTTACTTTTCCCGACCTTCTCCGGGTAACTTCCCAATCAGCAGAAAAATATTTTTTAGGTTCTACAGAAGAGGCTGAAATTACAAGAATTATCTATGCAATTTTACTAACAAATACATATGGCCTTTTTATTGAAATTATAATCCGTCTATTGTAATGAAGCAAATCGTACCGGTTAGAGTTTTATGAATGCTTTCTCCATGACTGATGGAGATTCGAAGCTCTTACCCATTTATTCCCAGGAATTCTTGAGTGATGCAATATAGACGCATCTTTGCTCCGTTGAAAACAGCAAATAGCTGAAAAAAATTTAACTTAATTTTCGTCTGAGAACATTAATAGATTTGCAGATAATTTGCTTAAAAGAGAATTTTTATTATCCGAAGTGCTTTTGATTCAATCACTATAAAGAATAACTGTCCCTTTATACTTATATTGCCGTTGAAATTCTAAATTCAATCAACCCTTGGTAAATTTGGTGCTCAAAATATTCTTTATCCTTACTTTTTGTGACAAATAACAATTTCTTTAATGATGCCAGTAAACATGAAGGTGCTAGTAATGGCCGAATTGCTTCCAATGTTTCTGCAAATTCCCGCTTCTTGAATGTAATTTCGGCAGAATCGTCTAAAGTTTGAATATTTGTATTTTTGTTATTGATTTATTTTTCCCTCGTTTGCGTACTGGTACTTTAGTTTTATTTTTGAAAGTTTTCATACCGTATCTCTCATTAAGAGCAGTTTCTAACTCTTCTTTGCTAGATATTAATACCGCTATATCATTTGCAAATCTAAGCATACCAATCTTTTGTCCCTGCATAATATTTCAAAACGTCTTCCTGCATTTGACAGTATTCATTGCCTCTTCAACGTGAAGTTAATAATTAATGGGGTAGGGCACATCCCCCGCGTCGCACTTTTTTGGTGTAGTTACTACGATTTTAGATTTGATATCTTTGGGTATCTCGCCTGTCTCATTCATAAGGCTTACAAGTTGGACGAAGCGTTCCGTTACTGCTTTCCCAACGGCTTTTAGAGTTTCTGCTTGCACCTTATCTATACCAGGCGCCTTATTATTTTTCAGAACCTTTAATGCTAAATCAAACTCATCTCTAGGTATAGGATATCGCAAATCATTCCTTTCAATGTTCGACTCCTGTTCTAAACCTGTTAATTCCTATCATGCATATAAATTCCATATATATTCTTGCCATCTAACCAGTCTCTATACATTTTCTATAACGATGTTTCCTTCCTTGCCACTTATATTTTGCTATAAGGTTTTATATTCCTAAAATTCATTCTAATTAGTTTGTCTGCTTCGTCTGTCTTTCCCATTTCCATCTTAGTTTGTACTTCTTTCTCCTTTTCAGCAATCATTGTTCTTTAGCTTTCCTGAATTTTATGACTTTTTATCTCTCCGTTTACCTGTTTCGTCTGATCTATCTCTGTATTTTCATTTTTCTTCTCTCGAATTCAGGATGTCCTTTGTTATCCATGGTTCCTTATTTTCTTTTTGTGTACACCCCAGAATATCTCTAGCTGCCATATCTAAGCTGACTTTAATGTTGTTCCATTCTGTTTCTACTTTCTTAGTATCAGAGACTTTTCCGATATCTTTCGGCAATTCATTTACCTTTTTTTCAGAATGTTCGTGGACATCTTAATCTTTTAGTTTCTCAAAGTCAAAGTGCCTTTTTCTGTTTCTCTTTTTTAAAGTTTTAAATGTAGGAGCAGCCTTCATAATTACGATGTTGTGGTCAGTGTCTATATCTGCTTCTGGGTAGCTTCTACAGTCTTTTACTTGATTCCTAAACCGTTGTCTAACAAGAATGTAATCTATTTGATATCTTTCAATATCCCCTGGCGTCTTCCACGTGTTTCGTCTTGTAGCATGATGTTGAAATGATGTTTTGTGAAGATTAAATTGTTTTTGTCGGAAAAATCTACCAACCTATTTCTCCCGTCGTTTCTCGTGCCTAAACAAGTAATCCTACTACCACTCCTTCCTAACATTCGCCTACCATTGCATTAAAATACCTCGTAATTATTAAATTTTTTGTCCTTTTACGTATCTTAGTATGTCTTTGATATCTTTGTAGATCGCTTCTACCTCCTCTTTACTGTAGCTAGAGGTGGGCATGTATACTTGTATTATTACTGTGTTTACCTGTTTAGATTCTAATCTAACCATGAGTACTCTTTCGTTCTTTTGTACGTAATTTTCTACACGGCCTTATATTTTTTTTCGCATACCTATCTCCACTCCCGAATTTCCTTCTTCAGCTGCTGTATGAATTACACTGAAACCGCACTCCAAAAAACCCCGCCTCTGGCCGCTGAACTTTGCTGATCCTACTATGTCTTCTGCTAACGTATCCATTTCAATTTAAAGTTCTCTAGCTTACGTACTTGCCGCATACTTCTGACATTTCACGCTCCGACTCGCAGAATATTCCAGACTCTTTTCTAAGATCACATCCTTCGAAGTAGTCCCTAGGAGATCCGAATGGGGGATTATTTTAACTGCGGAATTTTTTACTCCAGAGGATTCCATTATCTTTAATAACAATTTAAGTGCGCTGTGTACTTGGGAGATAATGTAGTGGTTTCCCGTAGCCTTCCACATCGCAGTAGTGTGTCTTAGAATGCCATACTGACTCCTATGATCTTTGCCAATCTAAGAACCGAAAGAACCACTGCCCTTTTGGGGAACCTGTCTTAGTCTGGTTCCTCACTAAAGATCCTACTAATTTGTTAAATCCTATAGTTCGGCACTTTAGATCAGTGGAACTCTGAAGTCGTTCTACTCGTTCTAGTATTCTAGAACTTCTTCAAGGTGCAGCTCCACTCAAAACGGACTTATTTAAAAAAAAGTAAAAAACAGTTCTACGGCAAAATGTCAAATGAATCTGTACAACTTAAGTAATCGAAACTTGAGTTAATTGGGTAAACCACCTAACAGTGTTGGCCTAGCGTAGGACTACCAAAGTTAACAATTCGCCGCTCGCCTAGATACTATTCAACTTGCAAGTTACTTTGTTTTTATTTTTCGTCTTTTTACTGCTACGTTTATAATCGCCGTATGTCATGAATTGAAATGCTAAAAATTGTTGATCACATTTCATATAGTACATAACGTACATGAAGTTTTATTGTTTCTTCAATTCAATTTCTTTTTATTAATATATACGTCAGCTTCAGAGTAATGTTACTGCCTGCCACACGCCATTTAATGGCAAAAGTGTTTTGAAAAACGAATCTTATTAGTTTGTAAATAAGTTTCTGTGATTTTGGGGTTCAAACATGCTTGCTGTATGTAGTATGTAGGGTAACAACATGTCAAGTACAAAATTTACGAAACATTTCAAACGTAGAAAAAACTGGTTGATCTATATTTTTATAGTCGGCATTTTTTCTCGTAAATGGAGTCATGTGTGCATACTGCTACTTTTTTCGCCTGTAAGTATTGTACAGAAAATTAATTTTAATATAACGGAAAATTGAGCCTGAAACGGTTATGTGGTTGTTCATTTTATCATAATACTCTAGTCGGTGTTCTTTATAAAGAGTTTAACCAAATCTGTCATGGACGACTAATGTTTACGCAAAACCCTCCTGCTTGAAAAAAAGGATAATTATACTTTTTGTACTGGGCGTAAGTTATTGTGGCTTCACAACATTAGCTATTACTACTACATGCTTTTAGTAAAGCTGTCATGAATTTTTTACGAAATTAATCTTTTGGTTTGGTTCCTTTGTAATTTCATCCGTTGGAAAAATTACGAATGAAAATTATACACATTAGGATATGTATGTTTTGAAAAACTACGAGGATTTTACTACGTCGCAAGCTTTGCGTAAATTGTTTAATGTAATGATTAAAAAGAATAAACCTTCGTCATTGGGTCTCTAGTAACTAAGAATTAAAAATCTTGCAAATTGAGCGATTTTAAATTCCAGATTGTAACACAGGGTCTGTGTGTCATTTGAAAAGTATAGTGTGTAAGGTTTATGGAAATTAGGTATGTTTAGAGTATAGCAAAAGTGAAGCTTAATTTTTTATTACAAAATATAAAACTAAACAAAACAAAGTTATAAACCATTTACAATTTCGGTTTAATGAAAAGATTAATACAAATGTATTTACACAAAGAGTAGTAACAAAAGTTTAAAGAGCATTCAACTTTAACAAGCAATGAGCGTTTTAAATTTAAATAAAATATTATCCGGTTAGTGCCTTTGCTACATACGAACATGTAATCTTTGAATATACTAAAATTTCTAGGATACATTTACTTAATGTTCTACCGATCATACTTCAGTAGTATCCGGTACAACTTTGACAGCTTCTTAACTATGTGCGTTTCGCGATAAGCTTTTGAAGGTGTCACTTAGATATCTCTTATCATTCTAGCATGGTTAACTATTGGTTGAAAATTTTTTTCCGTGGTGCTGGAATATGGAGATACAATCGTAGATATCTCTCGTTACGATACGGGCTTTACGCCCAATTGGCTCTATTATTTCCAAAGGCTTTCCTCTATTATCCCTTGTGTTCGTGTATTCATTTGGTTCAATCATTTTTCTTCTAAATACTCCCCGTGTGTTTGTTGTAGTTTGATTTGTATTTTTCTTAATCTTCTTGGGGAATTAAACCACTTACAGTTGTTAAAATTGTCTTTATTTACGTTTCGATCCATGACCTATGATCGTTGTCAAAATAATAAAAATTTCAAGTTTAACAACATTTATTACATAAATTTATGTTAAACTTGAAATTTTTATTATTTTGACAACGATCGTAGGTCATCGATCGAAACGTAAATAAAGACGATTTTAACAACTATGAGTGGTTTAATTCCCAAAGAAGATTAAGAAAAATCCTTTCTTCTCTTGTGTCAGTGTTGCCCGATACGGCTCTTGATTGCTCCCTTACAATACGGATCTGGCGTTCATCTTTTCCTACTGATCAGAATTTTTTCCAATATTACAATGTATCAATTATAGGACAATACTACAACTATTCACTAGAGAATAATACTATAAACAAATGCTCTTACACATTTGAGAGTAGTGCAAAACAACACAATCTACCATTTATTCGATAAACTATTAACAAACATATAAAAGTGATCATATAAGTCATTAAATTCATTAAATTTAGTATACATTGTTGCTTAGGCGACTTAATCAAAAGATTGATGTTAAATGAGCTATTATAAAAACAATATCTATGTCTATTTGATTTGTACGAAATATAAAAATTCAATTTTCTTAGCAAATATTTACAATCAATTGCATTATGGACTAACTTATATAAGAACGAGATTTCCATAACTTTTCTACTGTTTTCAAGAGTGTTTATATTAAATGTATGTAACAAGTTATAATCAAATCCTTTTCTGGGTATACATTATATAAACAGCGATGATAAATCGGATTCCAGACATTTGTGCAGTATTCCAATTTAGATTTTACAAATGTATCGTACAATAATTTTAGGGCTATAATATTTTTAAAGCTCTGACAATTGCGGATTATGAAACCTAACATACGAGTGCTTGATTTCACAATTTTATAAATATGACTAGAAAAACAGAGTCGTTCATCAAAGTAAACACCTAAATCTTTGACACCACTACACCGATTCAATGTGGTGTTGCCTAATTTGTAATTGTTTATTATAGACTTTAATTTACGTGTAAGCGTTATCACTTTGCACTTATTGACGTTTTAATCAAGCCTATTGTTATGACACCAACACACTAGCTTGTCTATGATGGCCTGCAGCCTGTCGCAACCCTTCACGGATGAAATTGAAGTAAATATTATAACGTCATCAGCAAACATTAATATTTTACAACTAATCAAATCAGTAATACTGTTTATAAATATAAGGAAGAGTAAGGGACCAAGGTTATACCCTTGAGGGACACCAGATGGAATGTAGCAGCTAGACGTTTAACCATTGTAGCTCACATATTGAGATCTATCGGTTAAATGTGATTCAAAAAATGATATTAACGAATTTGACAATCCAATAGCATCTAATGTTGATAATAATATTGAAACACTCACTTTGCCAAACGCCTTTGAAAAATCTATATATATAACGTCGACTTGGCCTTGACTATCTAGTACTTCAGATACATACTGAACAAAACAGCAGAGATTGCTTTCTGTTGACTGTTTTTGCACAAAACCGTGTTGGTATGGTGTGATATATGGTTTAAAATGTTCATACACTTCATTATACAATATAATTTCAAAGACTTTATTGAAAGCACATAAAATAGAAATCGGTCTGCATTTTATCGGTATTATTTAGTTCTCCGCTCTTAAAGACAGGACAAGCACGTGAAATTTTCCAGGCTGTTGGAAATTGGGATGTAGATATACTCAAGTTGAATAAAATCTTTAAAGGTTTAGCAAAAACATAAATACAGTCTTTAACAACATAAGTTGGAACTTGATCATCGCCGGCTGTGGCTTTATTCTTCAACTTTATAATCGCTCTAATTACATCAGTTTTTGTTATTTCAGATTCTCTGATATGCATTACCTTGTTAGTTTTAGTAGGTCATATATTGGCTAAATTGGGCGTTATATTCAAGTCATTTGTTGAAGGGAACATACCACTAAAGTGATCGCAGAATACATCTACTATAGACTGTGGAGTTGTGTAAGACACTCTATCTTTCACTATAACTTCCGGAATTCTACTACACTTTTTATTAGAATTAACATATGTCCAAATTTTTTTTGGGTCCCTAGTTAATGAAATTTCTGTCTCTTTTATGTAAGTTCTATACGCTGTTTTAATCTTGTTCTTAATTGCAGTTCTCAACCGCTTAAATCAAATAAGTCATTGAGAAATCCACTTCGTTTGTATCTTGTATAAACTTGATGCTTGGACTTGAGATCTAGAATAATCTCTTTAGGAAACCAGTGTGGATAGTTACTTTTTCTATTATTTTGTAGAGGTACATGCACGTCGAAAATACTGTATAATTTATTATAAAACACAGTTAGCGCAGTATCGATATCACGGTAATTGTTTAAAAATTCCCAATCAGTATTAAATAAGCAATTATATAGATTACAGTAGTCTGATTTTTTAAAGTTATATTTCTTATTAGATTGATTAATTTTAAATAACGGTTGTATACGTATTCGCAAGTTAAAGTGCAGTTCTAAACAAGGATGATGTGCTTCTTCGTCGACTATTGCCAGCATATTGTGTTCAACTATACAATCAAAACTACTAACAACAAGATCCAATAATCTTCCATTGATATTTTGAATGATATTATATTGAGCAACCTGAAGCAAATCACAAAAGTTATGCAGAGCTAGGTTTAAGGAGTTGTCTGCTTCACTGTTATACGATAGAATGCTACAATTAGCAAATGCTTAGTATTAATGTAGAACTGTAGAAAGTAATTTGAAAGTTGTTCCAATATTTCTAGAGTAGGTGTATGGAGAAAATATACTACGAATATATTGCCGCGAGTCTAACCCACGAACGGGCCGCCATAATACTCTGAGGTCAAACTTCGGTAGCCTTACAAATATACCTAAAATATAATCGAGCCCCACATATTGGGTGTAATAAATGCTGCGGAAATTCTCTACGAATGGGCTGCGATAAATACCTTGAGTCTTCCTATTTGAAGCCCCACACTTAGGAAGCCATAATTGCTCTAAATTATCCGGTTTGTCTAGGTCTATAACTCTAGCTCCACACTTGGGTCGTCATAAAACTATGGAATCTAGCTGCAAAGAAAGCCCTACAACCTAAACTTGCATTTCATATCACTTATTGTACTGCCCTCTGAAGATGCTCTTCATGTAGGACGCCAAACCTCCAGCTTTCTGCTAAGCTTCCTCAGGGATATTCGCCATGGCTGCTCACTAGCTCTCTGAAAATGGTACCCTACTATTCAAAAAAAAATTGACTACCAAAATTTCATCACGGTTTGTTATAAAATTAAAATTGCTACTCAAAAATCTTTGTATTTACACTCTTAGTTCACACCTCGGATATTTAACAACCATTATCGATTTTAAATGAGGTTATTATAAAATAAAATAATTTCAAAATGTATCTATTCACATCAATAATTATTAAAAAGTAACTGGGCTTATCCGTAAACGTTATATATATATATATATATATATATATATATATATTTTAAAATTATATAATTTATTGAGGATTGCAGCAATTATGGAAGTCTACTCTTTATTTTATAACTCGAGCTTTCGAGAATTTATTTTTCTCTTCTTCAGGAGCAACTAAATACATATAATGGTAAACAAATAAATAAGTTTTGGAAGTTAGATACTTACAAATGCGAGGTTTGACTTAAATTAAAATATTAATTCTAAATTACAAAAAATTGGTTTTCAAATTTTGAAGGTATAAATGTCAATGTCAATGCGTACTACAAGATTTAGATTTTAGTCATATAAAAACACTAACTCCGTGGATTAATTTTAAACATATAACAAGTATTCAAATAATTAACTAACTAACAGGTATAAGTTAATCGCAAGTGTATGTCAGTCTAAATTAGATCATTAGTAAAATTAGTAGGAAGATGTAGTAGTAATTAAGTTACATTCATTCACATTGTATATACATACACAAATATATAGACATACATATGTGTGTGCGTACATAGGCATGTAAATACATTTATATAAAAAATACATAAATATCAAACAAAAGAAAAACTGGACAAAAGAACGAATGCTTACATTTACAAACATAAAGACCTAAAAACACAAACAAACACACCTATATACAAACAACCCATCCTCACATACATACATATAAACACAAACACATAAACACACACGCATACATACACACACACATACAGACACAGGTGTGTTTGTTTGTGTTTTTAGGTCTTTATGTTTGTAAATGTAAGCATTCGTTCTTTTGTCCAGTTTTTCTTTTGTTTGATATTTATGTATTTTTTATATAAATTTATTTACATGCCTATGTACGCACACACATATGTATGTCTATATATTTGTGTATGTATATACAATGTGAATGAATGTAACTTAATTACTACTACATCTTCCTACTAATTTTACTAATGATCTAATTTAGACTGACATACACTTGCGATTAACTTATACCTGTTAGTTAGTTAATTATTTGAATACTTGTTATATGTTTAAAATTAATCCACGGAGTTAGTGTTTTTATATGACTAAAATCTAAATCTTGTAGTACGCATTGACATTGACATTTATACCTTCAAAATTTGAAAACCAATTTTTGTAATTTAGAATTAATATTTTTAATTTAAGTCAAACCTCGCATTTGTAAGTATCTAACTTCCAAAACTTATTTATTTGTTTACCATTATATGTATTTAGTTGCTCCTGAAGAAGAGAAAAATAAATTCTCGAAAGCTCGAGTTATAAAATAAAGAGTAGACTTCCATAATTGCTGCAATCCTCAATAAATTATATAATTTTAAATTAATATTTATCAGCAAATAAAACTTGAAGATTATATATATATATATATATATATATATATGTATGTATATATATATATGTATATATATGTATATATATATATATATATATATATATATATATATATATATATTGTAGTGGTTGTAAAGGGCTAAATCTACGTATAAACAAGGCAATTTCAAACACCCTGTATAGAGGAAACAACCAGAATTTACGTGCGAAATTTATTCCAGTTAGTTCATTTTAAAGTAACAAGTATTACCATAATTTTATAATTAATGAATAAAATTTAGTTAAGTTCGTAAAGAAAATAAATTTTAGAAGCCAATGCAATTTATTTATTAATTTAATTGAGTTTAATTGAACGGATAATACGCATAAAAGCTTGAAAAATAGATAATACCAAGGTGAAACGCTTTGCTAACACA
Organism: Platerodrilus igneus; assembly: GCA_036346225.1. Classification (NCBI taxonomy): domain Eukaryota; kingdom Metazoa; phylum Arthropoda; class Insecta; order Coleoptera; family Lycidae; genus Platerodrilus; species Platerodrilus igneus. The sequence goes on along the minus strand of JARFIW010001778.1, from coordinate 2,393,603 downwards.
TAAACAGCCGTTGAATATAAAATACCTTGAAAAGCCATCTCGTAGAAATGTTGTGTTAAAACGTTGGTTAATTGAACACCTGCATGTTTTCGAAATGTCAGGTTCCCCTTATTTGTGTAGATAAAAGACAGTATTCCAAGTATATCGGGTAAACGGTTGGAGGGTTCGCGTAAATGTTAACTAAAATTTTTCTTAAAGTGCAGAAAGGATAGACGGTCAATGAAATGCTTCGGACTGATACAGGCATAATAACAGTGCATTTCAAAAAGCACGTATAAAAGTCCACATGGAGTAAAGTTAAAACGCGGATAGTAATATCGATTTCTACCACTCAAACAAGGTTAGAAGGAAACATAGTATATGCGTAAGAAAGGAATAGCGTTAATATAGGCGGGGTTTTTAAGACGTCAATGGATATATTATTGGTCGATATCGTTAGTTGTACAACAGAGAAACACGGGGATATTTGAAGTCGGGTTTTTTGGAAAATATCGTAACGACGCGCTAAATTTCGGGGATTTCGAAAACGGTTGAACCAAAATTTTAAAAACGAATTAGTTTTAATTAAATGTTTCGCGTTAGGAGGGTCTGGAGAGATTACAGTCGAATGATATAAATACTCGAAAAGATTTAGCACGGCTCTCTCTTTTAACTTCGTTTTATTAGTATTTACACCGCTTCAGAATACGAGTTTGTAAGTATACATATTTTTAAATTAAATAGTAGTGTTGGCCTTATAATTTGATACGTGAATAGTGGCGAGTCTAAATTTTAATTTGAGGTGCAAAATTTATCTTAAACAAGCTCGTGAAGTGACGTGAAGTAACGTAAATTTAAATTAAATTTAACTAAAGTACGCAATTATAAAAGAAGTGTAATTAATGTGGATTTGGAATTGGATGCACCGTGAAGGCAGCGCAAGCAGCACAACTTAAATGATGTTCATCTGCCAATAGCTAGAAGCGGCCAGCAGAGCAGAGCGAAACAACTTTACGGCATCGTCAACGGAGTAGAGATCTTCAAGAAATTCTAGGTAACGCTTTAAAATTGTTGTTGTTATAAACTATGAAACTATGAAAATTGTGTGACGTGTGAGAGTGAATTTTGAAGATATTGTGCATTATTTTGCGTATTGACAATAATACGTATAACTAACTGTTATTATGGTATTTCAATATAAATCTACAGGTGTGTAAAAAGCTTAGTAACGTTCCTCAGGAATTAAAATGTTTATTGTTAAGAGTACATGGGTTTGTTTTTTTTGTTGGTTGTAAGAGTATTCAAAGTACAAAAGCATACATTTTTCATAATTAACTGGGTTATCATGAGCTCACCATACTCCAGAGTATACTAATTTAAAATAAATTATAAATAAAGAAAGAAAATAAGGTATTATTCAGGGCCCATTTACTCCGGGTATATTCAATGTGTTTGATATTCTAAATTAAAAATCCAGGACAGTACAAAAATAGAATTTATTGAGGGGTAACTGAAATGTGGATAATCTTTAATTTTATTTGTAAATAGTGGTAAATAAATATTGTATGATTGTGTATTATTTTGTGGTTTTATTGAGTGTGTGCGTGAACGATAAAGAGTATGGTAGTGAATCTAGGTATCCAAGAAGAGACCCAACTGAGCTAGCCAGGTAAGCGGTTGAAGAATTAAGGTGATGAAGAGAGGAATCTGAGTAAGAAATTATTTTTTTGAAAACTTTCTATTGTATGAAATTTATGACGATTTTGGAAAATAAATAAAATCCTCGAATGTTTTTTGAGAAAGTACAGAGCTGGAGCGAATTTACACGGCAATTTATGTCGCCCAATTCGTGAGGCTCGATTCTTATAAGTTACACTGCAATTTATATATATAGTAAGAACTTTTCTGTACCTAAGTGCTAACTATTGCACTGAAAATTTACTAAAAACCCGTTTACTTTGTACAAAAGCCAAAAATTATACACTCATTTTATAATACTGAATTGTACATGAATATATTGTCATATGATTTCTTCTTAAAGGTAAATTGTCAATGAAAATGTCCATCAAATACAACAAAATTCACCAATAAACAAACGCAAAATGTCAAAATCACCAAAAAAATTCACAACAGTCAAAAGTTTTATAAAATTTATTACCTGGACTGTAGTCCAACCAGTTTTCGGCTTTGAAGCTATCTCTGATGTAGTCCTCCTTCATGACTGCGCGTGCATCAATCAGTCCATATTGACTCCAACCATCAGGAACAGCACACTTCCATCCAGTACTCTCAGCATCCAATGTACGGTACTTCCAGTCTCACGTACATCCGCTACTGGTACATCAACATTCACTATTCTAACCCAGTGCACACCAAGCGCCTCCAACGATAAATAACAAGAAGTCTACTTGCGTTTACCAAGCTTTGCTTTCCAAATTTTTCTTTATATATCTCACAACTGCTACATTAAACTTGCACCAAGTTGTTGAAATCCCCCGGCAACTAACTCCCATCTATGCATTCAAAACACGCCTTTCTCACAGCTGCACATCCTATCAGCTCACTCTAACTTACATTCAAAATGTTTTATTTTTTGTCTTTCTACCCTTTCTCAATTTTCTACGTCTGTTATCCATTTCTTGTATCTTTGTTTAACCCGTGTGTTATATCTCTTTACCTTCATCCCCGCTCGTTAACAAGTTCCATTCCACCCTTCCAATCTACATTATCGTCTTTTCATTTCCACTTTTAACCACTGTTTTATACAAATACGCTGCATCTCCGTCTAGCTTATTTACCTTTACAAATTTCTTTGTCTTACAGACGTTTCAAGGCAATGACAACTAACCATATATCTTCCATTCTTTAGTATATCATATAAAACGGTCTTCCTCTTTATATTATCGATTTATTTTTGTTTGTACCGTTCAACACCCTAACTAACATCGACCTGTTGTTCGTTCTTACCGATCTTTTCTTAAGAAACCTTGATATTTGTTGCCAGGCTTTTAAATCAATACGAAGAACGTATTTACAACGCTAAACGTTACTGAAATGTTTTGTTCTTAGAAGCTCATCATAGTTGAATTGTTTATTGACTACTCTTCCCATATTTTATGCTAAACCTTTGAAAAATTATAAATATTCTAGCTTCACATAACTTTACACTAAGTGGAGGAGTCCTCTGGAATTCCGTACATAACAATATTATTTTCTCGTTTGATACGTTCCTGTGCTTCACGAACTACTGTTTCAAAGGAATCCGTTGAGAGCAAATCCACATTTAACACTTTTTGTAGAACATTGCGGCTGATTTTCAATCATCAATTTGTGCTTTTAGATTTACTATTAATTTTTTCAATCGCTGAGCTCCGATCCTTTTGTTACACATGCCTCACAGTGATAGACCATTTTTCTTCCTTTAGTTGATAAACATTGTATTTCGGCTCGCGATAAATTAGAACAAGTTGAATGCAATAGTAATTTGCATTTATCATAACTAATTTCTTTATCAGCATAAAGGTATTGCTTACATATCGAACATTTGCTAATTAGCGGCATTGTTACAAATATAAGCTATAGATATATTTTACTAAGATCAAATCTTCCGAAATATAGATATAACAATTTAAGGCATATACACGTCTACTCTCTACCACGGTACGACTTATTTTACTTGATTTACTAAAATTGGAGCACTCATTAAAGCAGAATCAGTAATAGTCTGTAATAAAAGTTAAATGTTAAGCTGAGAACTTTCAGAATTCACCATTGCTCTTAAATTAGGTGATTGTTTTTAAAACGACTTTTTCACTAAAAATTAATATATCTAATTTTACTAATTGTAAATTTTTGATTCCTACATAGTAATTAATAAAAAAACTTTACAATCAATTCGAGAAGTAATTTGAATGATTGATGGTATTGTCACAGGCTTGCAGGATAGTATAGGTACACTAATCATTAATTCTGGATACTTCATCCTTTCGTACACGTTACAAAATTTACTCACCAATATTTTGTAGATGAAATTATTGCTTCAAACGCAAATCTTGTCTGACCACAAAATACCGTTTATTTTATTTTATACATAATATTTGCATTGTTAATGACTGTAAAAAATAACATGCCTCGAAATAACTAAATTGCATCAATATACGAAATTGTTGCAAAGGTTCTTTACTATTATTTATTCATACAAGTAAGTAACAATGGCCGCATATTTGATACGATAGTAATGCTCTTATTTAACATAGGGGATCTTTATTTTTGTACCTAAAGGATGTCTGAATATACCAAACCTACACGAATATACATACATAACGTAAAATTAATTTTTAATCTACTATGATAAACTCTTTGCTAATGTATTCAGAGAGAAAGCTTTTTTTTTAAATTTCGAATTTCTGAACTCACTTTTTTAACTCATACTTTCATTCCATGGTCATACTTATAGCTGATGTTACAGATAACATAAAATAACTTAATATTTTTTTATCCAGTAAATCGTAAATAGTTAGGACGCAGAACGAATTAACCTTTATTATAAGAATACATATCAGTACACATTCGACTAAGAATAGGAACGTTAGTCGGCTTCCTAAACAAGGTTTCAAACGTTTAAATAACTATATAATTGAAATAAGTTATTCCTGCAATGCTCGTTAGCAAAAATTGGGCTAATTCTCTCAATAAAATTTTAATTCCCCAATTTATCCAAAACTCTATTTAAGTTCACTGAATAAGATGGATAAATCGTCTCTCATCCAAAAAGCGATCACCAGGAAGGGTAGAGCATTAAAAGGTTTTTCACCAATCTGTTTAAGTGAGACCTGGGTCGTGGATGCCAAATACAAAACAAATCAGAGTAACGCAAATATAGGATGTCCGAGTTCAATTCTTAATGAAATTATATACCAGGTGTCTCACTAAGCGTATCGCGCGACCATATATCATAAAGCATAGGGCCTAGAGCTTTGCTGAAAAAATTTATTAAGTAAAGTAGCCATGAGAAATTGCTCTGGAAAATATTTTAAAGTTTCAATTTTGACCGCTAGAGAGCGCAATCGCTAAGTCAGTAACAAAAATCCCTATTTCTTCCAAAATTTTAGTACAAGGTATTATGCTCAAAACAGGAATGAACAGTTTACTTAATTCTTTAGAACTTTGATATTAACCGTTTTTCTGTATACCGCACAAGGACGATTGTAGAACCTGGTGAATTGGTTTACATGTAAATAGGGTTATCCGGCATGTTACATGTTGGAATTTAATGTTCTTAGAATCATTTAAATAGAATTGCTCAATGATCCAGAAAAACTAAAGGCAGTCTCTTTAATTATGGTTCAAGCAAATACTGTGGGTAGGGGTATATAGGGAAAACCTGCAAAGTTGCCTGTAATAAATACTAATATTCAAATAACCCATTTCAAAATGTCCAATGGCATCAATTTTAACCTACAACAACTGAAGCAATAGTTGGAATTATACGCAACCAATCCTTATAAAACTAAGTTAACCGAAACAAATGGGTGCCCAAGAACAGGGAAATTTTAACGTTTACATAAAAACATCGCAGATGTCAGCTTTCTACACATTCCGTACATATACTAACTTTGTTGCTACTGATACGATTTCGGATCATGATCAACGTAAATATGGGTTTATTCTTAAGTCCAAACCCGATTGAAACAACTACGTACAAAAAATATGATTCGTAGAATAAGCCCCTTGTTGCTCTCACCGTAAATGTATATACTGCGTTTATTACTGCCGCCCATTATTTTTAACTTCTAATCCCAAAGATTTTAAAAACGGACTTCTTCTGCTGTAAGTCGCCCAACAACTTGACACTTTTACGGTGTACTCACTTCTGATCGTCTCAGCTGAGTCGAGCCTGTACCTCTCAAGTCTAACTTCCTTTGACAGCATTATGTTAATTGATTCTGGTTGTCTTGTTGCTAACTGATTTTACTGCTTAGTAAGGTTTTGATTCTCTGCTTGCAGAAGGTGTGAAATCGCTTCTTCGCGTTAGTCTTGCTGGCGAGAAGATTTGTGTACTTGGTGTATGTGTTTACAACTGAGCCATCTAATATGCTTCTAGGTGTTTTCTTTCGTTTGTGTGGATTTCCGTTCTACGGAGGTGCGATGTGTTGAATGTGATCAGTATCTGAGTTGTCAATTTTCTGTATATGCTTGATGCAAGCGTCTTGAAGTGGTTTCCTAGCATTTGTAGCCTAAGGTCCTACCTTAGGTTTTCATTTCTAACGAACCATGGTGCTGCGGTGATGGTTCTAACGGTCTTGTTTTGGAATACTTCAAGTTTGGTTTTGTTTGTGTTTGAAATGTAGGTGTTCAATGTCGTCGATGTGTAACTCAGTATGGGGCGTAAGCATATCTTGTAAGTCTGGAGTCTGATGTCCATTGATAGTCTATTTTTGTGGACGAGTATTCCGTAGATGAAGCCTTTTGCTTTCCGAGCTTTGTTTGTCGTTTCAGTAACGTGTTTGTTGAACGTTAATTGCTTGTCGATGTGAACCCCTAAGTACTTTATTGATTGGCTCCAAACTAGCTCTTGGTTTTCTAGCGTCGGTGATTTTTGCTTTTTCTTGCGTCTGGAGAATAATATGGCTTCAGTCTTCCAAACGTTTAATTTGAGTTTCCACTGTTGGAACCAATCCGGTAGTGTGTCGAGCTGACTTTGCATTTTTGTTGTTGCTTCCTTAGTGTTTCGTCCGGTTGTCAGGAGGAGAATGTCCTCGACGTACATGGCGCAGAAGACTCTTTTGAGGTATGGTAGGTCCTGGATGTATGCATTGAATAGCGTTGGTAAAAGGCAGCCTCCTTGTGGGACGCCAGCTGTGACGGTAGCTTCTGGTTACAGGATGTCTTCCACAATCACCTGTATCTTCCTGGTAGTCAGGTAACTTTGTATCAATTGGATCTAAGGCGTCGGAAGCTTGTGAATGGTGGCAAGCTTAAACAGCAGTTCGTTGATCCATACCTTGTCAACGGCGTTTTAGATATCCAGGGCGATGATGACTGTGGTTAGTCGTCGGTTGTATTTGGTGAATATGTTGTTTATTACCCGGATGGGTTGTAATGTGGTGGAGTGCTGTTGCTTGAATCTGTATTGTTCTGGTCCGTCTTTTATCAGTGGTTTCAGTTTTGTCAGTAGTAATCGTTCGAAGATTTTGGATATCGTGCTTAGTAGGAAGATTGGTCTGTAATTTTCGGCGTACATCCTCTTCTTCCCTGGTTTCATTACCACTGTTGCCGTTTTCCATGAGTCTGGCAAGTATTTGTGGTTGATCATGCTGTTGAAGATTTTTGTGATTAACGTCAATGTCTTTTTTGTTATGTGTCTTAGCGCTATGTGTGTGATTCCGTCTTTTCCTGGAGCTTTGCTGTTACTTTGTCTGGTGATACCTTGTTTAATTTCTTGTGGAATGGTGTGTAGGAAGTCGTTCTCTGCAGGTGCTTGTAGTATTTGATCGATTCTTATATTTATGAAGTTAGTGAGTATATTGTCTGTTGAATTTTCTGAAAACGTTTTTTGGAGAACTTCGGCGAATTTGGCTGCTCGCCTTTCGACGCTGTACAGCATTCCGTTTTCTCCTTGTAACGATTCGGGGTCAGGATTCCTCCGTGTCATAAGTCGATGGTTTAGTCTGTACAAGTTTCCTTCTGTTTGTATTGTGTAGTTGACGTGGTTGGTCCAGGATTCGTCGTAATGTTCATCCAGCATAATCTTGATTGCGCGTTGCTTTCGGTTAAGTAACGTTTCTATTTGTGGATCTCGTGTGTTCTTCCACATTCTGACAAGGTTTTCCTTCTCGTTGATGGTCTCTTTTATGTATCGTGGGATGTTAGGTCTTTTGTCTTGGGTAGCCGTCTCTACATAACACTGTTGAATTGATTCTTGTATGGTCTTCGTAAGATACTGTAGAGAATCGTCAATATCTTGTCTGCTATTTATGTCTGGGTTTCCTTCAGTAATTTTCCTTTGGAAAGCTTCGTTGAACTTTCGCCAATTATGTCTTATCCTGGAACGCCTGTGTGTCGTCTGTGGTTGTATCTGTATTTTGGTGATGATTGGTAGATGGTCCGAACTGAGGTCTTAAAGAGCTTCTATGTCCAGCGGGTACTGAATGTTGTATATGATTGAGATGTCGAGAATGTCTGCTCTTTGTGTTCTGTCCGGTAGGATTCCTATCGGTCCTACGGCAGTTTCAAATGTTCCAGCCATATAGGCACTTATGCGTCGTGGCGCCCATTACAGTATTTTGTTAAAATGTAATGTCATCGTTGGAGTAACACTGGAAGGCTCTGCTTGTGGTTGTGTGAAAGGTGTTTTAGTCGTTGTGTTGCTTCGCTGTTCGTCTCTGTTGATTCTTGTTGTATTTATCGGTGATTTTGTGTCGGTGGTGGTTGGTGGCTTTGGGTTAGTGATGGCTTTATTCTTTTCTCGTCTGCTCTTGCTATTGTTTTGTTTAACTATTCTGTTAGCTTCTCTTCGGGGCTTGATTTTTTTTTGTCTTCTGTGGTATTCGTGTCGTCTTTGGCGATGGTCTTTGGAGTAATTATTGGGGCGGTCGGTCGAGCTCCGTGTTGTCCATTTCTGCTTGTAGTGAATCCTTCGTCGTCGGTTTCTTGTGCTGTTGGTGGGTTGCGTCGTTGCTGAGTAGCGGTAGTGTATCTCATGCGGCGGCTCCATAACGTAGTTGGTATGCGTGTGACTACTACGCCCAAGGTCCCGGGTTCGAATCCCGACACGGTTCGCTTGAAAAGTCTTAGGCGAGCATTCTTCACAAAAATACGCCTTCGTTCGTATGAGAGGTAAACTGGAGGTCCCATGTGTGAGTGTTGTCACGCATGTTAAAGATCCTTACCTTTCTTGGAACAGCAAGGATTCGACACAATTCAAAATTTTTCAACTAAAAGAACTCGCTTCCTGGCCAATGTAGTACCTTCGAGTGGAACATTGGAAAATCATATGTAGGGTGTATCTCTTGCGCAGTTGTTCGAGATATGCAGGGAAATTTCAATAGTTAGTCGGATGTGGGCCACTGCAGTTGACGCATATAGGTGGTAACTCGCTGCTTTTCCGGCATTCTGCTGTCAGGTGCTACCTGGCGCATTTGACACAGAGGGGTTTGTATCCGAAATTATAACGGTTCGGGGCGCTTGCAATATAACGACAACGAGCAAGGGGGAATTTCAAATTGAATTCCAATTTACAACTAAAATCGCTACTGACGTAAGAAAAATAAATGCTTATCGGGGCAGTCGGAGCAAACAGCTTCAATATACCCTGAGCTAACCCAGTACCGTGGCGGGGGGTGAGGCATCAACCAAACATCTTACCAAAAATGAGCGCTACCTAGCTCTATCAGCCGAGCTCCGACGGAACTGAGATAAAAAATTCCTCACGGTCACAAATAATACCCACACAGTATACAATCCAGCCAACATACCTTGACACACAGTAATGTTGACCTCATAGCTATTCAATACCTTTACTATACAAGAATAAATCAAGTTAATAACAATAAACGCATACACTATAGTTTAATTAATAGCTAGACCCACCCACTTGTTATGGCGCAAGTCTATTAATACATATACCAATACACCGATTGTCTAATTCGAATTTTACTTTAATATCAAATATTAACACGGCCAACAAGGCAACATGAATTTGCGACCAGACGGCCGATTTAAATGATTCTAACGCAAATAAGGGGTTGCACTAGGATCCTAGTAGGATAGCCCTTAAGTACTGAGGGTATCTGCAATAATACCTGTAATAATAATAGGCGGGTCGTTGGTTTAGTTTTACATACTCTCTTAATTATTGTGAATATGCAGTGTTCAACACCCTAAATTAGAACCCAACCCTATTATAATTGTATGGACACTGCACCCTAAACCTAATAATATTACAATGTAATTCACCAGCATGCAAAATCAACCAAACGGTTGCAATGATAAAATAGATATGGAACGGACTCACCAACTGCTGATGCGTGGATGACAGTGTTCCAGCTCAAATGGCGCGTGCATGTATAATATCGCTACCAATTATATTTGCATGGGTCCACTGGATCCTTACTTGTAAACATCTTCTCCTTTTAATTACAGATGCCACATCTAAAACTCGAAATTCAACATACAGTTTACAACGGCACTTGAACCTAGAATAGCAGAACGTAGAACTTTGAATGTAGAACGTAGAACAAAAACGTAGAACATAGATCTAGAACTAGAACTAGAACACAGGACGTAGAACTAGAACTAGAACTATAACTCTAAAATATAGTCCCATAATTTCAGTCAGTAAAACCGCGGCTTACTTACCGATCGACAATCGGGTTCAATGCACAAACAAACAAAGTGTGTAACAAGTGACTACCCGATAGCAGTCAAGGACTCAACTTCAGATAGATCGCCGTAATCCCAATTAGGCAATAAGGAAAATTATATTATATCACCTCAGAATAATTTCCTTTCAAATTGATTCGCTAAAATTCCTTCAACGAAGGCGGGCATATATACGAACCCAAAGCGTAAATTAAAAGTGTACGATTCAAATTAAATATCAAGTAAAGATGATACCACTAAAGCTGGTTTGCAAACTCGTACTTGATAATGCGCTATCAATATTGAAGTATGTACAATCTAATACGCAAAGAATTAACTATTTAATATACTGCTAAAATGCAAAAGTCGTAGTGAAAATTTCAACTGTAACAAGCTGGCACGAAAAGCATTGTGGGAGCTCCACCCTGCTTTTTAATGCGGTAACTTTAATGTGGCTGCAGTAGAGTAACGTAGTCATGTTGTAGATTCCAGTCGATGTCAGGTTGTTCTTTAAAGATACGAGGACGATGTTGCAGTATTCTCGTTCTTTATTTTGTAGCTTGGTCACGTAGTTAATTTTGTACCCCATGTCAGTGAGTTCGGTCTTGATGTCTTCTGTCGTGATGTTGGCGGCTAAGTCCTTGATGACTATTTTGAATTCACGTTCGGGTCTAATGGTGTATGTGTAGTACTCGATGTTGTTTTTCTTTAAATAGTCCTGCAGGTATCTGAATTGCGTACTATCGGTGGGTATTATTTTTGCTCCTTGTCCAGATCCTCGGATGTCGATTTGTTCTATAGGTGACGGTTTATTTCCCTGGCGTGCTGAATGAAGTCAGAAAACTTCTTGATGAAAATAGAAGGGATATGGTTACTGCTTGTCCGTGGTTGAAGCTGTGATCGTCTTTTGGTATCTGAAGTGTCCATGGTGGAGATGGTGGCGGCAACGTTGGCGTATAGCTTCTGTTAGTCGATGGTTTGTCCTTGACTGCGGTGATCCGAGTCGTGATGGTGTCGGGACCTGGTGTAGTAGTTGCGGCGGATGCCTTCGGTTCCATTCCTGTTTTATGTGTGTCGGATTTTTGCTTCTTCTTGTTTTTGGTTTCCGAAGATGATCGGTCGTCTCGTCGTCTGCGTGTGAAGGCATTCTCAAAATCCATGTCGAAAGTATCGTCGGTGATTGTCACAGCTGCCCGTGTTTTCAGGAAATCTTCCTCTGGAATTGGTTAGCTCTGAAAAGAGCGGTTAATGTCAATGGTGTACACCAAGTACCGGAGCACATGGTGTTCACCTCTTCAGCAGCTAGAAGTTCAGCTCACTCGAGGGTCGTAGTAAAAAACTATAGAAATGAACTAGAGTTTTTCGCTGTATATAGGCTCTAGTCGTTCTCTCGCGATGTTCACTCTTTCGAGGTCTGACTGGAACTTCGTCGAGGTGTGTCTACAGGTTCTATATACAAAATCATAAACATTTTCTAACTGCTTCTTATCTCCAGTCTAACATAGGTTTCTGATAAAAAGTTGACCAGTTTACCCAAATGATCGACTAGATTAGTCGATATTTTCGATTTCTGATGCACTTAATGAATAATATATAACGTGATTAAGTCTTTTTTCGAGATTAAATCCAGGTGGTACCAGGGAGGCTGAACTCGAAGATACTGTGAGTCAAAGTATTATTTCTAAACGACCCAATAGTGATATTGGTTTCTACAAAAAGTTTAAGACATTATGTTCGCTTGTTGGTCTGCAATATGCACAACGTTTGCAAAAAGATTGCGATTGGTAAAACCAAAATGCTCCCAATATTATTTTTACGACTTGCTCTAAAATCGAGGGGTATACTGATTCGCATAGAACATTGCGTTATTGTTCGTACTTAGTTTAAAAAAATTATTAATGCTCTTATTAATGTCTGAAACTTTACTGAACCATTGTGTGAATACCTCCTGTATATATGCGTCAAATTCTTCTAATTCGTAGGAACCCGATTCCATAACTATTTTATGTTGCTTGGGATCATCAAAATACAAAACATTGGTCCCGGAATGCACGTTTAGCGCAATGTTATATGTGTACTATCCCACTAAACCCAAAACATATTCACCGTCCTGCTTCAATTTAATCGGCGGGAAAATGGGCCCCGTTAATATAACGTTAGCTTACCCAAACACACTCACTGTTTTAGCCATATATACTAAGAAGCTTTAACACTAAATGACCGCAATTGCAGGTGTTGTAAGTCTCCTCCGACACACTGTTGTAGTAGATTTTGCAACCTCGAAGATAATTTTCTCGACCTCTTCTGGTGGTCTCAAGTCCCCTTCAAGTCTCGGTACCCCATCCACTGGATATTTGCTCTTTTTGTTGTATCAAAATTAATCATACCCGACACGATGGTACGCGGTTTAATCTCCTTCAATTGATATCTAGAGAAAACAACGCGGAAATGGGAAATGTTGGATTATGTATTTCCCTATATCCACGTCGGTGAGAGCTTTTCAAGGTAACTGGCTTAGTTTTTAACTGCCGAATTTTTTTAAGTAACTACGCCACTTGTAAGGTTTCAAACATAATGCGATACCTTTCTTGAAAATTTTTAGAATTATTTCATTTTCTTTTTTCGCAACAGCCATTGCTTCCTTTGTCCTGTTGTCACGTCCACACTCTTCTAACTGTTCGCTAGCTGTTTCTGCATTGTTAACAGATTTTGTAATTCCTGTTGCAAATCCTCTTAGAGCTGCTAGTGCACTTAGTTTGGCGAAAATCGAAATTAATAGTAATGCGTGCATTTTAATTTTGTTTCTACCTCCAGCATTTTTTACGATTCTTTTCCCAACATGAATGCCAACTTCCAGTAACTTTCTCAAATTAGGGGATCTAACGCGGTCATTTGCTCAGGATATATTCTGTAAGAATATGCCTTTAAAGTTTATTTTCTTCCTTGTTGCTTCCATTTTAATTTTTCTCTTCGACTTCATCCCCATACCCATTTTTGTTTTGGCTTTCATGGCGTTTGTCGCGAGCCAATCTGCAGCTTTTCGTTTTTTGACTTTACTGTTTTCCAGGCTTATTAGTCTGAAATTCTATCTGCCCGATATCTGGCTAGAAGATCGTCGTGGTTTTTGAAGTAAGCAATGTCGTGATCTTTGTACAAGCGGTCCAGATCATTGATACCGGGATCACCTCTAGTTAAACGGTCTTTCAGTCTGGTCCCTGCCCCACAAAAGTGGTAGAACAGGATATGAACTTCAAATGGCAGCTTATTTATTACTTTGTCAGCCAACCCACTACCAGAATTCACAATCATGGATGCCTGCACCTCAACAAACAATAATTGAATGAGTAAACAGAAGTAAAACATTTTTATTTATACTTCTTACAAATTAAAAATATAAATACAGAAACAATTTCAAAATAATATACACAATTTACAAAGGTTTATAGTAAAATACGTAAGTTATGCAGTAGGCAGTTCTTGATCGGTTTTGACGTCGCGTTTTAGCTTCCAGTAGTCTCATTTACATAGTCCGCAATTCCTGGATATGCAAATAGTAACATAATGGTTACGCCCACGTAGTGTATACCCAATCCAGATGCATCAGTTTGAGAAATATCATTTTCAGGTTACTCTAATATAAAATAACCATCACTGATTTCCTCGCCTTTAAAAAATTTTTCAGAGTGCTCTTGATTGACTTTTCCGTGTTAATCTAGGAAAGGGACTGCTACTATATTTGTCTATGAGCGCGGGTGTTGTATTTCATATTCACTTTCCGAATCGTTTAAATGAGAACATTGATCGTAATAACATATAGAATCCGATACACAATAATCTATTCCATTAATATTGTCAGATAGTTCATATTTTTTACTTATCGGTTCACCTCAATAACGTAATTCTGAATACTGTTGACTATCTTTGAAGCCATGCGAGAGGTGAATTATACAATGTTCATACTCCATTTTTATTTCTTAACATGCTAGTTTTAAGTTTGTATGCAGACGGAGATATAACTTTTTTTTATAGTGGGAAAAGATTTTATATCCGCTGTGTGGGACTCTTCCTTGCCGAAGCAAGGACATTCCCACTCAAAATCCACTTTAGTGTCGGACTCGAGATCTCTTGTCACTTTGTAGGAATTTGTGACTGGCGTACCTGGACTACGTCCTTCACCGCCGTCGCGAATTGGAAAAAACATGGCGTTACGCGCAGTTTATTCCTTTCGGACGTATGATGAAATCGCAGCAAAGATCATTGCCGGAACATTGTCCTGGGGTGTCTATATCGTTGCCTCAGGACATCTTTATAGGCTCGTAGGGGTCGTATGAGTTGGTTTTCGTAATCTTCTAGAGATCCGTAAAACTTCTTTGCGTTCGACAGGAGCCATTCGTTGACGGTTTGAAGGTTTGCCTCTCTGTGAAACTGAGCGTTTTGAATGAACCAGGGAGCGCTGAAGACACCCCTTAGTGCCTTGTTCTGGATCACCTGGATCTTACGCATGTGCATTTCTGCTGCGTTGCCCCACACCGCTGTTGCGTATGTAAAAGTCGGTCTGGTTATCGCCTTGTCAAGCCAAGCTTGTTTGAAGCGTTTAGCCTACTTGGCGATTGGTCTAGAGGTCTAGCAGAGCCATAACCCCCTTGGCCTCGCTTGCCGTTTACTTGATACGAGCTTACCAAGTGAGCTTCAAATCAAGGATCACCCCTAGATACTTGACGTTTGAACGCCAAGGTATCGTTTCGTCGAATGCTCTGACGTCGTCTCCAGGTCGGTGACGTCGCTTCGAGAAGAAAACTGCCGTGCTCTTTTCTGAATTGATCTCGACTCGTCAGAGTCTTAGACACTCCTCGAGAGCGTCCATCGCCGTTTACAGTCTCTGCATGATGAGGTGCGGAGCACGGGAGAGTGAGATATAAAAAAGTTCACGTTTTTTATACGGGGTATAGTGGGGCATGCGCTGTGGTAACCGGTATTAATGACGACTAGTTTTGGTCATTTTCACTTCACAGTTATTTCTGTGTAAAGGATTCCAATTCTGGAATGATTCCATAATCGCGTTTACTAACAGCACATCCTTGACGACTTTATCAGGGAATTTAGTTCCCAGCATTCTTAGCATACCTAGCGGATTTAGATCATCTGGCTTGGTAAATAGGCTATATTCAACTACTAATTCCATTTGCAATAATATTACGTTACGCTTTTCATTAGTTACTTGGATTTTCAAAAAACTCGCCCTTCTGTAACATTGTATCAATAATATTGTTGATTAAACCATTGTAGTAATGTAGTTGTTTGTAAAATAATTTTTTTCTGGGAACTGGTTAAGTTTGCGCAAAAAATTCAAAAGACATTTTTTGTTTAGAATGAAATAAGCAATTGGAAATAAATTTTTAAATGGCAAACAAATAATAAGACAAAAAGTTACATTGGAAATAAATTTTAGGGGTTGCGGTTTCCACCCTTTACAACCATGGGATAAACCAAATAAATTACTGAGTAAGTGTATTTTTGATAGTAAAAATTGTCACCTTAATTTCAATTTTGTAACTTTTTTAGTGTTTGTAAAAAAAATGTAAAACCAATTTTATGTACCCCCTTTAAGGGGCTGTATCTTAACAAGGGATGCTTCAATGAAGTTTCTTTATATGAAAGACTTTATCTTTTTTACGATGAGGAATCACCCCTTAAAATATTTTACACTTATTTTGTTACACCCGGTATATTGGTATACGACTCATGTGTTGATATTTTCAAGCTAATTTATTTATTTATTTATTTCCGGATTGTTACATAATCTTAAAAATTATTTGACATTGCCAATCACCTGCTGTGCGACCCTTCTCTAGGATGACCTATATAGAAAACTCGTGTAAGACAATAATGACGAAAGAAAGATTAAAATATTTATCAATTCATTCTGAAAACTGTGATTTAACCAAAGAATTACAATGTGATGGTCAAATAAAAGAATTTGCAGCGTAAGATGCACAAGAGTTACTCTTTACATGTCTTTAATGTATTAAAAATACTTATATAGGTCTCAAAATGTTTTTAGGTATTAATTTTATTTGTTTTTTTGCTCTTTGTATATATTATTGGCCTGAGGATTTGCTGTTACGTTTTCTTTTTCTTTGTTACTAAAAGTGATACCAATACACTATTTTTTATATATTTTTGATGCTTGTTATGTATACAGTCAAAACACTTCTTCGTTAGAACTACAAATAGAAGTTTGTACATCTAAGTGCTTCAAATAAAATAAAATGGTTTTCAATGTCTGTTGCCTATTATATTCCATTTAAAAAAGGGTAAAAGAAAACAGTTTTAAGATAAAATATTGAAACGTGAGCTAATTGGGTAAACCCACAAACACTGTCGGCTTAGTCCAGAGCTACAAAGTTAACGATCTGCCCTTCACCTAGATACTAATCAACCTACAAATACTTTTTTTTTTAATTATAGTCTTCTTAGTTCTACATTTATATTCACAGTATAGTTCAGGAGCTAAGAAGGGTTGAGCATGCATGAAGGAGTGACGCACTTCACTTTTAATTATTGTTGATGATACCTACTAGATAAAAAAAATCAATATGTTCGCGTTCCTAGCAGGTGCACAACGTTGGGGAAGGAGGAGCAGTGGTAGCTCAGAGCTACTTACCTATCACCTGTAACTTGGGAACGGTTAATGATAGAATAAGGATTCTAACGCCAATCTATTTTATGGAATATGTTTCATAATTAAGTATATTAAATTTTTGCCGTATCTTGCACCTAAATCGATTAATTTACTGTATTATGAAAAATTAAAATTTATGCGATCGGTTTTTTAAGTTTAAACGTATTTAGCGATAATTTTAACAGAAAAGCCTTCTCTATCAAATAATATGTAGCCCGAAACAGCTATTTAACACAAATATTTTAGGTGCTGGAGTTGTATTATAAGCGTAACGTGATTTGTTGTAATTTGTACATAAGAAAATTACAACACACAATACCACACATGCCGCATCGCCTCTGCGGCAGAATCAATTTCACGGAGACGTAAAGAAGTGAAATACATAATGCTCACCATGGTTTTATTATGCCAAAAAAGGTTGTATCTCCAAGTTGGACTCTTTTCAATGAAGTAATATCAATATCAGATATGCCAACAACCAATGAAGAATTTCGTACATTGTTTCCAGCACCTCCTACCACTATTAATTCTGTGTATACAGTCATGTGCAATTTCCTACAAATAAATAGCCAGTTAGGGCAGACCTATGCAATTCTCAGTTGTGATATGGCTGTTTATTTGTTAACAAAACTAGTACACTTACAAACCACAGGGTTCGAAAGACTTTATTTAAGAATTGGAACAATCCACCTTGCCAAAAACTGGCTTAGAATTATAGGCCAATATTTAGTGGGCAATGGGTTTTCAAACATTATTATAGGAACTGAAGTGTATGGAGAGAAAACGATAAAGTCTGTTTTGCGTGGAGTGCAGTACAATCGGGGCATTCGCGTACATAAACTAGAATACGCAGCGTGCAGAAGATTGCAATTAAAGCAATGTTTTTGTGAAGTGCTCCAAAAGGAAGATTTCGAACTTACTAAGGGGTTATTTCAAAAATTACAATCAACTGTAATGAATGCACTGGATGATGCAACCGCTGTTTTTAAATGACACGAGAGGAAGACTGCAGTGTTTTAAAGAAATTCCTTGTTTTCTTGGATGAAAAATCAAAGCGTAATGAAACCTTTAAGTATTGGATAGATTATTACAAAATGATTGAACTTCTTTTGGACTGTGTTAAAGCTGACGGGGATGGAACTGGGACCTATATTTAAACTTTGTTCAAAGAATGGTTCCATATTTTTTGATATTCAATCATTATCACTATTCCCCGAGGATGTGTTACTTAAAACATATGTCCAACTTTCCAGAAGAAGTAGTAGTTGCCTTCAAAAAAAGCTATTTTTCAGTTAAAAGACAGGTTAGAAAATTTAACAGAGTTGCTGCAGACCATGCCCTTGAGCAATCACTTATTCGATCTTCTAAAGGTCAGGGGTTTGATTGGCTTGACATCAAATAGATCTACAATGAGAAGGTGGTGTTTACTCTACCGCCATAAGGCGGACTTGTTTATGACCCTGTTAAATTTCTGTGACATGAATCAAGACTCAACAGGTAACGTAAAAAACATGCTTATGGAATGGAGTAGCATCAGAATTGATAAGGACGAGAAGAATGTTCAATTGATAGTAAAGTTTTTTATGGATCATGACAACCCTTTCTCAGAATCCAGCACACCACTAAGGAATATTGTTAGCGGGTTAGTAGTACCAGAAGATGCTGTTTCTTACCTTCTAAACTTGACTGTAAATGGACAGATGATTTATAAGTTCAAAAATGACAGAATGATGAAGAAGCTAAAAGTCTGTATGCTTCAATTGAACGAATTTCTATACTTTCGTTCACCTCATCTGTAAAAGAGGGCAAACAGAAGCACATCGTTTCGGTCTCTAATGGAAGAAACACACGTCAAATTATAGTGTGATCGGCCGAATAGGATTTCAGCATGCAGGATCTTTTATGACACGAGCGGACATCTCAAAAATAGCGTTACATCTGAGTTAGTAAATGCCATCGAAAATTATTGCGAGTGCAGTGACTCCTTAAATAACAAGCAGAAACTTGTGAACCAAGCACATATTTTTGACGGAATAGCACTTATTCATGGGATTCCGAATACAGTTGTATCAAAAATTGAGTGTTTTAAAGCACTAAACCAGATGTCACGGATTGAAAAAGTCCTCAACCAAAGTAATAGGTTGCGTGTTTATATTGTGTACGACCGATACGATGAATTGCTAATAAAAATTGAACATGAATTTAAGAGTGGAGCTAAATCTCCTTTGATTGTTCATATTCCCAGTGATTTAGCGAAAAAACCATCTCAATGGTCATGATATATATCTGTACCAGAGAACAAAAAGAAGCTACTGCAATATATTTCCAACTACATTTTAAAGAAGGTTCATGTTTCTACTGGTACGAAACTTTTTCTTTTTGGTGTTTCAATGATAAATATTTGTGTATGTACAAAAAAGGCGCGCAAAATATTTCATCGTATCCTTCTTTAACAAATAATCACAAAGAGGCCGACGCGAGAATATTCTTCCACGCCCAGAATTGCTAAGTTAGTGAGCCAAACATTCACAACATAAACATCCACACTCCACACATAAATGTGCTTGTTCTTGGTGTAAAGTTTTGGAATGAGTTGAAAGAACTAGGATGTCGAGGTTTGTGGCTTCTTGTGGGAACAGGAGAAAAGAAGTAATTAAGACCTAGTGTTCCGTTTGTATTTATAGTTAATTTACTGTTAGTTATAACATAAGATGAAGCTTGCAGGTAAATTTGCACCCGCCCTGTGGACATTAAATGCCATTAGATTTGTCGCGATTCAGCCTGCAAGCTACTGTGTGTTATTCATGTACCGCGCAAACTTAGTTTAAAGTGTGCTGTGCGTCGCTATGGTATTTTTGTTAGACAGTTACGAACTTCTGTAAAAGTCGACGTTTTTTACTACTAGTTTTTCGAACACCGCTAAATCCAATAACGTAGGTAAGTACTTGAAGGTTTCCGCTATCCTTATTGTTAAATATATAGGTCCACTGATCTCCACCATCTGTGGTTATCAAAATTAACCACCGCATTAACACCTAGTATAAGTTAAATAATTTGTATAGTTATTCGTGCATTATGAATTTTACTTCTTTATATCACAGTATAAATTGATTTTGCTGTGATAAGTATGGCATTGGATATTGTAACTTCATTACGCACAAACTGCAACAAATTACGCTTATAATGCAACTCCAGCAACTAAAATATTTGTGTTAAATAGCTGTTTTGTGTTATCTACTATTCGGTAGAAGGTTTTTCTGTTAAACACGTTTAAACTTTAAAGACAAAATCACACAAATTTTAATTTTTGTCATAAAATAGTAAATTAATCGATTTAGGTGCAAGATATGGCAAAAGGTCTTATATACTTAATAGTAGAACATATTGTTTAGAACAGATTGGCGTTCGAATCGTTATTCCATGTTTAACCGTTTCCAAGTTACAAGTGATACGGTAAGTGGCTCTAATAAGTGACTTCTCCCACTCTCTCCGGGTTGTGTACCTGCTAGGAACGCAAGTGCATCGATTTTTTTCATCGACTAGATGCCCCCAACAATAATCAAAAGTCAAACTGCGTCACTCTTTCATGCATGCTCAACCCCTCTTAGCTCCTCGGCTAGTACGTCATGCATAGAAATGCTGGAAAATGTTAGGCTCATTTCATTTAGTACTTAACGTACATTATATTTTATTGTTTCTTCGAGCCAATTTCTCTTTAATACTATATACGTCAGCTTCAGGCTAAATGTTACTGCCTGCCACACGTTTAATAGCAAAAGTGTTTTGTAAAACGAATCTTATTAGTTTGAAAATAAGTTTCTGTGATGTTGAGGTTCACACATGCTTACTGTAATATGTAGAGTTAACAACATGTCAACTGCACAATTTACGAAAAATATATCAAATGTAGAAAAAACAGGTTATTAATCTATAGTTTATAGTCTTCGTAAGTGAACACTCAACCTTTTCGCCTGTGAGTCTTATATTGTTTTTATATGATGGAAGATTGAGCTTGAACTGGTTATGTGTGGTTGTTCATTTTATCATAATGCACTAGTCGGTGTCCTTTATAAGACGATACTGTCGCAATTTAATCAAACCTGTCATGGAGTACGTATCCACGAACGAGAACTACCGTAGGTATAACTACGGTAGTAATAGCTAATCATTGTTCACGGGCCGTATACACATACGGTGTTTCTAAGCTCCCTACTTAAAAACCAGAGTAGTAACTCCCACCTAAAGTTGTATCTACTCATGTCGTCAACACAAGATTAAAAATATATCCTAAAATATGTAGCAAAATAGTTATTGTTTACTCTTTTAAATATTTGAAGGTTATGTTGAATTTCTTCTGAGATAATTCCACCACGAGTAATTGTTTGCGTATTAGATCAATAAAATGCGAAAATATCTTTTCGGATTTAAAGTTTTTTCCGTCGAGAAATTTTAAAATCTGACGCTCCCTAATGAGGCGTAAAAATATCAGTTACGTAGACATGCCATGAAATGCGTTTTTGAGACATAACTGTATATATAAACTAATTTTTTAATAATTTGAAGCAGTAAACTATTATCTTCAATTAATAATTAATATGAAGTTAGACGTATATCATTTAGGGACATTTATTTCAAACATATTAGGTTGGGCAACTGGGTATTAACGCCAAAGAACCGTATACATGGTATTTTAGCACGGTAGTTATAAGTCTAATTCTATTGAAGAAGAATAGTAGACTTATAATCCGGTATACTAAATCCGGGTGTTATGAAGTGTATACAGGAGCTAAACACTGTGATGTATTAATACTGTAATTATAAATACGGTAGTTATCGTTCGTGTATACGTACTCATTGGGAATTTATGTTTATGCAACGCTTCTTTGCTGGAAAGAAAATGAAAATTATACTTTTGTACTGGACGTAAGTTATTATGGCTTCATAAATCGGGCATTACTATTACATTCTTTTGGTAAACGTGTCATGCATTTTTGCAAAGTTAAATTTTTGTTGTGGTGTAATATAATATATGGGAGTGAATTATTAGCCTAGGGCTAAATTGGAGATCTTGTTATGGTTAAGAGATCTCGACATTCTTCCGACTAAGCTAGGGGTCTATTCCTCGGGTAGAGCTTGAGGAGTGGTCGTGGGTTTTACGACAAAATACTGTTTATTTACTGACTCTAATAATAGTAAAACAGAGGGTGCAAAAGGGGCGCCACCAAGTTCTTAAATTTTTTAATCACGGGTTTGTCCTAAAGAGGACTTGGAAGTACTTAGAGAGAAATATCATATGTACCGCTAAAGCAGGAGCTATAAAGAAAATATTATTAATATAACAATGAGGAACACAAGAGATGTACTCTTGCTACCTTATACGATAAAGAAAAAGAATAGCCATCTATATCAATAATTTAAACATTTTGATTTACAAATGTGTATTAAATATTCAAAGACTAAAAATATTAGTTCTCGTAATTACTTAAGGTGTGATTGATTTTGAATGAAATAAATTAAATAAAGCTATTCATATTTATTTGCAATAATATCATATATAACCCTTGATTCAAACTGTGATAAATTCTAAATAGCAAAAGTTTTCGTAATTACATGGTAAAACAAGAATCATAAATTGCTACAATGGTGTTTTTGATCATCTGTCTCGCTGTTAAGATAGGCGAACAGCTGTAGTCATGTCAAAGTGATAGAAAAACGCTTACCTTGCAAACTGTTGTTTTAAACTACATTGAAACAATTGCGTTATCGAAACCAGATGTGCTGGCCTCCGATTCTTTGACAAATAAATGACGTCAACGAACTGTACACATTTTATTGCGTAATATACTGGATCTTTACTGGAACCATTTACACGAACTTGATGTGCATTTCATCTTTGAAAATTGAAACAAAATCGAACCATAAAACAGGCTATCCCAAGTACATCATTTTCCGCGTGTCTTACCTTGCGTTAAAGACAAATTATTTAACGGTAATTGGAAAACTAAATACAATATTTGAACTTACAAGCTCGCAATCTTATTATTGTTTAATGTCCATAGTAAACATTATTACATTTATGTTAGTGAGAATAAACTTGATAATTACAAAGACCAAATTTGGCCAACCATTTAGGTTAATTCTTTTTATAAGTTAATTGAACTTAATATTAGCAAATTTTAAAGAAATTATTATTGGAAATTCTATAAAAACATAACTAGAAAATCTACAGAGCACATTTTATAAATTCAGTGACATCTAAATTAACAAATTTAAGGAATTCATTATCAGAAATCGATAAAGCGCATTATTAATATACACAGAAAATCAAGTGCAACTTGCACTTGGTCAAGCGGCAACGCCTATGGCTACACGCAAGTTGCTGGCGAGGATCCTATTCAACTGCATGGTGCTTGTGACTCCACAAGCAGTCGTGCCAGACTGAATCGTCTGTTCGATGCGTAGAACTAACATCAAAATCGTCTGCCATTGGAGATGCTACTCAAACGACCAACGTTTACTAATAGTAACTAAACCAATATTATAAAGTAATATTCGGCTTGTGTTTGGGGTACACGGTGCTGATCTAAATATGTATTTACATCGCAAAATTTAATTGTTTATTTAAATAGACAATGCAGTGTATTTTATAAACAATTTGAAAAGGATTTGTAGTCGTCAAAAAAAATTGTTACAGTGGTTCTTGTGTAACTTGACCCGTTGGAAAAATTATAAACAAAAACCCATACGATAAGTTTTGAAAAACTACGGGGATTTTGCTACAATATATGCTTCGCCTAAATTGTTATTGTTTACAGCAATGGAAAAAAGGAAAAACGTCTGTTATTTGTTTTTTTGTAACTAGAAAACAAAATGTCAGTAGGTATACAAAGGGCGCTCTAAGACAAAAGATACAATTTTCCTATGTTAAATCCCATAAGGAGGCTCAAGGTCCGTTCTGGTCATTTTTGTACCATACGTTGAAATCCTCATAACAGCCTTAAAAATCGTCGTCGCATACATCTTTGATCGTAACCCAATAAAATCTGTCATAAGTTGCCCATTATTTTCGTCTTTCATCATACCCAATACTTTTTTGCACCGAGCATTGATATCCCCATAAGGAGACGAAATCTCCACCCAGTCATTTTTGTATCTAATCAGGAACCGTATTACGTTATCTAGACGAGTCAGTATCTTTACATTTTCCACCGGAGTTTTTACCCAAGCATTAGCCCCTACCACTCTCAAACCCCAAACCTCAAACCTCAAATTCTATCATATTTATAAACATTTTCTAACGTGTTCTGTTCCAGTTATTTTTGTGAAATTAAAAAATAAAAAATAAATCATAAAATTTTTTAAGGATAATATACTTACAATCAATATTCTACATTTGTAATAAGTATTATTTTTCTTCTTGCTCCATAATTGAATAATGTCCAACATGTATCCAACATATGTCAGTCGTCGCCGCCATATGTCCGACATATGTCCAACATTCGGAATAAATCTGACCTAGGTCGGACTAATCCGATCTAGGTCGAATTTTCATCCGACCTAGGTCGGGAGCAATTTCACCCTATAAGGCAATTTCATCCTATAAGGCAATTTCAAAAATTTAAAAGTGGAGGAATTGGCAGGTCCTGGGATATTCCCCCTCACTCCTCTTCGCTCATCACTCCTCTGATTCACCCGATCCACCCTCTAACCTAGGTAGGAGTCTTCTTCGATTAGGCATATCTGTCCCAGGACAATTCCTCTACTTTTGAGAAATTTTTGGAATTGTCTTATAGGGTCAAATTGTCTTATAGGGTAAAATTGCCTTATAGGGTGAAATTGCCCCCGACCTAGGTCGGATGAAAATTCGACCTAGATCGGCTTAATCCGACCTAGGTCAGATTTATTCCGAATGTTGAACATATGGCGGACATGGCTGACATATGTTGGATACATTATAACGTGACTACGCTCCCAAATTTACTAGGGAATTTTGTAGTAATTTACAGAGCAAATTTACCATAGTAAACTTTTTTTATAACAGGGAATTGTGTTATACTAAATTTACTTGTAGGGGCTGCTTCACAGTATGGCAGGGAAATAATACAGGAACAGATATTTCAAGGGCAACTCAATGCACTTACCTCAATCCCAGACTAGCTATAAATACTTACGGTTATCCGTCCAAAGTTGAGAGCATTGTGGACTCTTAGTCAGAACAGATTCATCAGCCTTTCACTATATTAAACTATTGCGAATTGATAAGACTGAGGTATACCAAAACATCTATTGGAAACACGTTCTAACTATCTGCTCCAACTACAAGTAAACCAAACGTAAAATAATTAACAAACAATTGGCCAGATGCATGCAGATGGTTTGCATCAACTAAAATAAAAAATGTGAATATATATTCATTGCAACGATTTTAACAATATAAATATAAATAAATACCAGTTAAAGGAATCTTACAATCTCAACACAAACACTCAACTCTGGAAGAATAAACAATCTTTCTATCCAACTTCGGTCTTTGAAGTAACATCATTAAGTTGTCCTTTAAATAAGCTGTAGAATAAAGGATCTGTAACACTTCATACACTTCAAATCTAACGTCTACTCTTCTCTTCGTCTGCGATAATACTTCCAACGCAAACAACAATACGTTCAATACTCTTAAGTACGATGTACCAACATATGGCTTCAACCTTTATACTCTCAACATACGAATTCCAACCAAACATCACAAACAGTAATACAGTAATGATGAAACTAAGGTTAACGTTAAAATGAAAATATAAGGATACACGCTGTTCATATGCACACAGACATGTGGTTGCGTAAATTCCAGCAACAAAAGCTGCATACCAAAATAACAATTTATCTCGATACGTTATGGCTTCTTCTATTTAAATCTCAACACACTACCGTTGAATAATATTAGGATAATTATAGACAAGCTTACATCACTCTAGGTCTCTTGTGCATGGTGGATCAATTCAAAAAGAAAGAACGGATTTCGTTATCAGAATTTGACTGTTAGAAATCAAGCTTTCCCCTACAAAATGTATACATAGGCGGAGCATCATAACATTCGTACTTTAACATGGCGAATAAATCTTAGTATGAAAATGTACTTCTTGATATCGAACAGTTTGTACCCTTAAATGAATAATTTATCAATTACAAAATGAATGAATTGGCCATCCACAACTAACACAAAACGAATAAATCGCAATTAAAATACAACACGGCACTGCTGGTTATATCTAAAAATGCATTGCGCGTGCTTTAACAATTATTATCAATATAACACGGCATCTATTTACAAATGAATATATTACTTTTAGTTTTGAATGAAACCAAATAATTATTAATTTAAAAACTAGAAATATCCTTTTACTATTGGATCTTGTATTAACAACAATATTAAATGCTTGATAATAAATGATATGTAAGTAATTTTGTATTGATATATACACGTAAATATAAACATGAATATGGTAGGCAAACAAACTACCCTTGGTGTACATTACTAAAGCCTAGCTTAATACAACAAACACAGATACAAAGACACGAAAATCCGTGACAATAGAACCCTCAAAAACAGATTGTCACAACATGTTGGACATTATTCAATTATGGAGCAAGAAGAAATATAATACCTATTACAAATGTAGAATATTGATTATAAATATATTATCCATAATAAAATTTTATGATTTATTTTTTATTTTTCAATTTCACAAAATAACTGGAACAAAACGTTATAAAATGTTTATAAATATGATAGAATTTTAGGTTTGAGGTTTGGGCTTTGAGAGTTGTAGGGGCTAATGCTTGGGTAAAAACTCCGGTGGAAAGTGTAAAGATACTGACTCGTCCAGATAACTTTATACGGTTCTTGATTGGGTACAAAAATGATTAGGTGGAGCTTTCGCCTCCTTATGGGGATTTCAATACTTGGTACAAAAAGTATTGGGTATGATGAAAGACGAAAATATTGGGCAACTTATGACAGATTTTATTGGGTTACGATCAAAGATGTCTGCGACGAGAATTTTTAGGACTGTTATGGGGATTTCAATGTATTGTTCAAAAATGACCAGAACGGACCTTGAGCCTCCTTATGGGATTTAACATGGGAAAATTGTATCTTTTGTCGTAGAACGCCTCTTGTATACCTACTGTCGTTCAAATTCAGCGATTTTTTTAATTATAATATGTAACGCACGATCTTGTGACATTTGAGAAATGTAGTGCATGAAAATGGGGTCGTGTGTAATATAAGTAAAGGTAAAGTTTAATTTATTGCAAAATATGAAACTAAATACAACAAAGTTATAAACCATGTACAATTTCTGTTTATTGAAAGAGAGTAAAGTAAATCAATCTATACAAGCAGCAGTAACAACTGTTTAAAGAACTTTCAACATCAACAAGTAGTGAGCGTTTTAAATTTAAATAAAATATTGCTCGATTGATGTCTTCGTTACATCTATACATGATAATTTTTGAACATATAGAAACTTCTGGGACACATTTAATTATTGTTATACGGATTTTTCTTCAGTAGTGTCAGGTACAACTTTTGACAGCTTCTTAATTATGAGCGTTTCGCGATCAGCTCTTAAAGGTGTCACTTGAATATCTCTAATTATTCTGGCTTGGTTAACTATCGGTTCGAATTTCTTTTCTTCAGTAGTGTCAGAATATGGAGATACAACCCTAGATATTTCTCTTACGATACGGGCTTTACGTCCAATTTGCTCTATTAATTCCAAAGGCTTTTCTCTAATATCCCTTGTTATCCTGTATTGATTTATCTTTGGTTCGATCACCTTTTCTTCCGTTGTGTCAGTGTTGCCCGATACGGCTTTTGATAGCTCCCTTACAATACGGATCTTGCGTTCATCTTTTCCTGCTGATCCTTGTAAATGGTTGGCATTTACTAAAATAGCAGCGCTCATTAAGGCAGAAACAATAACAGTCTGTAATAAAAATTAAACGTTAAACTAAGAACTAACAAAATTGATCAGTGCTTTAAAATAACTGTTTCATTAAAAATTAATCGCTCAACTTTTACTAATTGCAAATTTTTGCTTGCAAAGTAGTAATTAACAAATAAACGCCAGAATCGATTTGAAAAAGTAGTTTAAACATTTCATGATATTGGCTGGAACTTTCACGGTCAATGTCATAATCAATAATATAGGAGCACGTATAATTAATTCTGGATATTTCATAGTTCGTACACGTAAAAAAGTTACTCACCAATGTGTTCATTTTGTAGATGATGCTATTGTTTCAACCGCAAATCGTATCTGATCGCAAGATTCCGTTTACTTTATTTTATACGTTATTTTTGAATTGCTAATTACTGTAAAAAGTAACAATGGTAATCACTACACATCTTGAACCAGCTAAATTTGCATCAATAAACGAAATCATCGTAAAGGTTTTTTACTATTATCTATTCCTACAAACATTGCCGCAAATCTAGCACAGGTGGTATGGTACAATAAAACATTTTATTAAATTATTTATTACTAAACGTTTTCTAGTACTACCTAGCACCTGAGTGTTGCTCTTTTATAGAACAGGGGATTTTTGTTTCTGTTCCTAAAGAACATATAATTATAGTCGATATTGCAGATACCTTAATATTATCTAACTAGTGCATAGAACGTTTACGTAGAACGAATTAATCTTTATTATATAAACAAATGACCTGTTACCTACCTAGGGTACGGGCTTGTCTTTTTGCAAAATAACCAACACTTTATATATTGATTTCGATCCTCTATGCTCGAATTACTTTCTCCATGCTAGGCAAAATTATTCATTTATTATATATATATATATATATATATATATATATATATATTGCTGTGATACCACCAAAATCCGGGAACTACGGTTTTGGAATCGAGCCCCACAGATTGCGCATCAAGAATGCTGTGTATCCCTGTATTAAATTCGAGCCTCACGAATTGGGCGTCATGTATGCTGTGAAACCTCCCAAATTAACTGGTCCGTCGACTTTCTTCTGTTCATCGCCTCGGCTGCTCCCCTAGATAAACCTTCATCCTCATTCATAAAAAAAAACAAACACATTCCTACCACAAACATCAACGTTAACTCTATTTACATCAATATTCAGAATACATTAAAATTTCAAAATTAAAAGGTCAGCATAAATTTCAGTATCAGAAAATTTCAAGATTTAAATTTGTTATCATTTTAATGTGCATCCAAAATTAAAGTCTTTGTAGGATGCCTACTAATTAATGTAACAATATATGCAGACCTGAGTCTGAGTACAAAGGGAGCATCTACCACCCCTTTACGTTAATTAACGAGGTTCGTCTAATTGAGCTCAAAGACATACCCAAATTTTCATCAAGAACATAAATACTAAATACTCCTTTCGACTTAAACAAGAAAATTTCACCTTAAAATTAAAAATTTGTTGTTAGTACAACTTCATTACTGTCCATTTTAAGTAAATAAATTATAAAGTCTGTCATAAGTAGCTTTAAATAAACATGTGTGCAATTACTTGAACGAGACTGTTTGTATCTTGTTGAAAACTAAAACGCAAGAAAAATACATCACAGTTAATAGACTTCTAACTATAGAAAAACCAATACATTTTCTGTACATAGGGGGAATTTTGTAGTGTTATTCTTAAGCAATTTATTAAAGTGTTCGATCATCATTAAGTCTTCAGTCCTGGAACTGGTTAGACGCGTACCCTCATTGTTTCCTATTCTAAACTAACCCTCATATTTCCCTGAAATTTGTTCAGTTAGCATCTATCACTATCCTACCCTTCTATATTTCCAATTTTTTTTTGTTTTTCACAGATATTTTTATTCCTTTACTATTTCTATAACCTATTTGTTATTAACTTTGTATGTGCATGCTACCATCCTCATCCCTCTTAAGCACAACATTCCAGAAGGCTTCCATTTCTTTCTGTCTGCTTTTCCTACTGCCCCTATTTTATAGACGTACTGTATTGTGCTCCACACATATGCTGTGAACAATTTTCTTCTTGTTTCTATGTTCATTGTTTTTGAACATAACTGCTGTTCCTTTTTTTGATGCAGTTCGGTCACCTTTCTATTATTTTACAGTTATATACCCTATTTCCCCGATATTCAATGGTATGTGAAGAGGTATACAGCTTTTGGCTGCCAAGTTCCCCAACACTTGAACATTTGTCGAATTAATAGTTTTTCTAATATTTCCTTTCGCACAAGCAACACTAGTTGAAAATATTTCACAACCAACACCTGTTGTTGTCTATAATAATCCTCAGATTTAAGTGTATTTATTTTTTCGTCATTAGGTTTCTGTCTTGAATCTAGTAAGCGCGTACTTCAACTTATTTATGTTCTGAGTTAGCCCACACAGATACCTGAAATTCCCACAACAACATATGCAGCTCGATTCCCCTTCTATTGTTTTCTAATTATATGCCCTATTTCAGCGAGATTCAGAGGTATGTTAAGGAGACACGGCTCTGTGGCGTAGTTGGTATGCGTGTGACTACTACACCCTAGGTTTCGGGTTCGAATTCCGACATAGTCCGCTTGAAAAATGTTAGGCGAACATTATTCACAAAATACGTCCTCGTTCGGATGAGAGGTGAAATGGAGGTCCCGTGTGTGAGTGTTGTCACGGACGTTAAAGATCTCTATCTTGCTTGAAATAGCAAGGGTTCGGCAAAATTAAAATTTTTAAGTAAAAAACTCGCTTCTAACCAATGTGGTACCTACGCGTGGAGCAATGGAAAATCGCTTGTAGGGTATGTGAAGAGGGTTAAGCAGCCTGTGGCTGTCAAGAATCACCCAACACTTAGACATTTACCGTATAAATAGTCTGCTTCTAATATAGTGCGTACTCTTCCCTCATATCTTAGTATGTGTCCTATCATCCTGTCTCTCCTATTTTTTACTCTTTTCCACATATTTTTTCTTCCCCTACCATTTATAGTACCTCTTTGTTCTTAACTTTCTTCATCATGCGTCTGTAGTACCACATTTCATAGACTTGTATCTTTTTCTTGTCCGCTTCTCCTACTGTCCAGGCTTCACCGCCATGCAGTGCTATGCTCCACACATACGTTGTAAGCAATCTTTTCTTAGTTTCTGTTTGTCGTCTTTGAACACATTCGTTGTTTTTGCTTGTAAATGTAGCACAACCTTGTGCTTATCTTTGTTTTATATCTTTTGTGCTTTTTCCACCTTGCGTTATTTGGCTTCCTAGCTAGCAAAAATCCTTTACCTCTTGTATGTTCTAGTTACCTATTAGTATTCTTGTTTTTGATTTATTTTCCCCTCTTTTGCACACTAGAACTTTATTATTATTTTTTTAATTTTCATACCGTATCTCTCTGTTAGAACTGTTTTCATTTCATTAAGAGCAGTTTCTATCTCTTCTTTGCTAGATGCTAATACCGCTATATTATCTGCAAATCCAAGCATATCAATCTTTTGGCCCTACATAATTAATTCCAAATGTTTTCCTGCCTTTGACAGTATTCATTGTCTCTTCAATGTACAAGTTAAAAAATAATGGAGATAAGGCAGAACCCTGTCGCACCCCTTTCTTAGTATTTACTTTTATACTTTCCTGCTCTAATTCTATTACCGCTGTTTGCTCTTTGTATAAGCTATGTACTATCCGTCTATCCCTAAAATTCATTCCAATATTTTTGAGTATTTCGAACATTTTTTACCATTTTACATTGTCGAATGCCTTTTCCAGATATACAAACCCTCAGAGCTAAAATAACCTCCCGTATTCCCCTCTTTCGCCTAATCCCAAGTTGATCTTCTCATAGTATTTTTTCAGCTCGGTTTTCCATTTGTCTATGTAGAACTCTAGTTAATATTTTTGACACGTGTGCTGCCAAACTTATTATTCGAATATATATATATATATATATATATATATATATATATTACTCTAATTTAGAACAGAGTAGAAAATTAATTAACGACATCAAATAATTTTAATCACCGTGTATAAGGACACTTTGGGTAATAATACGCTTCATTTAAAGGTATATTGGATGAATTCGTCATTTACTTCTAAACATAGGGTTCATATTGTTTAGATAATGTTAAACACCGTGTATATCAGAGCAGTGGAGAAAATAGAACGCTTAATTAAAGGTCTACTGTGTAGATTTAAATCATTCAATTAGAATGTAGGGTTTGTATATAATCATAATCCACGTGTAGAAGGAAGTAATGTAGAATTTCATTAGATAATACGCATTATTAAAACCATGGAGCATAAAAATTTATTCGTTTTGTTAAAAATAAGGGGTTTAGATTATTCACGGGACGCTTTCTATAAAAAGAAGCCGAGTTAAAATGTTCAACTTGTTGTTAATTTAATCTTTCCAAGTACTAAAGCTATCGAGAAATTATTAAGATGTGGGGAAGTCACGTAAAAGCCTTCAGCGTATTAGAACTAAGAACACCTGCAAAAATAACGATGTATACGATAGCCGATAAGTTCCAAGCTATATGAGTGCAAGTAAGAAAGCAAGTTTGTGGTATAAAGACAAGCGAGAGGGAATGCATTGATAGTTAAATGAGGGGAAATATGTAAAACAAGAGCACAGGTTGTAGATAGAACGAACAGACTAGATTGGCGATTAAGGTTGAAATAAGATGCAATTATGAGAGGTGGAAGCATAAAAATTTCTATGTAAAATTAATTAGTTGTTCGCGGACGTGTTGCGAGACGTGTGAAAATTTCTTAGATTTCAACTCGGGCGAGTGCAAATTTCAGAGGAATCATTGTGCTGAGCCATTGGAAGGGAAAATAGAATGCGAATTTCTGAAAATCGTCCGTCGCGGGACAAATTTGACTTGCAAGCGAGCCATTATATAAACCCGTGCTGATAGGAGTTTAGCTCTCTTTATTTTTGATTTTATTCGATACTTCAAGCAGAATAGATGGTGATTACGTGCTACGATAAAAGTTATTATGCATTAGTGCACTTAGAGAAGATAGATAAAGGTAATAAAGTCTAGTTATATTTGCGGGTATTACTGTACCAATTATCCAAATTAGTAACGATAAATAAATAAATAGAAGTATGCAGTTTTGGTATAGCGTGAAAGTATTATGAATTTCATTGCTATTTTTCGGGAGTGTTAGTAATCAAGTGTTATTCGTAAACGTGATTGGATCCACAAAACAAGATTTAGATATACATAGATGAGGTCCTGAGAAGCCTTGTAACCTTTTAGACGAATGGTGGTGTAGAAATTTTTTAAAGGCGGCCAGAAATCCGAGGATATAAACATAACCCAGCTGGAATGGTAGGATTAGCAAGGACGATGTACATTGGAGCCACGAGTGCATTAACCTTCAGGTAACTTATGCATTGTTGTTCGATCTTAGACGTTTTGGTGTGTTTGAATATCTTTATAATTTGTTTGATAAAGATGGACAGTAGTAAACTTGTATAAACAACAAATTTTGAATTTTAAGGTAAAATTTTCTTGTATAAGTAGAAAGGAGTATTTATCAGGTTTAGGTTTTTGATTATAATGAAAATTTGGGTCTGTCTTTGAGCTCAATTAGACTAACCTGTTAAATTAACGTAAAGGGTGGGAGATGCTCCTTTATTCAGACTCAGGTCTGCAAATATTGTTTACTTAATTAGTATGCATCCTACAAGGACTCTAATTCTGGATGCAAATTAAAATGATGACAAATTTGAACTTGAAATTTTATGATGCTGAAATTTATGTTGCAATTTAATTTTGAAATTTTAATGTATTGTGAATATTGATGTAAATAGAGTTAACGTTGATGTTTGTGGTAGGAATGTGTTTGTTTTTTTTATGAAGAAGGATGAAAGTTTTAACTAGGTGAGCAGCCGAGGCGGAAGGAAAGAGTCAAGAGGCAATTATCAGAAGAGATTCAACGGACAATAGAATCACAGCAATTCTTGGCACAGAACGTGGGCAATTCAAAATAGACAAGAGAATCACAGCAAATCTTGGCGCCCAATTCGTGAGGCTCGATTCTTATAAGGAATCACAGCAATATATATATATATATATATATATATATATATATATATATATATATATATATATATATATATATATTGCTATGCTACTACTGGAATTATCGAGCCCCTTCGTTGGGCAGTTATATTATTTGCTATGTACTCTAAATTATTCGCGCTCCTCATTTGAGCGACCCTATTAATATTACTATGAATAAACAAGATTGTAATTATCTCCTCCGACGTTAGGCCGTCTTATTAATGTTGCTATAAATTCCCTCCAGAAACTTAACTGGATTTTATCTTGAACCAACCTTGTCAACCAATAACAAAATTCGATATGTTACCGTCTTACTTGTTATCAATTTCCTATTCAACTCGTAGCTCCTCCTTGAACTATTTAAATTAATAAATTACTCCCATTGACTTTATCTTATGACCTCGGCTAGCATTTCTTTGGAATTATAAAATTCAGTTAATTTCGGTTTTATATAATGAAGCTAATATATTATGTACAGCTTTTGTAAATTATTTGAAATACACTTTTCAATTAGTTAATGTTATAAATCTCATTTATTAACAATCATCTACTATTTACTCAAAACCCAAAGTCACCAAAAAAACCTATTATCTTTATCAACGAAGTGTAGAACGCTCTAAACCTGTTATCATATTACTCACTTTATACGTATGCAACTTCTTTTGTTGACTTTTTCACATTCATATTATATTAAGCAAATTCAATATTCAAAATAAAAAAATATATAGAAAAATAAAATGTCTTATAACTAAAAAATCTGACCTGGTCTATTTTCTTCACATCAACGCTTCCATTTGAATAAAAATTTTCTTCCCCCAATTCAGGATTACATTTAAATTATTGCCATTACCCTATGGACTACCATTATTAATTTATGCACTCCAATTTATTGTCGTTTCATTTCAGACTTATTACTTCTTATCAATCAATTTCTTCAAACTTAGAATAGAATTTTTATTATCATTGTCTTCTGACTTGAAATCGTGGTTTATTTTCTTCCCTTACTCAAATTGTATTATTCTTTCCCCAGACTTAGAAATCGTAGTCTATTTTGCCCCGGACTTAGAAATCGTCGTTTGTTTTCCCCGGACATAGAAGTTGTAGTTTGTTCCCCCCCGTACTTCGAAGCCCTATTATTAATATGTTTTAGTTTAAAATAAATTCACCAAAATGTACTTACGTTTAATCGGCAATTATAATCTTTATCTTGACACTTACTTTATCTTTCACTTTTAAAATTATTACGTATTACTTTATTTCATAGCGGCGCACTTCGGCCTTTGTTGAGTTGCAAACTGACCTCGTTATCACTGTACCTGATAATATATTATTCAGTTCCCACTCCGTCAGTGGGTATGGTCTAGAACTCGTCGCTCATTTATAACCAATCAAATAATTACATTCAAAGTAGTTTCTGATGTAATTCTCCACGATTCCCAATAATTGTAACCTGCTTCCAGCTGTCTTCGTTATCAAGAAAAGTTAACAAGTGCCAACATATTATCCGCGAGCGATTTGCTTAATAATTAAAGATTAAATATATAACGGTGATAAAAGCTCTCCATAACGGTATAATTCTTTGTGGTAATAAGCAGTGTAATACCGGCAGCAAAACCACAGAATAGTAAGTATCTCTCAATCACTAACAGTACCAGCGATCGGTGAAGAACAGCTAGTATCGTGTAGCTTCGGGCTTGGCCGAGACTGGTCCAGATGTGGATTGCAGCACACCGCAGCATATTCAAGATAGAGGACTACGACCAACGTGCAGCGGTGCTTGGAACCATTGCGGCTCCGTGGCGTAGTTGGTATGCGTGTGACTACTACGCCCAAGGTCCCGGGTTCGAATCCCGACACGGTCCGCTTGAAAAATGTTAGGCGAGCATTTTTCGCAAAAGTACACCCTCGTTCGGATGAGAGGTAAAATGGAGGTCCCGTGTGAGTGTTGTCACGCACGTTAAAGATCCTACCTTGCTTAGAACAGCAAGGATTTGGCAAAATTCAAAATTTTCCAGGTAAAAAAAACTCGCTTCCTGGCCAATGTAGTACCTTCGGGTGGAGCATTGGAAAAATCACATGTAATGTCTTCGTTATCAACATGCGGTGTTTTGATAGATCTAATTGCTTTTCCATAAACAACTGTTGCAATTCGACTTTTAATTTTCATATTTACATGTTATTCACGCAATTTTAATCTACTTTCTTATCAAAAATGGTTAGCTATTTGCACGCATTTATATTATGCTTCCTGAAGCTCTATTTTTATCTCCGTATTAATCTAATCGTTTGGAACTCTTTTGAATGGGTGTCTAATTACACTTTATCGTTTACTTATAAATATACGCGTGCTTCCACTGAAAAATATCATTACTTGCTTTACCTAAACTAACTAAAACTTTATCTACAGGGTATTAAATATCTTCTATTTACCTAATGAATGTATTCCTTGTTTCTACGCTAACTATGCGTCTTCCAATGTTTATTTGCGTCGCCTAAAACTATTTATACTTTATATACAGGGTGTTGACTGCTTACTATCTACAAACTATCTCCATTTCTCAATTCTTCACTAAATAAGTGCAGTTTTCTGCTGCCTATGGTAATTTCTCATTTCTAAACGACCTTTACTATAAAGTACACCTTAAACAACCCCTTATCACAGGATAATATATATATATATATATATATATATATATATTTGTAAAACAATAGAAGGGAACCAAACTGCATCTAACAAGAAAGAACAGCGGTTATGTTTGAAGACAACAAACATAGAAACAAGGAGAAAATTGTTGAATGCATATGTGTGGAGCACAGCACAGTACATCTATGAAATAGGGGCAGTAGGAGAAGCAGACAGAAAAACGAAAGAAGCCTTTTAGAATGTTGTGCTTCAGTTGTATGAGGATGATAACATGGATAGAAAGTTAGCAACAGAGGTTATAGAAGTAGTAGGGAAATAACGATATCTGTGAGAAACAAAAAATAGAAGAAATATAAGGGCAGGATACGTTCTAAAGTTCTTGAGGTATATTGCGGGATATATTACAAGCAGAGATAGGAAAAAAGAGAGGTAAAGGTAGACCTAGATCAGACTATTGCACGCATATAGTGAAAGATACAGACTGTGGAAATTTCAGGGAAATGTGTGGGTTAGCTCAAAATAGGAAACAATGGGTGTACGCGTCTAACCAGTTTCAGGACTGAAGACCTAATGATGATGAAAGATTGAAACCTATAATATATATATATATATATATATATATATATTATATATTATACTCATATTTAGACCAGGGTAGAAAATTAATGAATTACATCAAATAATTTTAATCACCGTGTATAAGGAATTTTATTAGATAATACGCTTTATAAAAAAACCGTGGAGAATAAAAATTCATTCGTTTCATTAAAAATAAGAGATTTAAATCATGTACAAGACGCTTTATATCAAAAGAAGCAGTATTAAAAGCTCTACGTAAAGAAACAAAGAGAAATTACGTGCAAAATTTATATTAATTAACTCTATTTTAAGTAACCGGTATTAAACAAAACGTACAGATAATAATTAATATTTAGTTAGGATTCACTAAAATTTAAAGGGTATTAATTTTAATTGAAGTTAATTGAACCGTTAGTAACATATAATATCTATAAAAACTTGTAAAAACCCAATAAAATGCAAATCGTAGAGGGGTTAGTTAGAAGTAGGATGTTTAAACACCTGCGTATTTTTAAAAAGCTCATTCTGCCTAAATTTTGCAGATAATTAATGGTTACAAAGAATCTTGGAGAAACCGTGGCTTAATATTCACAGGAAGGCGCGATACGGGGTTATTTAACCCAGATAGTCCACATGGACTGAAATAATCGATAGTAAGGAATATCAATTTGCACCACTAAGAACAGGTTAGAGAAGGAAAGATAATATGCGCAAGACCGAGACACATATAGTAAAAGGCGTGAGTAGAGCAACATCATGGGGTTGCGATTGGTTGAAAGTAAAAGGCAAAATTTGAGAGGTAAAAATAACATTTCGGTATAAAATTCAATTAGTTATTTCCAGACGTTGCAAGCCGTGTCGAAATTTCTGAGATTTAACTGGGGGCGAGTGCAAATTTCGTAAAAATCGCATGCCGGGCTGCGGAATGGGAACATAGCAGGCGAAATTCTTTAGAATTGTCCGTTTTGGAGACTCGACCGACAGACAGGCTAACCTCGATATATACCCAGGTGAATATGAACAAGCTCTCTTAGATCTTCGACTTGATTCAATGCGTTAAAGAGTGCTTTTTAGTTTTCCGGTTTTGATTAAATAATTTAAACAGTTTGCTCGTATATTTTGGTGATTTAAAAAACAGTTTGTTCTTTACGTGCTACAATGAATGTACTTTAGTACACTTAGAAAAGAATATACAAGGTAATAAAGTTAGTATCACTGTACTAATTAGTCAAAATTTGCAACGACGAATGAATACACAAAAGTAGGCAGTTTTGGCGTATATTGGTGAAAGAAGCATGAATTTCTTTGCTATCTTTCGGGGGTGTTAATAATTAAATGGTTCATAAACATGACTGGATCCACAAAACAAGGTTCAGATATACACAGATGAGTTCCGGAAAAGCCCTGAAACAACTTTAGATGAATGGTGGTGGAGAAATTTTAAAAGCGTTGAGAATCAGAAGCCGTTAATATAACCCAGTTGGAATGGTGTGATTAACAAAAGGGACGAGGTACATTGAAGCTACGAGTGCAGTAACCTTCAGGTAAATTATACTATTTTGTTTGAACTTTGATGTTTTCGTGTGTGTTGAATAACTTTATAATTTATTTACTTAAAATGGACAGTAATGAAGTTGTACTAACAACAAATTTTTAATTTTAAGGTGAAATTTTCTTGTTTAAGTCGAAAGGAGTATTTAATATTTATGTTCTTGATGAAAATTTGGGTATGTCTTTGAGCTCAATTAGACGAACCTCGTTAATTAACGTAAAGGGGTGGTAGATGCTCCCTTTGTACTCAGACTCAGGTCTGCATATATTGTTACATTAATTAGTAGGCATCCTACAAAGACTTTAATTTTGGATGCACATTAAAATGATAAAAAATTTAAATCTTGAAATTTTCTGATACTGAAATTTATGCTGACCTTTTAATTTTGAAATTTTAATGTATTCTGAATATTGATGTAAATAGAGTTAACGTTGATGTTTGTGGTAGGAATGTGTTTGTTTTTTTTTATGAATGAGGATGAAGGTTTATCTAGGGGAGCAGCCGAGGCGATGAACAGAAGAAAGTCGACGGACCAGTTAATTTGGGAGGTTTCACAGCATACATGACGCCCAATTCGTGAGGCTGTGATACCACCAAAATCCGGGAACTACGGTTTTGGAATCGAGCCCCACAGATTGCGCATCAAGAATGCTGTGTATCCCTGTATTAAATTCGAGCCTCACGAATTGGGCGTCATGTATGCTGTGAAACCTCCCAAATTAACTGGTCCGTCGACTTTCTTCTGTTCATCGCCTCGGCTGCTCCCCTAGATAAACCTTCATCCTCATTCATAAAAAAAAACAAACACATTCCTACCACAAACATCAACGTTAACTCTATTTACATCAATATTCAGAATACATTAAAATTTCAAAATTAAAAGGTCAGCATAAATTTCAGTATCAGAAAATTTCAAGATTTAAATTTGTTATCATTTTAATGTGCATCCAAAATTAAAGTCTTTGTAGGATGCCTACTAATTAATGTAACAATATATGCAGACCTGAGTCTGAGTACAAAGGGAGCATCTACCACCCCTTTACGTTAATTAACGAGGTTCGTCTAATTGAGCTCAAAGACATACCCAAATTTTCATCAAGAACATAAATACTAAATACTCCTTTCGACTTAAACAAGAAAATTTCACCTTAAAATTAAAAATTTGTTGTTAGTACAACTTCATTACTGTCCATTTTAAGTAAATAAATTATAAAGTTATTCAACACACACGAAAACATCAAAGTTCAAACAAAATAGTATAATTTACCTGAAGGTTACTGCACTCGTAGCTTCAATGTACCTCGTCCCTTTGTTAATCACACCATTCCAACTGGGTTATATTAACGGCTTCTGATTCTCAACGCTTTTAAAATTTCTCCACCACCATTCATCTAAAGTTGTTTCAGGGCTTTTCCGGAACTCATCTGTGTATATCTGAACCTTGTTTTGTGGATCCAGTCATGTTTATGAACCATTTAATTATTAACACCCCCGAAAGATAGCAAAGAAATTCATGCTTCTTTCACCAATATACGCCAAAACTGCCTACTTTTGTGTATTCATTCGTCGTTGCAAATTTTGACTAATTAGTACAGTGATACTAACTTTATTACCTTGTATATTCTTTTCTAAGTGTACTAAAGTACATTCATTGTAGCACGTAAAGAACAAACTGTTTTTTTAAATCACCAAAATATACGAGCAAACTGTTTAAATTATTTAATCAAAACCGGAAAACTAAAAAGCACTCTTTAACGCATTGAATCAAGTCGAAGATCTAAGAGAGCTTGTTCATATTCACCTGGGTATATATCGAGGTTAGCCTGTCTGTCGGTCGAGTCTCCAAAACGGAAAATTCTAAAGAATTTCGCCTGCTATGTTCCCATTCCGCAGCCCGGCATGCGATTTTTACGAAATTTGCACTCGCCCCCAGTTAAATCTCAGAAATTTCGACACGGCTTGCAACGTCTGGAAATAACTAATTGAATTTTATACCGAAATGTTATTTTTACCTCTCAAATTTTGCCTTTTACTTTCAACCAATCGCAACCCCATGATGTTGCTCTACTCACGCCTTTTACTATATGTGTCTCGGTCTTGCGCATATTATCTTTCCTTCTCTAACCTGTTCTTAGTGGTGCAAATTGATATTCCTTACTATCGATTATTTCAGTCCATGTGGACTATCTGGGTTAAATAACCCCGTATCGCGCCTTCCTGTGAATATTAAGCCACGGTTTCTCCAAGATTCTTTGTAACCATTAATTATCTGCAAAATTTAGGCAGAATGAGCTTTTAAAAATACGCAGGTGTTTAAACATCCTACTTCTAACTAACCCTCTACGATTTGCATTTTATTGGGTTTTACAAGTTTTATAGATATTATATGTTACTAACGGTTCAATTAACTTCAATTAAAATTAATACCCTTTAAATTTTAGTGAATCCTAACTAAATATTAATTATTATCTGTACGTTTTGTTTAATACCGGTTACTTAAAATAGAGTTAATTAATATAAATTTTGCACGTAATTTCTCTTTGTTTCTTTACGTAGAGCTTTTAATACTGCTTCTTTTGATATAAAGCGTCTTGTACATGATTTAAATCTCTTATTTTTAATGAAACGAATGAATTTTATTCTCCACGGTTTTTTATAAAGCGTATTATCTAATAAAATTCCTTATACACGGTGATTAAAATTATTTGATGTAATTCATTAATTTTCTACCCTGGTCTAAATATGAGTAATATATATATATATATATATATATATATATATATATATATAGGTTTCAATCTTTCATCATCATTAGGTCTTCAGTCCTGAAACTGGTTAGACGCGTACACCCATTGTTTCCTATTTTGAGCTAACCCACACATTTCCCTGAAATTTCCACAGTCTGTATCTTTCACTATATGCGTGCAATAGTCTGATCTAGGTCTACCTTTACCTCTCTTTTTTCCTATCTCTGCTTGTAATATATCCCGCAATATACCTCAAGAATCCTTTAGAACGTATCCTGCCCTTATATTTCTTCTATTTTTTGTTTCTCACAGATATCGTTATTTCCCTACTACTTCTATAACCTCTGTTGCTAACTTTCTATCCATGTTATCATCCTCATACAACTGAAGCACAACATTCTAAAAGGCTTCTTTCGTTTTTCTGTCTGCTTCTCCTACTGCCCCTATTTCATAGATGTACTGTGCTGTGCTCCACACATATGCATTCAACAATTTTCTCCTTGTTTCTATGTTTGTTGTCTTCAAACATAACCGCTGTTCTTTCTTGTTAGATGCAGTTTGGTTCCCCTTCTATTGTTTTACAAATATATATATATATATATATATATATATATATATATATATTATCCTGTGATAAGGGGTTGTTTAAGGGTGTACTTTATAGTAAAGGTCGTTTAGAAATGAGAAATTACCATAGGCAGCAGAAAACTGCACTTATTTAGTGAAGAATTGAGAAATGGAGATAGTTTGTAGATAGTAAGCAGTCAACACCCTGTATATAAAGTATAAATAGTTTTAGGCGACGCAAATAAACATTGGAAGACGCATAGTTAGCGTAGAAACAAGGAATACATTCATTAGGTAAATAGAAGATATTTAATACCCTGTAGATAAAGTTTTAGTTAGTTTAGGTAAAGCAAGTAATGATATTTTTCAGTGGAAGCACGCGTATATTTATAAGTAAACGATAAAGTGTAATTAGACACCCATTCAAAAGAGTTCCAAACGATTAGATTAATACGGAGATAAAAATAGAGCTTCAGGAAGCATAATATAAATGCGTGCAAATAGCTAACCATTTTTGATAAGAAAGTAGATTAAAAATTGCGTGAATAACATGTAAATATGAAAATTAAAAGTCGAATTGCAACAGTTGTTTATGGAAAAGCAATTAGATCTATCAAAACACCGCATGTTGATAACGAAGACATTACATGTGATTTTTCCAATGCTCCACCCGAAGGTACTACATTGGCCAGGAAGCGAGTTTTTTTTACCTGGAAAATTTTGAATTTTGCCAAATCCTTGCTGTTCTAAGCAAGGTAGGGATCTTTAACGTGCGTGACAACACTCACACACGGGACCTCCATTTTACCTCTCATCCGAACGAGGGTGTACTTTTGCGAAAAATGCTCGCCTAACATTTTTCAAGCGGACCGTGTCGGGATTCGAACCCGGGACCTTGGGCGTAGTAGTCACACGCATACCAACTACGCCACGGAGCCGCAATGGTTCCAAGCACCGCTGCACGTTGGTCGTAGTCCTCTATCTTGAATATGCTGCGGTGTGCTGCAATCCACATCTGGACCAGTCTCGGCCAAGCCCGAAGCTACACGATACTAGCTGTTCTTCACCGATCGCTGGTACTGTTAGTGATTGAGAGATACTTACTATTCTGTGGTTTTGCTGCCGGTATTACACTGCTTATTACCACAAAGAATTATACCGTTATGGAGAGCTTTTATCACCGTTATATATTTAATCTTTAATTATTAAGCAAATCGCTCGCGGATAATATGTTGGCACTTGTTAACTTTTCTTGATAACGAAGACAGCTGGAAGCAGGTTACAATTATTGGGAATCGTGGAGAATTACATCAGAAACTACTTTGAATGTAATTATTTGATTGGTTATAAATGAGCGACGAGTTCTAGACCATACCCACTGACGGAGTGGGAACTGAATAATATATTATCAGGTACAGTGATAACGAGGTCAGTTTGCAACTCAACAAAGGCCGAAGTGCGCCGCTATGAAATAAAGTAATACGTAATAATTTTAAAAGTGAAAGATAAAGTAAGTGTCAAGATAAAGATTATAATTGCCGATTAAACGTAAGTACATTTTGGTGAATTTATTTTAAACTAAAACATATTAATAATAGGGCTTCGAAGTACGGGGGAACAAACTACAACTTCTATGTCCGGGGAAAACAAACGACGATTTCTAAGTCCGGGGCAAAATAGACTACGATTTCTAAGTCTGGGAAAGAATAATACAATTTGAGTAAGGGAAGAAAATAAACCACGATTTCAAGTCAGAAGACAATGATAATAAAATTCTATTCTAAGTTTGAAGAAATTGATTGATAAGAAGTAATAAGTCTGAAATGAAACGACAATAAATTGGAGTGCATAAATTAATAATGGTAGTCCATAGGGTAATGGCAATAATTTAAATGTAATCCTGAATTGGGGGAAGAAAATTTTTATTCAAATGGAAGCGTTGATGTGAAGAAAATAGACCAGGTCAGATTTTTTAGTTATAAGACATTTTATTTTTCTATATATTTTTTTATTTTGAATATTGAATTTGCTTAATATAATATGAATGTGAAAAAGTCAACAAAAGAAGTTGCATACGTATAAAGTGAGTAATATGATAACAGGTTTAGAGCGTTCTACACTTCGTTGATAAAGATAATAGG
Organism: Platerodrilus igneus; assembly: GCA_036346225.1. Lineage (NCBI taxonomy): Eukaryota > Metazoa > Arthropoda > Insecta > Coleoptera > Lycidae > Platerodrilus > Platerodrilus igneus. The sequence continues at coordinate 2,349,263 of JARFIW010001778.1, read as the reverse complement.
TTTTGGTGACTTTGGGTTTTGAGTAAATAGTAGATGATTGTTAATAAATGAGATTTATAACATTAACTAATTGAAAAGTGTATTTCAAATAATTTACAAAAGCTGTACATAATATATTAGCTTCATTATATAAAACCGAAATTAACTGAATTTTATAATTCCAAAGAAATGCTAGCCGAGGTCATAAGATAAAGTCAATGGGAGTAATTTATTAATTTAAATAGTTCAAGGAGGAGCTACGAGTTGAATAGGAAATTGATAACAAGTAAGACGGTAACATATCGAATTTTGTTATTGGTTGACAAGGTTGGTTCAAGATAAAATCCAGTTAAGTTTCTGGAGGGAATTTATAGCAACATTAATAAGACGGCCCAACGTCGGAGGAGATAATTACAATCTTGTTTATTCATAGTAATATTAATAGGGTCGCTCAAATGAGGGAGCGCGAATAATTTAGAGTACATAGCAAATAATATAACTGCCCAACGAAGGGGCTCGATAATTCCAGTAGTAGCATAGCAATATATATATATATATATATATATATATATATATATATATATATATTGCTGTGATTCCTTATAAGAATCGAGCCTCACGAATTGGGCGCCAAGATTTGCTGTGATTCTCTTGTCTATTTTGAATTGCCCACGTTCTGTGCCTAGAATTGCTGTGATTCTATTGTCCGTTGAATCTCTTCTGATAATTGCCTCTTGACTCTTTCCTTCCGCCTCGGCTGCTCACCTAGTTAAAACTTTCATCCTTCTTCATAAAAAAAACAAACACATTCCTACCACAAACATCAACGTTAACTCTATTTACATCAATATTCACAATACATTAAAATTTCAAAATTAAATTGCAACATAAATTTCAGCATCATAAAATTTCAAGTTCAAATTTGTCATCATTTTAATTTGCATCCAGAATTAGAGTCCTTGTAGGATGCATACTAATTAAGTAAACAATATTTGCAGACCTGAGTCTGAATAAAAGGGAGCATCTCCCACCCCTTTACGTTAATTTAACAGGTTAGTCTAATTGAGCTCAAAGACAGACCCAAATTTTCATTATAATCAAAAACCTAAACCTGATAAATACTCCTTTCTACTTATACAAGAAAATTTTACCTTAAAATTCAAAATTTGTTGTTTATACAAGTTTACTACTGTCCATCTTTATCAAACAAATTATAAAGATATTCAACACACACCAAAACGTCTAAGATCGAACAACAATGCATAAGTTACCTGAAGGTTAATGCACTCGTGGCTCCAATGTACATCGTCCTTGCTAATCCTACCATTCCAGCTGGGTTATGTTTATATCCTCGGATTTCTGGCCGCCTTTAAAAAATTTCTACACCACCATTCGTCTAAAAGGTTTCAAGGCTTCTCAGGACCTCATCTATGTATATCTAAATCTTGTTTTGTGGATCCAATCACGTTTACGAATAACACTTGATTACTAACACTCCCGAAAAATAGCAATGAAATTCATAATACTTTCACGCTATACCAAAACTGCATACTTCTATTTATTTATTTATCGTTACTAATTTGGATAATTGGTACAGTAATACCCGCAAATATAACTAGACTTTATTACCTTTATCTATCTTCTCTAAGTGCACTAATGCATAATAACTTTTATCGTAGCACGTAATCACCATCTATTCTGCTTGAAGTATCGAATAAAATCAAAAATAAAGAGAGCTAAACTCCTATCAGCACGGGTTTATATAATGGCTCGCTTGCAAGTCAAATTTGTCCCGCGACGGACGATTTTCAGAAATTCGCATTCTATTTTCCCTTCCAATGGCTCAGCACAATGATTCCTCTGAAATTTGCACTCGTCCGAATTGAAATCTAAGAAATTTTCACACGTCTCGCAACACGTCCGCGAACAACTAATTAATTTTACATAGAAATTTTTATGCTTCCACCTCTCATAATTGCATCTTATTTCAACCTTAATCGCCAATCTAGTCTGTTCGTTCTATCTACAACCTGTGCTCTTGTTTTACATATTTCCCCTCATTTAACTATCAATGCATTCCCTCTCGCTTGTCTTTATACCACAAACTTGCTTTCTTACTTGCACTCATATAGCTTGGAACTTATCGGCTATCGTATACATCGTTATTTTGCAGGTGTTCTTAGTTCTAATACGCTGAAGGCTTTACGTGACTTCCCACATCTTAATAATTTCTCGATAGCTTTAGTACTTGGAAAGATTAAATTAACAACAAGTTGAACATTTTAACTCGGCTTCTTTTATAGAAAGCGTCCGTGAATAATCTAAACCCTTATTTTTAACAAAACAAATAAATTTTATGCTCCATGGTTTTAATAATGCGTATTATCTAATGAAATTCTACATTACTTCCTTCTACACGTGGATTATGATTATATACAAACCCTACATTCTAATTGAATGATTTAAATCTACACAGTAGACCTTTAATTAAGCGTTCTATTTTCTCCACTGCTCTGATATACACGGTGTTTAACATTATCTAAACAATATGAACCCTATGTTTAGAAGTAAATGACGAATTCATCCAATATACCTTTAAATGAAGCGTATTATTACCCAAAGTGTCCTTATACACGGTGATTAAAATTATTTGATGTCGTTAATTAATTTTCTACTCTGTTCTAAATTAGAGTAATATATATATATATAATAATAATAATAAGTTTGGCAGCACACGTGTCAAAAATATTAACTAGAGTTCTACATAGACAAATGGAAAACCGAGCTGAAAAAATACTATGAGAAGATCAACTTGGGATTAGGCGAAAGAGGGGAATACGGGAGGTTATTTTAGCTCTGAGGGTTTGTAAATCTGGAAAAGGCATTCGACAATGTAAAATGGTAAAAAATGTTCGAAATACTCAAAAATATTGGAATGAATTTTAGGGATAGACGGATAGTACATAGCTTATACAAAGAGCAAACAGCGGTAATAGAATTAGAGCAGGAAAGTATAAAAGTAAATACTAAGAAAGGGGTGCGACAGGGTTCTGCCTTATCTCCATTATTTTTTAACTTGTACATTGAAGAGACAATGAATACTGTCAAAGGCAGGAAAACATTTGGAATTAATTATGTAGGGCCAAAAGATTGATATGCTCGGATTTGCAGATAATATAGCGGTATTAGCATCTAGCAAAGAAGAGATAGAAACTGCTCTTAATGAAATGAAAACAGTTCTAACAGAGAGATACGGTATGAAAATTAAAAAAATAATAATAAAGTTCTAGTGTGCAAAAGAGGGGAAAATAAATCAAAAACAAGAATACAAATAGGTAACTAGAACATACAAGAGGTAAAGGATTTTTGCTAGCTAGGAAGCCAAATAACGCAAGGTGGAAAAAGCACAAAAGATATAAAACAAAGATAAGCACAAGGTTGTGCTACATTTACAAGCAAAAAACAACGAATGTGTTCAAAGACGACAAACAGAAACTAAGAAAAGATTGCTTACAACGTATGTGTGGAGCATAGCACTGCATGGCGGTGAAGCCTGGACAGTAGGAGAAGCGGACAAGAAAAAGATACAAGTCTATGAAATGTGGTACTACAGACGCATGATGAAGAAAGTTAAGAACAAAGAGGTACTATAAATGGTAGGGGAAGAAAAAATATGTGGAAAAGAGTAAAAAATAGGAGAGACAGGATGATAGGGCACATACTAAGATATGAGGGAAGAGTACGCACTATATTAGAAGCAGACTATTTATACGGTAAATGTCTAAGTGTTGGGTGATTCTTGACAGCCACAGGCTGCTTAACCCTCTTCACATACCCTACAAGCGATTTTCCATTGCTCCACGCGTAGGTACCACATTGGTTAGGAAGCGAGTTTTTTTTACTTAAAAAATTTTTAATTTTGCCGAACCCTTGCTATTTCAAGCAAGATAGAGATCTTTAACGTCCGTGACAACACTCACACACGGGACCTCCATTTCACCTCTCATCCGAACGAGGACGTATTTTTGTGAATAATGTTCGCCTAACATTTTTCAAGCGGACTATGTCGGAATTCGAACCCGAAACCTAGGGTGTAGTAGTCACACGCATACCAACTACGCCACAGAGCCGTGTCTCCTTAACATACCTCTGAATCTCGCTGAAATAGGGCATATAATTAGAAAACAATAGAAGGGGAATCGAGCTGCATATGTTGTTGTGGGAATTTCAGGTATCTGTGTGGGCTAACTCAGAACATAAATAAGTTGAAGTACGCGCTTACTAGATTCAAGACAGAAACCTAATGACGAAAAAATAAATACACTTAAATCTGAGGATTATTATAGACAACAACAGGTGTTGGTTGTGAAATATTTTCAACTAGTGTTGCTTGTGCGAAAGGAAATATTAGAAAAACTATTAATTCGACAAATGTTCAAGTGCTGGGGGAACTTGGCAGCCAAAAGCTGTATACCTCTCTTCACATACCATTGAATATCGGGGAAATAGGGTATATAACTGTAAAATAATAGAAAGGTGACCGAACTGCATCAAAAAAAGGAACAGCAGTTATGTTCAAAAACAATGAACATAGAAACAAGAAGAAAATTGTTCACAGCATATGTGTGGAGCACAATACAGTACGTCTATAAAATAGGGGCAGTAGGAAAAGCAGACAGAAAGAAATGGAAGCCTTCTGGAATGTTGTGCTTAAGAGGGATGAGGATGGTAGCATGCACATACAAAGTTAATAACAAATAGGTTATAGAAATAGTAAAGGAATAAAAATATCTGTGAAAAACAAAAAAAAATTGGAAATATAGAAGGGTAGGATAGTGATAGATGCAAACTGAACAAATTTCAGGGAAATATGAGGGTTAGTTTAGAATAGGAAACAATGAGGGTACGCGTCTAACCAGTTCCAGGACTGAAGACTTAATGATGATCGAACACTTTAATAAATTGCTTAAGAATAACACTACAAAATTCCCCCTATGTACAGAAAATGTATTGGTTTTTCTATAGTTAGAAGTCTATTAACTGTGATGTATTTTTCTTGCGTTTTAGTTTTCAACAAGATACAAACAGTCTCGTTCAAGTAATTGCACACATGTTTATTTAAAGCTACTTATGACAGACTCATTAAAAAAGTTTGAACTACACAATATGATAAAATATATCGGAAAACCATTTTCTAAATTCCGATCTATGTATTTCGCACTGTATGTAGCAAATTATGATAAAGTGTGCAAAATAACATATGTGTCGTTATTCCACTAGTTAATGTGATGCCTGTCTCTGTCTGGTACATAGGTGCCAGCCAGATGGGAATCAACATTGAGTTGTGCAGTTAGAGCTACACCAGAATACAGAAAAATACACTTCTAAAATTGTCAAATTACCACAATTGACAAATACTTCTAACTTTGCGTTGCCAACGCATAAATATTGGTCGTCATTGCTATCAACATTGTTCTTCGTTTTCATTTATCTATTCATACCTAATCTTAGTTTTAATCTTCATCCAAATTAATGCGAATTTAGTTGTGTGTGCAAACACGGCACAATAATTGTTCAATTTAAGAAAATGAAAATAATAAATTAATTTAAGTATTATGTAATACTCTAGTACTATTTCATGAACTTTGGTAATGAATATTCTTACAGTAGATGTAATTGGAATGTTGTCATTTAATTATATATTTTATAAATGTTCTCTAATTATTCTACAAAGAATATTCTAAATATGAAATGTTTGGAATATTCTTTGAATATTCTAAGAAGCTTTCTGCTGTTAAGGTTGTTCCTTTACTCTAGACTACATAAATCACAAATTCTTTTAAATTGGTTGTGTACTTGATTATCTAATACTTCTATGAAATCAAAGTTTTATTTATTTCATAATGTTAGGTCCCCCCGCACACATAGGGACTGCAACTCTGTAAGCGCCTTAATTACGCTACTGGTCTAATGACTAAGCACATCTGCAAATACTGTTAAGAAAATAACGCAATTTCCTTTAAAAACAAAATGGAATAATTCTAGTGTCTTTTTAAGCATGTTTGGTATTGAAAAGATACCATTACAGATAATATAACACTAAGCTGGACATTGCATAAGGGAAAAACATTTATACCTACGTTTAAATATTCCTGTATTTGCTTTGAAGTATTAGGGGAAAAAATGTTCTTGCGTTAAAATAGATTACTTGTTTATTAGTCGTACGATTGTTAGTCCCAGTCGACATTTAGGAAAGAATACCGTAGTGAGAGATATAATCTAAAAGAAAATTTACAACTAATTATATGCTTGTCTACAATAATTGTTGAAACATAAGACATTTACGTAACTCTTTAAATGCAAATATAATTCATTCAAGGGTAATGACAATTCTCTGTTATTTTTAAAGAAATTAGTAATTCAAAGTTTTCATATATAATGTACACGAAAAATCGTAAACAGTCAGTTACCAAATTGCTTCAAAAGCAACACAATATTCAACAAAATGAATATATTGGTATGTATATAAAAATACTTATATTTTTAGTTTGTCAGTTATTCAAATAAATGATATTTTTGGGTAAAGTTAATATAAAGTTAAATTTTTAGTCTGCCTTATATGAATTAGTTTAAGTGTTGTAACTAACTGCATGCGTTGTTTTCGTAAAAGAACACCTTTAGGAAGGTATTTGCAAATTTAAAACTGTTCGCCCAATTTTTCGTAAAAATTCCTTAAATAGAAGATTTATAATGAAAGTATGATAAACTGTACCTACTTTGCTTTCTTAACAGAGATATAGCAAACAAAACAACTGACCACTACGACAGAAATGAGTAATGGATTCATAGTAAAGGGAACGTATAAATTTTTAATAGGTAAAAATTTTGAAATAAATGACGTAACAACTTTAAACTACTTAAAGGCGGTGTTAGAATTGCTGTTTACCAATTGAGTTTAGTTTTTAAAGCAACAAATTTGTCAAATAGTTAACACTAATATTAATGTTGAACTAACCCAATTATGAATGATCCGATTTTAATTTAATTTAATACTTAAAATATTATTCTTCAAGGTTATCTCGTTGAATGTAATAGTAAAACAATTCGTAATTTGACCGTTTTCTTTTTCTAATAAACATTTTATTACTATTAAATCGGAATTTTAATACTAATAAAATAGAAGTATTGAAATATCTCAAAATTGAATATAATTACAAAGACAACCGTTACTTTACAACCGAAATTTTACTTACAATCCGGAATAACGTATATATAGTATTGCACCTTTTAATTTAAAAATAGATGTACCACTTAAACTACAAAGAAAATTAGATTGAAGTACCGAGATTGTAGAATAGTTGGTCCGAAAATGCAAAACGTGTGATTAAGTGGAACGTATAAAAAAATTAACACAAAATTGCTATGCAATGATCAAGTTAGCCTGATATTAAAGTCAAAATGATAAACATTCTAAATAGATGCGTTAGTAAAATTTCGCACTTTATATATATATATATATATATATATATATATATATATATATATATATATATATATATAGGAACCACACATTATACAGATCATAAAACCACCTAATATTTTAGTTTAGACTAATATATATTTTTCTTGTAGTGTATTTTTCTCTTTGCATTCGTCGTTCTCGCATCATACGGCAATGCCCAAAATCCACAAGAAGCAATACAGAAATCAAAAATTACAAGACGTGAGATCTCAAATGGTAAGAAAATTTCTGAAGAAGAAAAGCGCAGAATCCGAGTTACCAGAGAATTATCAAGAATCGTAACCAAAGATACCGACACGTCCGAAGTGAAAGTTGAACCTGGTGTTAATGAATACAGGATAACTAGGGATATTAAAGCAATGCCCTGGGAAGAAATAGAAAAGGTTGGTCGTAAAAACCGCATCATTAGAAAATTTTCAAAAGTTGTATCGCAGAACGCTGATACAACTGCAGAAAAGAAGATTGAACCGATAAAGGGAAGTAAAAGCCGCATAATCAGAGAAGTATCAGATATCGTAAAAGATACAACCGAAGAAAAGAAGGTCGAACCAAAAATCGATCGTAAAAACCGCATAATCAGAGAACTCTCAAAAATTGTAAAAGATACAACCGAAGAAAAGAAGATCGAACCAAAGATCGAGCGTAAAAACCGCATAATCAGAGAACTATCAAAAACTGTAAAAGATACAACCGAAGAAAAAAAGTTTGAACCAAAGATAGAGCGTAAAAACCGCATAATCAGAGAACTATCAAAAACTGTAAAAGATACAACCGTAGAAAAGAAGATCGAACCAAAGATCGAGCGTAAAAGCCGCATAATCAGAGAACTATCAAAAATTGTAAAAGATACAACCGAAGAAAAAAAGATCGAGCCAAAAGTAGAGCGTAAAAACCGCATAATCAGAGAACTATCAAAAACTGTAAAAGATACAACCGAAGAAAAAAAGTTCGAACCAAAGATAGAGCGTAAAAACCGAATAATCAGAGAACTATCAAAAATTGTAAAAGATACAACCGAAGAAAAAAAGATCGAACCAGAGATAGAGCGTAAAAACCGCATAATCAGAGAACTATCAAAAACTGTAAAAGATACAACCGAAGAAAAGAAAGTCGAACCAACGATCGAGCGTAAAAGCCGCATAATCAGAGAACTATCAAAAACTGTAAAAGATACAACCGAAGAAAAAAAGTTCGAACCAAAGATAGAGCGTAAAAGCCGCATAATCAGAGAACTATCAAAAACTGTAAAAGATACAACCGAAGAAAAGAAGATCAAACCAAAGATCGAGCGTAAAACCGCATAATCAGAGAACTATCAAAAATTGTAAAAGATACAAGCCGAAGAAAGAAGATTGAACCAAAGATCGAGCGTAAAACCGCATAATCAGAGAACTATCAAAAGCTGTAAAAGATACAACCGAAGAAAAAGTTCGAACCAAAGATAGAGCGTAAAACCGAATAATCAGAGAACTATCAAAAATTGTAAAAGATACAACCGAAGAAAAAAGATCGAACCAGAGATAGAGCGTAAAACCGCATAATCAGAGAACTATCAAAAACTGTAAAAGATACAACCGAAGAAAAGAAGATCGAACCAAAGATCGAGCGTAAAACCGCATAATCAGAGAACTATCAAAACTGTAAAAGATACAACCGAAGAAAAGAAAGTCGAACCAACGATCGAGCGTAAAAGCCGCATAATCAGAGAACTATCAAAAACTGTAAAAGATACAACCGAAGAAAAAAGTCGAACCAGAGATAGAGCGTAAAACCGCATAATCAGAGAACTATCAAAAACTGTAAAAGATACAACCGAAGAAAAGAAGATCGAACCAAAGATCGAGCGTAAAACCGCATAATCAGAGAACTATCAAAAACTGTAAAAGATACAACCGAAGAAAAGAAAGTCGAACCAAGATCGAGCGTAAAACCGCATAATCAGAGAACTATCAAAAACTGTAAAAGATACAACCGAAGAAAAAAGTTCGAACCAAAGATAGAGCGTAAAACCGCATAATCAGAGAACTATCAAAAACTGTAAAAGATACAACCGAAGAAAAGAAGATCGAACCAAAGATCGAGCGTAAAACCGCATAATCAGAGAACTATCAAAAATTGTAAAAGATACAACCGAAGAAAAGAAGATCGAACCAAGATCGAGCGTAAAACCGCATAATCAGAGAACTATCAAAACTGTAAAAGATACAACCGAAGAAAAAAGTTCGAACCAAAGATAGAGCGTAAAACCGAATAATCAGAGAACTATCAAAAATTGTAAAAGATACAACCGAAGAAAAAAAGATCGAACCAGAGATAGAGCGTAAAAACCGCATAATCAGAGAACTATCAAAAACTGTAAAAGATACAACCGAAGAAAAGAAAGTCGAACCAACGATCGAGCGTAAAAGCCGCATAATCAGAGAACTATCAAAAACTGTAAAAGATACAACCGAAGAAAAGAAAGTCGAACCAACGATCGAGCATAAAAGCCGCATAATCAGAGAACTATCAAAAACTGTAAAAGATACAACCGAAGAAAAAAAGATCGAACCAGAGATAGAGCGTAAAAACCGCATAATCAGAGAACTATCAAAAACTGTAAAAGATACAACCGAAGAAAAGAAGATCGAACCAAAGATCGAGCGTAAAAACCGCATAATCAGAGAACTATCAAAAACTCTAAAAGATACAACCGAAGAAAAGAAAGTCGAACCAACGATCGAGCGTAAAAGCCGCATAATCAGAGAACTATCAAAAACTGTAAAAGATACAACCGAAGAAAAAAAGTTCGAACCAAAGATAGAGCGTAAAAGCCGCATAATCAGAGAACTATCAAAAACTGTAAAAGATACAACCGAAGAAAAGAAGATCGAACCAAAGATCGAGCGTAAAAACCGCATAATCAGAGAACTATCAAAAATTGTAAAAGATACAAGCGAAGAAAAGAAGATTGAACCAAAGATCGAGCGTAAAAACCGCATAATCAGAGAACTATCAAAAGCTGTAAAAGATACAACCGAAGAAAAAAAGTTCGAACCAAAGATAGAGCGTAAAAACCGAATAATCAGAGAACTATCAAAAATTGTAAAAGATACAACCGAAGAAAAGAAGATCGAACCAAAGATAGAGCGTAAAAACCGCATAATCAGAGAACTATCAAAAACTGTAAAAGATACAACCGAAGAAAAGAAGGTCGAACCAACGATCGAGCGTAAAAACCGCATAATCAGGGAACTATTAAAAACTGTAAAAGATACAACCGAAGAAAAGAAGATCGAACCAATGGTAGAGCGTAAGAGCCGCATAATCAGAGAACTGTCAAAAATTGTAAAAGATACAACTGAAGAAAAGAAAGTCTAACGAAAGATAAAGGAATAACATTGGAATTTCAGTCTAGTATCAAATGTCCATATACCGTTGTACTAGTTTTACAATTTCTTATGTAAAAATAATCCTTTATTAAAATATTTGGTAACAAAAAACTTTCAAGGTTGTTTATATTGTATTTCAGCAATTGGCTTTAGTATACCGTACAGTACATCTAAGTAAGGTATACTCCAAAAAGTTACTATACGTCTTGTGAAAACCTTCGGAATATCATATTTGAGTTGTCGAAAACTGTGTATGTAGTATCCTAAAGTTTTCTAAAATCCATTTCAAATTTACTTACAATCTATGGTTTCTGAGAAATAGTTAAAAAAATGTACTATATTCTAGAATCTCCTGACATGATAACGTTGCAACTCGTATCCTACAATCCTTTCAAGAAGACTACACTGTGAAAGTTTGATACAAAGAATTTTTATCTACAGAAAGCAAAAATTTAAGTTTGGAGGGAAAAGGGCCATAGTTCTAAATATTCCAGGTCGTTTGTTTGTTCTTTTACACTAAATTATACAATAAGATACATATAATTCGAAAAATGTTGTTGGTGTCAACTCGAATTATAAACGGTAATCACCTAGGTTTCCCTTCAATAAAATTCTGTCATTCTTATGATAGAATTTCAGATACAAAATCATTTTTGTAGTGTTCTACTTGTAACTTAAATACGTATAAGGAGTCTTATGGGGAATTTTCTAAATATTAAGTTAGTTCCTGCAAAAAAGCAAAACCTAGAACTAAGAAACTCTGGAAAAAGTATGCAAATACGTAAATCTATTGATAAGAAAATTCTGTAACTAAATAAATATGAAAAAGAAATTAAATATGAAGATAAGTAAATCTATATACAAAAAAAAAACAAATAAAAAATTAATTCTGCTAATAAGTAAAGTTGCACTCAAATACACTTGCAAAAACGCAAAAAAAACAAATATGTAAATAAGTAAATAATCAAATAATTAACTTTGGAAAGCACAAATACGCAAATAAGTGAGTAAATGAATAAAGAATTGAACAATTAACCGTGTAAAAATAGATGCTACAATTAAACAAACTTGCAAAAAATTAATTCGCAAATAAATAAATCTTAAATAATTACATAATGAAAAATTGCTTCTGTAGTAAGTAAATCTGCAAAAAGAATAAGTACACATATGAGTAAATTTGTAAATAAATAAACAATAAAATTATTAACCCTGTAAAAAATGCAAACCCCACAATTTAATAAATATGCAAATAAATAAATTTGTAAATATGTAAACCCGTAAGTACGTAAATAATCAAATAATCAATTCTGAAAAAAAGTAAATCAGAAAAGAATAAATATAACAATAAAAAATCTGTAAATAAATAAATAATTAAATAACTAACCCTGCAGAAAAGTAATACAACTAAGCAAATCCAGAAAGAAGGAAATATGTAACTAAGTAAATCTGAACACTGTTAACTAATTAACTCTTCAAAGAATTAAATGTGAAATTAAATCAATCGGGCAAAAGTGTATATTCTAATAGGTAAATCTACAAATAATTAAATAATCGCATTATTATCTCTCCCAAAAAGTAAATCTGTTAAAAGCATACGCACAAATAATTAAATCTGTACATAAGTAAATAAATGAGTAATTAATCCTGCATAAAAGTAAGTCCGTGATTAAGTGAATCTGCAAAAAAGTAAAAGCCAAATGATGTTAATCAGCAAAAAATAAATATGCGAGCAAGCAAATCTGTAAATAATCAAAACATCACATTGTAAAAAGTAAATCTGCAAATTTTTAATGCGCACATAAGTAAATCAGCAAATATGTAAGTAATCAGATAATTAACCCTACAAATAACTGAATCTGTAAATAAAAAAATAATTGAGTTAATCCTACAGAAGGTCAATCCTGCAATTGAGTAAATTAAAAAAATATGCAAATAAGTAAATAAGAAAATGTAAATAAGTAAATCAGCAAAAATAAATTTGAAAATAGTCAAATTTTTAAGCAACAAAATAATTAATTCTGCTTTAAAGTAAATTTGATATCAAGTAAGTCACCAAAAGAGTGGATAGTAAAGGAAGAAAATCTATGAATAGGTAAATAATCAAATAATTAACTCTGCAAAATAGTAAATCTATAAGAAATGAATTTGCAAACAAGTAAATACCTAAACAAGTAAATGATCAAAAAATTACCTATGCAAAAATATAAATAAGTTTAAGTAAATCCGTAAATAAGTAAATGATGAAATAATTAATCCAGCAAAAATGGAAATCTGAAAAGTAAATATGCAAAATCGTAAATCTGTAAATACTACAATAAAGTAACCCTGCAATTAAGCAAATTTGCAAAAAAAATTAGTATGCAAATAAGTAAATCCGCCAAAAATAAATATAAAATTAAGTAGATGTGTAAGTAATAAATTAATTAAATTTACTTCAATCTAAATTTGATTTCAAGTAAATCTGCAAAAAGTAAATAATAAAAAAGGCATATCATTATATAAGAAAATAATCAAATTGATCTTACAAAAAAGTAAGTCTTATGTAATTAAGTAAATTTGCAAAACAAACTACAAATGCTGATATGTAAATCGACAAAAAATGAATCTGAAATAAAGTATCAGCAAGTTATGAATAAATTAACTTTACTTTAAAGTAAGTTAGATATCAAGTAATTTGCAAAAAGGTAAATTGCAAAAAAACAAATCTAGAAATAAGTAAACAATCAAAAAGTTAACTCTGCCAGACAGTGCATCTGTTAAAAATAAATATGCTAAGACTAAATCTGTAAACAAGTAATTGATCAAAAAATTACTTTTGCAGGAGAATTAATAACCATTTAAGTAAATCTGCACAATCAAATAATGAATCCTATAGAAATAATGAATCTGAAAAGATAAATGTGTAATTAAGTTAATCTATAGATAAGAAAATAGTCAAATTAACCCGTAAAAAAGTAAGTCCTTTATTAAGTAGATTTCAAGAAAATATATACAGATAAGTAAATTCGCAAAAGTGGTTATAAAAGTATGTCAATTTCTAAGTAACAAATAAAAAGCTCTGTTGTAAGCTAAATTTAATATCAATCAAATCAACAAGAAAAGTAAATAGTAAAAGAGAAAATTTGTGAATAGGCAAATAATCAAAAAAATTAACTCTGCAAAATAGTAAATCTGTAAAAAATAAATATGCCAATAAGTAAACCTTTAAATAATAAAGTGTATACAAATAAGTAAGTCCGCAAAAAAATAATAATAAAATTAAGTAGATTTGTAAATTACAAAATAAGTATTTCTACTTCAAAGTAAATCTGAAAGTAATAGATGTACAAATAGGTAAATCTGTAAACAAGTAAACAATCAAAAAATTACCCTCGCTTAAATTCAAATGACAAAATATTAAAATATCTGTTACAAACATAGAGATCTAAAATTAATACTTGCGAAACCAAACAGCGCTTATTGAACTCGTAAACGGTATTAACTAATTTCCATTCTCATTTTTAAATTGACGTTAAAATCCCAGTTTTCCAGTTTTTTCATATAATTTTATATCTCCATTAGGAATCTTAACTTTCACAGTGCATTTTCTTTTTGTTTTTAATTAATTAACTTCAGAGTAGCTCTTGTATCGAAGAACGTTCAATCCTCGTAGTGTTTTAAAAAAATTAATTATGTTCTATATTTATGATGACTGACTATACCTTTTGCTTGCATCAGATATCGTGAAATATGGTTAAATACTGCGAAGCATGGTTTGGCAATTTTGTATCCCTACATGTAATTTTCCATTGCTCCACCCAAAGGTACTACATTGGCCAGCAAGCGAGTTCGTTTTTCTTACCTGAAAAATTTTGAATTTTGCCGAACCCTTGCTGTTCCAAGCAAGGTAGGAATCCTTAACATGCTATTACAACCCCGCCCGCCGTCGATCATAACTGCGCCACACGAAAGACTCGTGTGTGCACTTCTCCGTTTCCTGGTAATCCGGAAGACGTGTTATCGGTTGGAAAAAGCCAAGTGGCGCCTCAAATAAACATTTTATAGAATTTAAGTTAGGATTCATGTTTATTTGAGGCGCCACTGCGCACGCGATCGAGCGTGCAATCACAGCACATTGTCGGGAGCATAAACACTACTTAAACTAAAACAAATGCGACAAGTCGCCTAACCTATATACTAAATTAAAGCTAACATTACAGGTTCCTAAGTGCAGACGCACATGAGCGTTGCATCCAGACTGTTTCTTCGTTGGCAAAAAAATGCCCAATTTTAAAAATGTTCAAAAGAGTGAGTTACTCTACACTCTAGCAAATTTTTAGTTACTTGTACTCTGGTTTAATAAACAATACACATCAAAACTTGTCCATGACATGCTCGTGAATCAACAAATTTACTTAACGTACCACCTTACTAAATCCTAACATTGCTAACCTAACAAATTACATTTCTACCATCAGGTTAGCTTTTTCACTTAATATTCAAGAAAAATAATTCCACGTCTGGTCATAAATACCAAACGTTAGGAAGATAAAAGATAAAACAAGATCTCAAGTTATTATCGAAGATAATAGATAAGATAACTATATTGAGCTTAAGTTATTCAATAAAGGTAACGATATTAAGCTTTAGTTATTATTAGAGATAATAGGTAAGATAACGATATTAAACTAAAGTTATTATTCAAGATAGTAAATAAGATAAAGATATCAACCTAAGTTATTATCAAAGATAATGGGTAAGATAACTATATTACTTAGTCTATTATCTCGAAATAACTTGAATCTTAGTTTTACTTTTATTTCCTACCGATTAGGTAGTTTATCGACTTAAACGTAGAATTATTATGTCATAGAATATTAAAGTAAGATAAAGATAAACCTAAGTTATTATCAAGATAATGGATGTAAGATAACGTTATTGTTACATTATTGATAAAGGATTTAGTAAGGTAGTTGTAATTTGTTATTTCACGAACATTGGTAATGGACTATAACGTAATTATTGTATTGAATATTAAGATAAAGTAACCATAATAAAAAGTAATGGTAGAGTAACTATTTTGGACATATTCATATAAAGATTGTTTGGATTTTTGCATTCAGAAACATGTTAGATGCAACGTATGATGGTTTGATTAGAACCTGATAAGATAACTATTAAATTTAGTATAGTAGAGTTAGGCGACTTGTGACATTTGAATTTTATTTCAACGTAGTTTTCATGCCCCGACAAATTGTGTGTTGTCGATTATAACTGCGCCACACCAAAGACTCGTGTGTGCACTTCTCCGTTTCCTGGTAATCCGGAAACCGTGTTATCGGTCGGAAAAATCAGGTGGCGCCTCAAATAAACATTTTGTAGGATTCAAGTTAGGATTAATGTAGGGTCCACGTTGGGCGCCACTATTACAACCCCGCCCGCCGGTTCGCGAGCCACTAGGTCAGTGGTAGCCATGTCAGATAATTGTAAAAATGACGCGCAATTTATAGATGACGTCATACAATATGCAAATTATTGTAACACATAAAAAAAGGACGAAAATACTACTTACATGAATTGCAGGGATTTTCTTGCGGAATTACTCCTTGATGGTCGGCCGTGGCTTCGCTAGTCTACCGGGCGTCGGCTATTTCGCTAATCTTTCGGGCGTGGGAATTCTTGAGCCAGGTTGAATCCAAATTCGATTTGTCTTTTCTCTATATGTAGATACAAATAAGGTACAGGAAACAGGGTAAGGCACGATAAATTTGGAATCACAGGAAACCTACATATCAGAAAAAGACACGATACGATACGATACAACTACTCTTGTTCACATCTCGGAGCTAGTTCCTGCGCGTATCTGAAATCCACCACTTCCTTCTTGGCCCCCCGCTTCGGCGCAAATCTCCGCAACGCCCTATCTGAACTGACGGAAATACGCGCACAAGTCTTTTTAAATTTATGGCGCGAAATTCTTACATATTAAAACTTAATTGAGAATGTCTAGTGACGAATTTTTCGGCACGTAACAATGCATGACAACACTCGCACACGGAACCTCCATATTACCTTTCATCCGAACGAGGGCGTAATTTTGTGAAAAATGCTCGCCTAACATTTTTCAAGCGGACCCTATCGCGATTCGAATTCGGGACTTTGGGCGTAGTAGTCACACACATACCAACTACGCCACGGGGCCGCCGAGGAACATTCTGTGCCGCTACAAACTGGCAAAATACACGAGAAAGTGGCACTTTCGACTTGCGGTTTTCCGATTTTAACAAAACTGTGGCCATTTGCAGCTGGGAAATCTTTGCACTGACTCAGAAGTCAAAAATATTCTTTTATATTGCTTTTTTTAAGTAGATTTGAAATTTCCAAGATTTACAGCATTCTTTAAAAAATGGTGCGCTGCACCAGTCGCCATACTAAATTAATTTTTTTTCAATTTCTAAATACACTTCTTGATTAGTAAACAATTTTGTTGTAGTCTCTTGAACTAAATTTTATTATAATCGTTGCAGTCGATTTATCTCGGCAATGAAACACAGACAGCGGCATTTTTTAGGATCGGTATGTTCGTAATCCGAGAAGCTCTAGCGTCGAAATCTCTACATCAAAATGTTGCCCGATTACAAAATTTTCTCTTAAGCAATACTATGTATGGTGTGAGAAAGTAAAATTTCTTACGGCTCGTGAGCAGGTTCGAAAAGCTCGACTCGACTACATATCGAACTCGGTTCGGTTTTTGACAAAAATAAAATTCGGCTCAAAGTTCGGCTCGTACTTCTATAACTAATCTCGTCTTGAAATTCGGCTTGATTTCAAGCCGAGCCGAGCCCAGCTATGCTCGAGCTCGAAGCCTTACACTAATGCCAAGACTTTCACGGCGAGCAGTTTGAGCATATATTTCATTGGTACTTATGCTTCTTTTGTTTTGTTGAATTATGAACACAAACAGTATTTTTTACTTATTAGTTTTTAAATGTGTTATAACGTATTTCGATAATCGGATGATTTTATTTGTATGTTAATTTTTGTAATACATGTAAAAACAATAACAGTTTTGAATAATGAATGAAAAGATTGTTTAAATGATATATCACAATCCCATATTTCGCATTTAAAAAATTGGGGATTGTAACTGTCACACGAAAGGAGTTCAAACTAGGAATCAAATCTTTTCATTGCAGGATGTCATTCTATAATCTATAAACTATGATTTATGATGTATGATTTATGATCTATGATCTATGATCTATGATCTATGATCTATGATCTATGATCTATGATCTATGATCTATGATCTATGATCTATGATCTATGATCTATGATCTATGATCTATGATCTATGATCTATGATCTATGATCTATGATCTATGATCTATGATCTATGTTCTATGATCTATAATCTATAATCTATGATCTATAATCTATGATCTATTTTCTATGATCTATGATCTATGATCTATGATCTATGATCTATGATCTATGATCTATGATCTATGATCTATGATCTATGATCTATGGTCTATAATCTATGATCTATGAATTATGATCTATGATCTATGTCCTATGATCTATGATCTATGTTCTATGTTCTATAATCTATGATCTATGATCTATGATCTATGATCTATGATCTATGATCTATGATCTATGATCTATGATCTATGGTCTATGGTCTATGATTTATGATTTATGATTTATGATTTATGATTTATGATTTATGATTTATGATTTATGATTTATGATTTATGATTTATGATTTATGATTTATGATTTATGATTTATGATTTATGATTTATGATTTATGATTTATGATTTATGATTTATGATTTATGATTTATGATTTATGATTTATGATTTATGATCTATGATCTATGATTTATGATTTATGATTTATGATTTATGATTTATGATTTATGATTTATGATTTATGATTTATGATTTATGATTTATGATTTATGATTTATGATTTATGATTTATGATTTATGATTTATGATTTATGATTTATGATTTATGATTTATGATTTATGATTTATGATTTATGATTTATGATTTATGATTTATGATTTATGATTTATGATTTATGATTTATGATTTATGATTTATGATTTATGATTTATGATTTATGATTTATGATTTATGATTTATATGATTTATGATTTATGATTTATGATTTATGATTTATGATTTTATAGATTTATGATTTATGATTTATGATTTATGATTTATGATTTATGATTTATGATTTATGATTTATGATTTATGATTTATGATTTTTATGATTTATGATTTATGATTTATGATTTATGATTTATGATTTATGATTTATGATTTATGATTTATGATTTATGATTTATGATTTATGATTTATGATTTATGATTTATGATTTATGATTTAT